>OU860785.2:17349150-17797549 GCA_917862395.2 Heliconius sara
CTTTTTACCGAGAGAAAGTCTGGCAACGGTAAAGCAGCATGCAAAACACTAATATCCTATAAATATAAATGTGGAAATAAATGTACACGTACCTATAATAGTTAGTAAGCCATATTTTAAAATTTATTCATATACAATATATTAATGTGTATTCGATATATTTAATGTGTACATTATAAATTCAATTAAAAAAATATATTTATTAAAGTGACAAGGTTGTCTTTCCGATTTTGGCGCCAAAGAAATATAAATTATGAGTGAGAATAGATAATTTGTAATGTTTTTTGGTTAAAAAGTAAATAATAATAATACTGTTATTATAATTTACTTTTTATAGGCAGTTTTATTTCTATTGTATATATAATATTTAGTGAAATAAAATTATGAAATCCATAATAATATACAAAATAATAAATAATCTGATCTCAATTGTCATGTCAAATAGAATAATAATTTAACATTTTATTTAAAGTATAAAGTGTAAAAGTTCTAAATTATTAGCAGTCATTGTGAAAACGGCCTAACTTATATTTTATTTAATTTATCACATCATAGGTTGCGAAATATTTAAACCTAATCTCTTTTCACTGAGTTTTATTAAGATAATAAAAGAACACTCTGTATCCCGCATATAGCAGCGTAGGCAAGGGAACCTAGTTGACACTAGGTAGGCGACACTCCGTCCCCAAGTTTCCGCCGAAGTTTGGAGGCATTGCGTATTGAGTGGTGGAACTCAACGCCGAGTTTTGCCTAAATATCAGAGCCTCTGCACCACGACTAATATAATAATTTTGATTTATTTTTATAAAGAATACCATGGTCAGTCACTCAGTATCTGAGGGTAAAGAAAATGGTTAAGTGTTTTATTTATTTTATAAAAACGACTACCACTTTCTTGAATTTATATGGAAAACGGAGAATGTATAACACTAGTTTCTCTGTTACGTATCTTGTCATCGCTTATTATTACCAGAGAAACAAACAAAAAGCGAAAAAATAATAGTTTAGGCCATTTTTGCAATCCTGTCTTAATGTATACAGGGTGGAAGTGTTAGCACCACTTCAAATGAAACCACAGTTTTAAGTACTCTATAAAAGCCTAATACAATTATTATTATTATTTTTCCCAAAAATGAAAGTGTTTTTTTTAAACAAAATAAATAATAAAACTATAGTTGTAATATAAAACGCCATTTGTCAAGATCGACGGACGTACACATAAACCTATCAAAGGGAAATTGCCGCATACGCCTCATTCCGAAATCGAGTCGTAGGTATTGGGGGCAAAGTTCGAACGGAGTTGATTAACCTTTAGTAGTATTTTTGTAGTAGTATGTGTTTACGTCTAGTATCTATCTATCTATTGTAACTGCGTAACACGAAATATAGGTATGGATAAACATCGTGAAATGAAATATTCTGTTGAGGTATCTTGATTAATTTCTTTAGCTATGGGCTTAAAATATTTTACGCTATATGCTGTTCCCGTAAAAGGAACGCTGACACTTCCATCCCGTATAACATTTTTTTATTTATGATGAAGATAAAAACAATTATCCATATTATAATTTTATATTAATAGTAATTAAATAATTATAGATAAATCTTAATTGAATGTGATATTTAACTTTGTTAATGATTTATTTTATTTTTTTTTCCTTATTAAAGTATGTTCCTAGTTAAACTAGCATTATATATATTTTTTTAAATTTTTATAAAGATGTTATATTTACTTTCTCCTTCATAATTTTTAAAATTGTTATTAATATTTTAAAGATTAAGAAAATGTACCTTCATTTTCTAATACTATTATTAATTCTGTAAATAATATAAATATTATACGTGATAATAAAACTTTATGAATCATTTTTAATAGAAAACTACTTTGTGAATTTTCATACTGATTCCTTATTCTATGTTCTTTTTTGTGTCTATTCAAAGTAACTCTTTAATAAGATACTTCATTCCACGTTCATACGTTGTATATTAAGTTACTAAGTTTAATTTAATATTTTCCTTGGTGTAAGCAAAACCATTCAAAGTTATGCACATTATTAAAAAAATTATATTTTAAATAGTATTTGCATACACAACAATCGATATAATTATGGACCTATCAATACCTAATAATTGTCTGTCGCCGTATCCCGCACACAAGAGGGAACTTAGTGTTAAGATACTCCGTTCGCAATTTCCTGCCGAATTCTGGAGGCATTGCGTGTTAAGTGGCAGAACTCAACGCCGCGCTGTGTCTCAACACCAGAGCGAAATAATGGAAATATAAATTTAAATAAATATTATATCTCCTCGTGCGGGAATTGAACCCACAACTGTATGTCTTTGCACTTGGAAAACTAAATTTTTGTCAATACATTTTTGCTAGCTCTCCAAATAAATTACTAAGTCAACATTTCAAATCGGTTTCTTCATATGACAACTTTCGGAGAAAAAAAGTCTGTAGTCATGTCTACGAGAGCCTTCTTGGTCTGGTCTTGTACGTGTTTTAGGTGTACGAGCGCCACAATACATGTTTCCATCAAGCGACTACAAGAAGATAGATTCCGTGGATAGTCGTTTAGAATACATTTTTGGGATGATAATTCGATGATAACCAAGCTAGATTGAAGTTCTGATTCCGAAAAAACGCATGGTGGAATAATACCTGATCATAGTTCAGTACCAGTGGCACGTAATTGATCACTATATGAGCTCGACTGGATGCGAACAGTTCTGTAAATGGATTAATACATTTGTGAATAATCCTGTTTGTGCAAACGTGTGTCAAATGCCACTCGGGGCTCGGTGGCAGCTTTGATAAATGATCGGCGTAACTTGTGAATTCCAGAAATATAAAATGCTTTAACATGTATTTGGTAAATAACTGGAATCTGAAACAACTGATATGTTAGATTCATAAGAGATTCTGATTTTGTCCCCCCTTAGTGACGTCGATGCGCTATCTGTGACCTGTTGTTCTCAACGAGTACACTACTGCGGTCCAACAATTAGCTCTGACTTTCTAGTACTTTGGGAATTGGACACATTTCTTTATGATTGCAATGGAGACGACGCTCTGTTTCTAACCATGAGCCGGTGAGATATACACATATTATTTAGGAAAGCCACATCCGACGCATTGTTAGTTAGAAATTGACGGGGTGGATCGAAATGAATCGACCGTCTGCCATTTTGTAGCCACCAAAGCAAATTGTCTATTGCAGTAAAAGGAATAGCGGAAATAATTTTGATTCGTAGGTAGCATCATTACGATTTTGTCCAAGAAATTTAGAATTGCACGATAGTTGAGCCAGGGGTGCTAAAAACTTTAAAGAGTAGACTTTTAAGATCCGTGAGGCTTGTTCGTCGTTCCATCTACATTTGATTTATCGCTGACACTAATAGAGGGAATTTGTCTGCAGGTTCCAATGTATCCCAAAAGCAACAAGGTCTTCAACGTTTAATGATTTTTCTAAATTTATCACCCATCTCTCTCTTCAGAAAAACTATCACTTTCTGCGAGGGATTAAAATGTCAATTGGGCCCCTGCTAGGGGCCGTGTTACTTTTTTAGAGCCGCCTGCAAGGTAGAAGTCACGCCTGTTCTAGGCAGGCCAGAAATACTTCTAATTCTACCAGCACGTCCTAAAAAAGAAGTACAGTACAGTAAGCTTTTCAGTGCTGAAAAGATTTGTCGTTGACGGAGTAACTTTGCGAAGACTGGATTTAGTACCCGAATACTTAACATATTATAAAATCTCATCACGCTTTATCGTCGTTTGTACTGTTTTAGCACGATTACCACAGATTAATTGCATTAGATCTGCAGAAGAGACTTATCTTTTAAAATCGGCAGAAGAGACTTATCTTTTAATTCAAAACGTCATAGTTAAAAGGGTCGATCTTTCGTCCAGGACAGTCCCGATCCCGTAAAGATCCCGTAAACCATTTTGTAAAGCTACCATTTGCCTAAAAACACACATGGTTAAAGCAGCAAATATCTTATGGGCATGTTTGGCATTAATTACAAAATCCGTGAAGCGCGGAAAAAATTGTATTTTTTTAATGCCTGCGTATCTGCATATCAGACCAATCCTCTTTATCTAAATTTTGATGATCAATAAGCATTTGTAAAAAGTAGTTGAAGCCTTAGGAATTAAAGGTTTTTTTACTTTTCTTTCACAACTAATTTTAAAAATGAGTACCGTAAAGACTAATGTATTTAAAAATAATGATCTAATGCTTGCATGCATATTTTATCGAATATTAATGGATTATTTACATAGCATAGTACATCACTATGAATTATCAGTTTAATTAAAATTTGAAGTTTTGAACAACGTTGCCATGCCACTTCTATTCTCAAAAACCCATCTGTCAGTGTCAATTGAGCGTCTCAGAATCAGTTCTTGTTTACTATTTAATTTACTCAATTTTTTTAAATTAAAACTTATGTGAAAATGGAAATATGCCAAGCTTGCTTAAGAACGGGAAATTACGTTCACTCTATGACTACTGAAGATTTAAAATATTACCAGTTGTTTATGAAAACGGTTTGTTCAGTTTTTTAATTTAGTACGGTGGCAAAGAAAGATTTGAATTAAATAATTAAAATACTTCTATTAAAATATACTAACTAAATTATAAATAATATGGTGACAGCTTTCTTGAAGTACCGGTCTGTCTCTACTAGAATAATTAAGTATAAAGATAAAAAAAACATATATATTTAATATTTAAATATATTTTCTGACTCCTTTTACAGATTGAAGATCCGCTAAATATATTATACATATGTATATACTGTAGGAGCTTATTGAATAAAATAGTAAAGTTCACAGAACAATGTAAGGTTGCTGATATTTGGCTAAGAGAAAAAGTAGACAAGGTATAAAAAGTTTATTTACATATATTTTAAATTAAGACTATATCCCGCACATCAGAGGATAATCAAAGAATAGCCTGGGCACCTCTTAGCTTTCCTTTAAAACACTTCCATTCCCCACTTTTCCACCATATTTTTGAGGCAACGTCTGTTGAGTATAAAAACTTAGCGCTGTGCATTACTTAGGTTCTAAAGAAAGGCAGCAAAAAAACTAAAATATTAAATAATTCAATCCCTAAACATGGTATAGAACACATAACTGTCATATTTACAGTCGCATGCTTGTGCCCCTTTGCTACGATGGCCTTTCCTTCATTTGTTTAAATATAATATAAATTATTTTATTTCAGATTGATATAATACCAAATATACATAGTTATTTAGTTAAATCAACACCTACATATTATTATTTAGGCCCAGAAAATCAATTTTCAGTTAAGGTAGAAGATATAAAACAAGATAAAGTGCATGAAGATGACATTCCTTTAGTTTTATTAAATGGAAATAATGATTATGACAGTACTAGTGTGGATGATAATCATGATCATGATAGTAACAGTGTATTTGAGAGTGGAGATATGCTGGTAAGTACATTTTATTTAAGAGTAGTGAGTGTGGTTTACTAAAGTACAGTGTAGTTAACATGACCTGGCCGCCCATAAGCTGTAGATGGTTGCACAGATTTGATTTTGTGAATATTTCTTTTTTTAGCTTCACTCTGTATCCCACACACAGTAGTGTAGGCTAGAAGGAAACTTGGAAACCTAATATTAAGACACTATTCCCATTTTGTTCCCCACATTTAGACTTCTTCACTTTACATTATTTTCTTCTCAAGTGCACAATGCACAAAAGTTCATAAACCTTAACTTTAGGGTGTCCACAATTTTCAACCGTACTGTAAATGACTTGCGATATTGAGTGAGTAAATATGACTGTAGTGGGTGAAATTAAAAAATAATTGAGTTTGACGGTGATTAAGCAAGTAAAGTGATATTTAGGTTAAGAGAAAAAGTGGAGAAGGTATGAAAATATGAAAAAACAATAAGTATATATAATTCTTCCTCCATAAATAGGTCAGGTAAATTCTTCCTCCATAAGGCTATATACCCATATATAAAGATAAATATTTCAATGTAACTGCTGTCCTTCCCTTCCTGCACTTACAGCTCTAAAATATTAGTATAGATATTTGGCTATTTCCACAAACTTTTCTTTTGTTTTAGATTGATAAAACACCAAGGTTACAAAGTAATTTAGTTCAATCGACACCTACATATTATTATTTGGGCCCAGAAAGTCAATTTTCAGTTAAATTAGAAGATATAAAATCTGATGAAGTGGATGAAGATGACATTCCTTTAGTTTTATGGAATGAAAATCATGATTTTGATAGTAACAGTGTAATAGAGAGTGGAGTTAAGTTGGTAAGTTTTACTTTTTATTTTTTTAGTACTGAGGCTTAATTTATTTATTTGTTCATTAATTTGTTTGTTCTTGCATTCATCAAATCATTTGTTCATGCGTTGTTTATATATCTGGGCCCAAGCTGCTTGTGTTAGTTACACAACTACAATAAAACATACAAATTACAAACAGTATAAAGAAATAATTTTATTAAATGACTGGAATAATTGGAATATGTTATGTTAGAATAAACTAAGCGACAAATGTATTCTGCTATTTTGAGGCTTAAAAGTCACTCCTAGTTCCTAAATAACAAGGAGTGATTCAAGTGACATGTCCAAACTAGTGTTGAAAAAAGAAAAAAGGTGTGATGTTCAAGATTGTGGTAGTTGTAAGGGCATTAAGCTTATGAGTCAATACCATGTAGCTCTTAGAGCGCATAGGTGACCTCAGACTCTGCCGAAAGTGTCTCTGGGTCTCAATATGGATTCCAGCCGGGATCGGGTACTAGGGACATCATTTTTGCCTTCAGAACTTTTCTGGAGCATGCATGGAAAAATGGAGAGCTCTGCATGTGGTCTTTTTAGATCTGCAGAAGACCTTTGACTGTGTCTCGTCAGTGTATCTAGTGGGCATTGTGATCCAAAGGGATCCCTGAGGCTTATATTGAGATTATCAGAGACACGTTCCACGAATCCGCTTCTATGATTAGGAATGCTGTTGACGACACAAAGAAGACTTTACTAAATTTTGAGAGTCGAATTTTGAAGGAAAGTGCCTGTATATATCTTCTAACGTTAAAGTGACAGCAATAACACACGTATTTATTCTTTAAAAACCAAAATTCGTGTGAAATTAATTGTTACCCAAAAGTATCATACTCATAGAGGCCAGTCGTGGCGCAGAGGCGGAAATTGTGACTGTAAAATCAACTGGTTGTGATTCGATTCCCTCGGCGGAAAGTGAGGATAGGAGTGTCATAACACTAGGTTCCCTATGCCTGTCCTGCTGTGTGCGGGATACAGCGTTTTTGATTTTAAATAAAGTGATGAGAGTATTTTGATTAGACTTGTTTTTATGTGTTATTTATTAGTATGGATAAGAAGCGAAACATAGACAGTGAATGCAGAAAGTTCTAAGATAAATGGAGCTTTCAGTGTTATGTGATTGAGTGCTGCAATAAGGCACTATGTATAATTTGTAATGAGATCATAGCTGTTCTTAAAGAATATAACGTTAATTGCCACTATGAATCGAAACATCTTCAAAATTACTCTAAATAAACAGGAAGATTGCGAACGGAAAAAATTTAAGCTTTGAAGCGGAGATTGTAATCGCATAGCAATCTTTGTTAACCAAAGCAAATACTGAGCAAGCGTCTGCAACTAGCGCCTGCTGGCGTGTGGCTTTTGAAACCGCAAACCGTGGAAGCCAGCCAACAGGAGCTGAAGAAGTATGCCCGTAAAAGTAAATTTATTGAAAGATGTCTGTTTGTCAGCAAACACTGGCTAGGTGCAAGACATTGCGGGAAATATATAATCTCAACTGTCTGACAAAAATGAACATCTTGAGTGATTTTCTCTAGCCTTGGATGAGTCAACGCATGTGTCAGATACTGTAGAGGTGTTGATTGCTATTCGTGGAGTCAATGAAAGCTATGAAGTATATGAAAATTGATAGTATTCACGATACGACAACTGGGGCATATATTTTGTAAAATGAGTTGAAAATGCCGTTAATAAAAAAAAACTTCAATAGAAATATTTGAAATTTATCACCGATGGAGGCAAAAATATGTGTAAAATAAAGGAGTGGTGAATAAATTTCAAATGAATAAAATATTGTTAAGAAAACTTGTTTTGTAACGATTTTAACCACATATAGTTTATAAAGAACTTTCATAAAAATTTTAGGTATATGATAATTTGGATTATATGCACATGAACCGCGCTTGACTATCCAAACGACATGCGTCGATTAGTACAAAGTGACTGCCATAGCTGAGTAGTAGTGGCAAATATAATATCATATAAATTAAATCAATAACGAGCATAAAGAGACAATTTTAAGTTTAAAATCTGTAGAGCTCTTTGTCTCAAATTCTCTTTAGTGTCGCTAAATCTTTTCTTACATAACGCTGTCCAATAATGAATGACTGAATGAATTCAATCAGTTCAATATTCAATAATTTAATAAGTGAAATTAAATGAATGAGTGGTTGAGTAAAATAAATATTTTCACTAGTAGTGTATAGAAGGGGGAAAATAGGTATAGGAAATTAGTGTTAAGACACTCCTTTCCCCACACACTGCTCAATTTTGTAGACATTTCACGTTGAATGACGGAATTTAATATGAACCGACAACTGAATGAGTTAGTTAATAAGTGAATTATTGAGCGACAAAATAATTCAATGTGTTTCGAAACCGTTAGTGTGTGGGGGACGGAGTGCCTTAACACTAGGTGTCCCCTGCCTACCCTGCTACATGTGGATCCAGCGTGAAGCTAAAAAAACTTTTTTCAGGAAAACCCTCTAACTAATGATATTACCACAGAATGTACAAAAAAAGATAAAGAACACAGCTCCACAAAAAAATGTAAAAAGAAAGAACTTAGAGAAGGTTTCTCGTCCAGAATGGTTATGGAGACAAATGAATATGTAGTTATTAAGCTTAATAAGGAACAAGTAAGTTATATTCTATATATTTTTTATTTTTTTAGCAGAGCTGCCTAACTTACAAGACATTACGTGTTCAGTGGCAGATAGTGGCTAAACGCCGCGCTTTGTCTTTCTATCAGGAAAAAAAAATTAAAAAAAAGATTCCCCCGACTATTTAGGTTAGAAGTTTGCCATAGAGCCAGATGAACCCTTTATCATATGTGACATAAAAAATTATATAAATATGATATTATGTTTTAGTAATTCATTGTATATTAAAAGGTTTTATAAAAAGATAGTGAGTACAACTGTGAAAGTTAGTGAGGCTGGTTGTTTTATATAACAATAAAGCGGACGAAGCCACGTGTCGGTCGCTAGTATCAAGTGCATATATTAAGGAAGCCGAGGCTATGTACATATTTCGTTATTCATTTCAATGTAACCCAACGTACTGGCACACAGTAGGCCGTCTCATACAAGGAAATGTTCAAAACTCATTTTTCTAAATGAAAATATTTGAAAAAAAAATCTAAATTAATATAATTTATTTACTATTCAATAACGTATATTATGTTTTCGGTTTCCGAGATTTATTATATTATGACTATTCAAAAAAAAAAAGAAAAAGGATTAATTTGTTATAAAGAATAGTAGCTAAGCCACCCCATCCCATTAAGACAATTTCGTTCCACCTTTTCGCCGAATTCTAGAGGCATTGCTTGTTGAGGTGGCGGAACACAACGCGGCGCTTTGCCTCGTTACCAGATCGTTGAAATGAAAATATTAAATATTTCTATTTTCTCACACGTGCCCCTACGCCACGACGGCCTCTAGTATTTTTTAATTTTTTACTTTTTATTACAGATTTTAGAAGAAATGCAAAACTATGCGAACAGTGAAAAATATAAAATGTTGCCATACAAGTGTGTTAAATGCGTAAAGGGATTTAACTTTGAAGATGTATTACAGAGTCATATGAAGAAACATTCTGAGGTATCGGAGAATTTTGTGTAAAGACACTCCGTTCTTCGGCAAAAATTTAATTAGTTTTTGGAAATATACTTCGTTTTATAATTTTTATCATAGTAAAAAAAAGAAGAAACGAGGTATATTTTTAAAGTATTAGGAAATATTTGTTAGAAAACGCAAAAAAAATTAACGTAGCGAGTTTCGTAGAAGCGCCTTTTAAAAATTGTCTAGACGCTTTGATCAATAAAATCTTGGCCTTTTTAATGTATTATGGTTTTTCTCTTGGTTAAAAAAAACTGTATTTTAATTTTAATGTATTTTTTTATTTCAGAAAAATGGTCCATTCCGATGTGAATTGTGTGAACAGTATTGTCCAAGCAAAGTATCGTTACGGGGTCACATGAAATCACATTCTTCTAGGTAAGATTTAAAAATGTATTATAATAGAAATAAAAACATTAAACATACGAATAAAATACATTTGTTTCAATTTTATTTTCATTTCCACGCTCTAGTATTGAAGCAAAACCGGATAGACAAATCGCGGCGTCGTGTTCCGCAACTGATACTCTGCCTACATTGATATATATTGGATTTTCTTTAACATTTTTTTAATCCTACTAATATAAATATGAATTCATTTCTGAGGAAACATGAATGAAAAATGAAAGTGTAAGAAACATCCATTTTCTTCCACTTTCAAGCTTCTGAACGACGAAACTTTAGTAATACAGCTTATACGTCAGAATAACACAAAGGCCACGATTTAAGAAACATTTTGTATACTTTGGCCATAATATAACATTAAGTTTAAGCAGACGAAGCTGCGTTTGGGTCGCTAGTATTTTAAGTCAATCAAATGTTTTATTTTTTTATTCAGGTATAAATGTAAGCTATGCAATATAATCCGTCTCTCCCGCCAACATATAATAGAGCACTACTCGTTAGAGCATGCGGCGTCGCCCGCCGTGTACAAGTGTCCGGATTGTGATTACACTACCAAGTGAGTTCGAATATCGTTTGAGGTTACTTTTTTTTTCTTAGCGGGAGTCGAACCTGTGGGGAAACACGGTTTCCAATAAACAATACGTATTGACTGCTTAGTAGCGTTCAACGCCGTGCTCTGTCTACAAGACCGCAGAAATGTAACGGGTAATGCTGGAACATAAAGTAAACCTAAATCAGTGATTCTCAACCTTTTTTTTATTGCGGCACATATTTAACGATTTCAAAATTTGGCGGCACACAAAGAAAAGATAAAAATTATTTACTTACTACACAAAAGTGCTGCGGCACACTGCCTTAGATTAAAGGCTGTATTTAGTATTACCGAAAAAAATTTGGTAAGGCCCGAATAATTATTGAAATAAATTTTATATCGGGAATTTTCTCATACTCGTCAAGTCTACCCAACGCTAGTTGGGTAATGATAATATAAACTATATTATTAAAGTAACACATACAAGAAAAAATCATATAAGGGTATTGTTTATGTTCTTAATAGTATATAACAACTATAATAGGACTAATATAATTCCTAAATTTGAAATGACAATTAATGTAGTTAATATATTATTAATTGGAGCAAAATAAACTACTGTCGTATTTCGAATAGCAAAATTTTCCTGCAACCTTTTCATTTGTAGGTTTTCATTAACTGAGGAGAAAAGCAATCAGGTGCCCTCGTTCTATGTATCACGTGCTTGAAAATAACGCAACACCTAATATTACCCAATTAGAGTTGGGTAGATTTAGGAGAGTATGGGTAAATCCTGAACTAAAATTTATTTTAATCAATATGCGGACCTTACTCAAAATGCTTGAATAATACTAAGTATGTCCGTGTAATCTTAGGTTTACTCACACTTTACCCACTCGGGTGGGACCCATAACATCCAATAATACCACGCATTGTTCTAATTTTCTTACGTTTTCTTAAAATATTTATTTAAAACTTAGTGTAGAATAACTATTTAAAAATATATGAATAATTATATAGAAGTTAATGTATTTGAATGAAAAAAATATTTTTTTTCTTTACAGTAAACGTACGGCAATGCAACGACACGTCAAAATCCACTCTACAAATGAACCACATAAGTGTCATATATGTGGTAAATATTATAAAACTAAAGATTCATTCAGGATTCATTTAATGTACGTATTTTTAATATAAATATTTTTATATTAAAATTTTATACTCTCGCGAGAGTGCGACGTTGATTTCCGCCCCTAAATATCTATTTTTCTATATTCGCATATATATAAAGTATATTCGCGCGGATAGCGGAAAAAAAAGTATTGCAACATTAGAAACAGGGTTCCAGGTTCCCTCTGCATACAAATGAAATATTTCTTATTTTTATTTCCTCGCTCTGGTAACAAAGCCATCTGGGAAAAAAAAACAATACTTTTTCTTTCCTTGTTATATGACGGATAGAGCATGAAGATAAAAAAAATGGTTTCTAAATAAGTATTTTTATTTCCTAAATATGGAATTACACTTAATATTGTTAAAGATTAAAAATCTTGTGATATTAGTATAATATATTTTTCAGCTCTATACTATTAATATACATCAAAAAAAAAAAAAAAAATCAGCTTCACGCTGTATCCCGCACACTGCAGGGTAGGCAGAGGGAACGTAGTGAAAGACACTCCGTTCCCCACTTTCTGCCGAATTCCGGAGGCATTGCGTGTTAAGTGGCAGAACTCAACGCCGCGCTTTACCTCGACACCAGAGCGAAGAAAATGGAAATATAAATTTAAGTAAATATTTCATCTCCTCGAGTGGGGATCGAACCCACAACCAGTCGGTTTACAGTCACACTTTGTGCCACTGCGCCACGACTCGGCCTCACGATATACATTAGTATGGATAAATTTACGTAAAATTACCATTATTTTTTTTTTAAATTTTTGGATTAAAATATCAACTTTTACATATTAAACATAATTTCAGGCGCCACGACGATAAAAAACTACACCAATGCGAGGTGTGCAACACATCGTTCGTGTACGCCATGCAACTGAAGAAGCACGTGCAGTCCGTGCACGTGCTGAAGGACTTTTACTGTGTTGAGTGTGATATTATGTTTAAATCTAGGGTTGGTTTGTTTTTTTTTTTAGCTTTATGCTTTATCCCATTTTATAGTAGTCAATATGTGATAAGTAACACTGGTACTACTGGTACCAGGGTAGGCAGAGAACAACTTAGTGTTTAGGCACCGCCCAATTTTCAAAACATTCTATGTTATGTATGGGAACTAAACGCCGCGCTTTGTCTACCGGAGCGTTGATATAAAGATGATTCAAATATAACCATTCCCGCTCATAGGGATTGAATTAACAACCATCATGCTTACTCGTACAGTCACCTGTTGTCCCACTGCGACATGAGAACCTTAGTTATTAATATGTTTGTAAATAATAATGTATTTTTGCATGTATTTTAGGATAATTTGAAACGACACTTGGAACGTGCCAAAAAGCACCGTGACTCATCTGCTTATAAGTAAGTATTGTTATATTATGTGTATATATAGAATACTAGCTGCCCGCCCGCGGCTCGCGGCTTCGCCCGCTTACTACCTATAATGCTTTCGTTATGCTGTGTCTACCAAACGATTAATTATATAATTTATATATTCAGTTTTCAACAAATTGTTTTCGTAATTCAGACCAGACTTGGCGCAGGAGCACAAAGTGTTACTGTAAAATCTACTGGTTGTGGGCTCGATCCCCACTTGAGGAAATAGAAATATTTATTTATATTTTCATTTCTTTGTTCTGGTCTCAACACGCAATGCCTTCAGAACTCGGTGGAAAGTGGGAAACGAAGTGTCTTAACACTAGGTTCCCTCTGCCTACCCTGCTATGTGCGGGATACAGCTTATATTTTTAACCGACTTCCGTAAAAGAAGGAGGTTATCAATTATACTGGGATTTTAATTTTAAATGAACATAATTATTTAACCGGATTAATCGCGTATATTTAGCATTGTATGTTTGGAAACCCGACGTTTCGAACACTTTGCCGTAGTTCGTGGTCACGGGTAGACTGACTACTTTATGAATTTTTCAGAACTACTTACACAAATATAAGTCGTTTTTGAAATTACTTTTAAAAAATCACCAGAAACTTTCACTAAAGCCCCTTTTATACTAAAGTCCTATTATTAGCTATAATTGAGGAAAAAATCCGTTTTAATATTTTTTTGATCACAACTTTTGAAATATCTGTTAAACCAGTGAAAATCTTAAGCTTAAGCTTAACATATTTAGGAATGAAACGGATAGGTCAGTACCACTAGGTAATCCTATACATTGTTATTTACCACGGATGATATCGGATGTCGTCGAGTTACACTCTGTATACAACTACCCTCAATACAAGACGGTCGTGTCGCTGTGGCACAGCGACTGACTGTAAACATGGTGGCTGTGGACGAGACGATTCCCACTCGCAGAAATATTTTTTGTCATTTCCTTGTTTGTCGACGTGACGTTGGGTTCCGCTACGCAACGCACAATGTCTGTATACATCCTCAAACGGGATAAGAACGAGACGAAATGAGACATTGAGTGTATATTGAACGGCATACTGCATGAAATTAAGGAAATAAAGTATGTTCCTTTAAATATATTTTTTATACTGTTATAAATAACTTGTCAACAGACATGAATGTCAAACCTGCAAGCAACGTTTCATATCGCCGTCGTCGCTCGCGTCGCACAACGCGCGCTCGCACGGCGGCGCGCGGCCCGTGCCGTGCGCGCACTGCGGGCGCCGCTACTGCAGCCGCGACGCGCTGCGCTGGCACGCCCGCAGTGCGCACGCGGCCGCCGGTGCGGGCGCCGCGGCCAGGGCGCGCGTCACTTGCGAACTGTGCGGGAGGAGCTTCTCGGTGAGTATTTGCTTCATTGTTCACTGAATGAAAACAACTACTATAAATAAAAACAATAGCGGACTGAAATTAATTTCATGTGTGAAATTTTCCTTTCTTGGAAGGCGTTTCTCGGCGGCTATGGTGCCGTGGTAGTTTGACTATACGAATATTAGTTTGATTACCAAAAGAGACAATGATTTATTTTCATTACTTCGCCCTGGCAAAGAGAAAAACTCAACCAATCAAAACGCAATCTCGCATATATCGTAAGTTCGTGGGGAGTGGAATATGCATATGTTTATTTTCCCATGTCCATGTAAACTGTACCAGCAGTGTACCTTCCAGCGCAAGTACGTGCTGCGCGTGCACATGCGCACGCACAGCGGCGAGCGGCCGCACGCGTGCCCGTGCGGCGCCGCCTTCACGCAGCGCGCCGCCCTGCGCGCGCACCGCGCCGCCAAGCACGCGGCGCGCGACTGAAGCTGGGGACCTAGTGCTACCGCACTCCGTTTCAATTGAGACACCTTCGCTCCCCACTCTCCGCCAAATTCTGTATTTCTTCGCTCTAGTATCGAGGCAGAGCGCGGCGTTGACTTCCACCACTCAACACGTAATGCCTTTAGAATTCCGCGGGAAGTGAGGAGCAGTGTCTGTTCACTTATAGTGAATCTATAAAAAAATATCCTGCATAAAGTCTTGCTACTTCAATAGCTCTAGGTTAATAAATACTACTACCACTACCACTGCTACTTTTTTATCTATTTCTTTACAAAATAATATTTATAATAAAAAAGGTTGTGTAACTCATCATATCGAAGTGTCTTTAAGCTCCCATCCAGCTGTGTGAGGGATATGTAATGTATGGATTATTAATATTAAATTGTAACATTGACTGAAATAGACCAACCACGCCAGGTGACAATAACCTCAACAGTTGGTCTCAGTAGTACTGCCCTCCAAGCCAGTGGTGGCGTTTTATATTCATTTATTGATTCAAAAGTGCTTGCAAAAGTGTATTTGAATATATCATATTTTGAATTTGATTATTGATTGTTTCGTTTCATTTAGTGTGCAAATAATATTTTAAAAATTGTTAAAATATTTAGAGACTTCTGGATATATAAATCGGCCAGTCGTAGTGCAAGAGCACAATCGTGTGACGGTATACGCCATGCCTCCAAAATTCGACGTAAAATCGGAAACGGAGTGTCTTAGCACTAGATTCTCTCTGTTCACCATGATATGTGCGAGATACAGTGTAAAGCGAAATATAAATATGGGAAAAATATCCCTATTATAAGAATCATTGAATATAATATACATTGTATAAAAGGAGGCTAAATACAATTAGTAATACCCAATGTTATAAACATTTTCATTTTAAAAATAAAATTATTTATTATTTATATTTTGTTGTTTTATTTTAATAGTAATTTCTTTAAACTAAGTATGCTTAGGAAGTTTTTTTATTATGTATAATACTATTTTTAGTGATCATTGTGGCATAGCGATATAAAATATGTCTGTAAACGCGACTGTGTTGAACTTGTACAATCAATTTCCTTCACTATATGCGGAAGCGTCAAGCGAAAAAAAAAATTTTTTTTCGTTATATATTACATTTCTAATTTAGTGCGAAGGATTTTTATATAATCACTTATTTTCTGTTTCACCTCAAGACTGAGCTTCTCCAATACATGTTTTAATTGTTTAATTATTCTCTCCATTGCATCTTGAATATTATTTTTCTCTTTATTTTTCCACGCCGTTACCTGCTTTTCAATGTCCCGCCATTCCTTTTTATTTTCTTTGGAATTCATGTGTTTATTTAACAAATCCATTAAATTATGTAACGCCTCAGTTCTTTGCGCTACATTTTTATCTAAATTATTCATTATAAATATAGGTTTATTTCTATTTAACAATACATTTCTAAAAATTAATAACATAGCGCGTGTTGAAAAAGTATTTAAAAGTTCTATTGAATTTATCGATTCGTTCAGTTTCCTCTCAGCTTCAGTATCGAGTATATTCGAAAAATCATTCGATTTAACAACCTCTGTAAGTGCATTGGACGCTTGTTGGATTTCTGTATTGCTAGTTTGAAGTATAGTTGTTAATACGTTCATTATAAAATCTGTATATTCATTGTTTGTGCGACAAGCGCCTAAAATTTTACATGCATGTATGTTTTCTAATTCATTTTGTCTGTTTAATTCCTTGTAAAGTAATTGTATGTTCAAATTTCGTACGACGTCTTCGTCTTTTGCTAAATAGTTTATGCATCTTTGCATCATCTTGTATGCAGTATCCATTAAATTTACAACAACTTTTTGAGGCGCTAATTTAGTTCTTAAAACATAATTTTCATTTTGTTTCAGGAATCCGCTAAGCTTTTCGATAAAACTATCTTGTAACATGTCGATTTTGTTCTTAGTTTTTAAACTGTCTGTATTTTTCTTCCAATTGCTGAATACTTTTAGTGATTGCTTAGAAATATGATTATTGAAACTGTGTATTTTTATATCATCTTTAACTTTTCTTTTATGTTTTATATTTATTTTTTGTCTATTTGGAAGCTTTCGAATTTTAAGTTTTCCTTGATTTACTTTTTTTCTTAATTGTTTGGTATATTTTTTATCATTTTCAGAATCTATTTGAGTTTCACCTTTGATATTATTTCTGTTAATCTCAGTAGAGTTAAAGGTCTCATCATCTAAATCATTATGTGTAGTTTCAAAGTTTTCGTTACTAAGTAGTGTTTGATTATTACTTATTAATCTGTGTTCATTTTGAAAATTATCAATAATCCTTTCTATGGGTTCATTATTAATTTCTTTTTCTTGTACGTTTTTCACATTAATACCATTTTCATTGTCTTTCCTTACGTTTGAAATATGTGAACGGTTATCGTTATTATCAGATTTGGAAATTATATTAGAATAGGCAATAGGTAAGACTTTATATTCATAGCTCCACTTGGGTCCCAAATCAATAAGTCCTTCTATTTTTATCCCTACACTTGAGGTTGATCGCATAGCAACTGCAATAGAAATTCTTTTAAATTATTTATAGACTAAACCTGTGTCAAGTTCTAATCATGAAAGTATTGAAGATCTTTAGTTTTTAATATCAATTTATATATCATCCAAATATACCGATACTATTTGATTAAATTTTAATAAAAAATGACTGTTATTTTATAATTCTTACACATTATAAAAGATATTCCACACAAAAGCATTGTACTTGTAGTTTAAAAATAAATTTAAAACTTTTGTAATATAATATTTTCAGGCTATAAATATTCTTTTTATTACTATAGAACTCGTAAAATCTATAAGTATAATTTGAGGACGAATTTTAGTTTATAAAATGTTTTTTTTGTAATTTTTTTGTCGATTAGCATATAGAATAAAATATAAAATTCATCATGGAATTTTTATTCATTACGTTTGCATAATGTTTTACTTATATTTTGTTAATGTTGTTCAGTATTGCAATAATAATCGATATCGTTGAAATGTAAACATCATCGAAATATCTGTTGTAGTTTATTTTATCTGTGGTATATTTATAATGTAGCAATGTTTTACTCTGTGTACATTTCACATTTTGTGATTTGTTGAAACTCGGTTCGTTCGTTAAGTGTTTGGTTTAAATATAAATAATAATTATAATTTTAATTTGAAATAAGTGCTTAATTTAAGCTTAAAGAGTGAATATTAGCTTACTATATTTATTTGGTAAGTTATTTCTGTTTTCCAATTCACACTAGAACCTAAAACAAACGTTACTTTAACCTATAACGCTTTCACGTATATGCCGCTATTTTACAATGTAATAATTATTTAAATGCTATTTTATCACAAACTAGTTGATAAACAACAAAAATAACATTCACTTTGTATTATTGTTGTGTATGCTAAACTTTGTTTTGGCAATGTAAATTTCAATTTGTTTGGGCAATACGTCATTATTTTCTATTTTTGTCAATGTTTCAAAATTTTTAAGTATATTTGGATATATTTCAAAATCTTCGTATTGCAGGTATTTTTTTTCTTTTACATTTGTTGAAAGCAGATATTTCATGTAAATAGAACAATTTATATGAATTTACCCTCAAAACAAAAATATATAATTTATTTTGTATACGAAATCTACATACACTATCGGAAATTTTCTTATTCTTTACAAAATGATTCCTCTCAAATTTTTTCTTTTTGTGTATAATACAACTTATATACAAATATTTATTAAATTACTGTAGTTTTGAAAATCGTCATGCAATAGGGCATTTGTAACATAGTTATATCCTGTAGTATATTATTACATATAGTAAAATTGCTGTTTGTATTTGGAAAATGTACAATAAAAACCTATTATTGGGGTCATTTATAAATTTAATACAATCAAAAAAAAAATAGTTTTATCTGTGCATTTGTGTAAACTAATCTCAGAAACGGCTTAACCAATTTAAGTTTAGAGGTCAGTATTGTTTTTTGGCGAAGGTTTTAGATGTAATTGCTTTTCCCACTTTGTTTAGCTTTGTCTTATAACTTAATTACAAGGAATTAATTTAAATAATTCGTACGTTCAGGTGGGAAGCAAACTACTGTCACGTTTACATTTAAATGCTCCATCACTGTACGCGCGCAGCTTTGCCTGATTATTTGCACCCTTAATGGGTGAACTCTATGATGAATATTTTTAACAGCCTGAATCTAATTTTTAATAAAAATCGGTTTTAAAGAGCTTTTAAAGAGTCTAAATTCCAAAATTTATAAAAATTGGTACTGTTTTACAAAAGAATCCAAACAACCTTTCAACCATTATTTCATCCCTTTTGGGTTAAAATTTTTCAAAATCCCTTCTTAGTTTATGTCCAGACTATAAAAATAAACATCTCAACCCAAATTTTACGTTTCTACGACTGCACGACAGCCATATCCGCTGTGCGTGCTTCTTGCCTCAGTCAGTCAGGTACATGTCCTTTTATACATATAGAAGAAGAAGATATTATATTGCATTTAATCTACTTAAGTGACACTTCATTATAAATTGAATAATAAATACACTTCAAATTTGTACTGATAGTGTTTGTTATAGTATAGCAGGAAAATATATGATTATCTATAATATACAGTAATCTAAAAAACTTCTATTATGAATTGAAACTATTTTTTGTATACATCTATACATAATATAATACTTAATAATCTAGGAAAGAGGAAAGTTATAGGTATATAATATTATAGACCGGCCGTGGCGCAGTGGCACGAAGTGTGACTGTAAAACCGACTGGTTGTGGGTTCGATCCCCACTCGAGGAGATGAAATATTTACTTAAATTTATATTTCCATTTCTTCGCTCTGGTGCCAAGGCAAAAGCGCGGCGTTGAGTTCTGCCACTCAACACGCAATGCCTCTAAAATTCGGCAGAAAGTGGGGAACGGAGTGTCACACTAGGTTCCCTCTGCCTACCCTGCTGTGTGCGGGATATAGCGTGAAGCTAATTTAATTTATTTTATATTATAGATATTTTGTATTAAGATTTTGTGATGTAACCCATAAATCTTTACCAAACAACCTATAAATATTAAAAGTATTGTCACATATATAATAATAATTTATGAAATCATTGTTTGGGTTCTATCACATTAAATGCCCACAAGAATATTTTTTTATTAGTCTACCTTGTACCGACCATTTAACCAACTACAAACCAATTATGATTTTGGTAATATATAACATATAGATATCTAAAATGAAGCCGGTCATGGTGCAGAGGCACAAAGTGTGACTGTAAATCGACTGGTTGTGGGTACAATCCCCACTCGAGGAGATGAAATATTTACTTAAATTTATATTTCCATTTCTTCGTTCTGGTGTTGAGGCAAAACGCGGCGTTGAGTTCTGCCCCTCAACATGCTTCCAGAATTCGGCAGAAAGTGGGGAACAGAGTGTCTTAACTAGGTTCCCTCTGCCTACCCTACTGTGTGTGAGATACATGCGTGAAGCTGATTTGATTTGACACATCTAAAATAGTTTGTAATTTGAACCAGCTACCTCAGTCGTAACGCATGACGTCATATACATGGTGCAATATGTAAACAAATCACGACAAAGGCTTTTATTATTATTACTATATTATGTACTAACCACCAATCGCGGGGCACTTGATAGAGACTATCATTTATTTATTGTATGCTATACATACATTTATCTACAGTTATATGAAATCGAACCAGCTACCTCAGTCGCGACGTATGACGTCATATAAATGGCGCAATAAGTGAAGAAATTGCGACATGTACTTTACTGTATTATGTGTACATTTACTTATAGTATTATTATTGAATATTATTCATATTGTTATATTTGTTTACATTAACATATTTACATACGTATACAGGTTCGGTTCCCACAAGGGAATAAATTACTTTCATTTCCTCGCTATGGTAAAAAAACAAAGCTTTTTCAAAAATTCTAAAATTTGGCTATATGTGAAGCTAAGAACAAAATAAAAAAAAATCTATAATATTACATTCTATTAGATTTGATTTGGCCATCGTGGCGCAGTGGTATGAGGGTGTGACCGTAACCTGACTCTTATGGGTTCGTTCCCCACTCGGGAGAACTAATTATTATTTATTATTATTTTCATTTCTTTGCTGTGGTATAAAGGAAAATGGCTCAACATGCCTCGAAAAATTCGGCGGAAAGTGAGGAACGGACTGTCTTACACTATGTTTCCTCTGCCGATCCTGCTGTGTGCGGGAAGCTGATTTTTTTTATTTCTATTAAATTATTTTTAATTTTTTTTAGCTTTTCACTGTATTCCGCATGTATTAATTGACCTTTCCTTAATATGGCTATCAGGTTAGTCATATATCCATATTTTTTTTTCTTTTCAGGTACACTATGGTGATTTGAAATATTATTAATATTAAGAAAGAGGAACTGCATTCGTTCTCAAGATGTTTCAGAAACAGACATTTGGTTCTACTAATACTGGCTTTGGTAAGCATTATTTTTATTTTAAATGAAACTTAGCTAATTCCTTGCTCTGGTGGACAAATAATTCCTTGCTCTGGTGGACAAATGTGCGACATTGAATTCCGACAGACAAACACACAATACCTCCAGAATTCGATATAAAATTAATGGAGAACGTGTCTTCTGTCGCAATGCTAGGTTCCCAGGTTCCTTCCGACTGTCGGAAAAAATATATATTTCATAAAGAATTCTTATTGTTCTCTATATAAAACATAATTTCAATCTCGTTTAGGTTCGTTAAACACAAGCACTACATCTCCGTTCGGTGGTTTCAAGCTCAACACAGGCACCAGTGCGTTTGGGGCTCCCCCCGCATTTGGGGCCAATGCGACCCCACAACCGGCTGCTACTGGAGGTAAGTAACATGTTACATGGGGAAAAATGTTATAATATATATATATATATATATATATATATATATATATATATATATATATATATATCTGGATCTGGATTCTTTCGTTTAGATATGAAGATAATGATAAATTTTTAATAACAAAGTTTCATGGTCTACACAATCAAAGGCTTTGGATAAATCGCAAAACACTCCAATTGCATTCTGTGACTTCTCCCATGCGTCATAAATGTGCTTTAGGAGTGCAGCACCCGCATCTGTAGTAGACTTGCCTTTGGTGAAACCAAATTGTCGCATATCGCATAACTAACCAAGTCCAAGAGGACTTGGTTTACAATAAGATTACAGCCTCCAATGATCGTTCCAGGTCTCTTTGGTTCGCCCAATACATCAGGTGGTCTCTTCGGTTCCAACCCCACAACATCAACCTTCGGTCAATCAAGTGGTTTCGGCTTCGGAGCCAGTACATCATCAGGCCTCTTCAATAACAGCAGCGGTGGTGGATTGTTTGGGAATAATCAGAATAACAGTGCCTTTGGTGCAAAGCCTGCTGGTTAGTGGTAGTGATTTGCTTTTGTTTGTTTAATTCTGTTCTAGTAAAATACATGTATGCGGCAGCTTTGTAAAGAAAAATAAACATAGAATTAACTAGTAATTATTTGTTAAGTGACCCGCATATAATAGAAAAACCAGGGGACCTAGTGCTACAAGACACTACGTCCCTGTTGAGACACTACCGTTCCTCACTTTCCGCTGAATTCATTGGTCGTCGAGGCATTGCGTGTTGAAAAAGGAGAAGAAATTAAAATATTTAATATTTCATTTCCTCAAGCGGGAATCGAACCTACAATCTGTCGAACGCTTTGGCCTCTGCGACACGATTGGCCTTAATAAGTGTTAACTTTAGTAAATATTTATAAAATAGGCTAAAAGTTATATATGACTTGCTTCAAATTGCTTCAGAAATATTATAATTTTAGCTTTCAATTCAAAATGACAATTATTTACTGTCTTTTTGACATTTTAATAGTACCGTCCAAGTCCAAGGTTTCTCAATTTAGATGTAGGTAGATAAGAATATATGGTTTAGTAACCAGAGCGCTTAGATGGTAAACAAGAAATGCAGGTTCAAATCCCAGTAAATTAATTTCCTTTCTTTTCCCAGCTGGTTTCGGCTTCGGTAACACAACTAACACAGCGACCACTGGCGGTCTGTTCGGAGCAGCTCCGTCTACTTCGACTGGTCTTTTTGGACAACAGAACAATACTATCACTTCGGGTGGTCTTTTTGGTGGGACTTCTGGTAGGTTTCACTTATATTGTTTACCTTTCTCTTATAAAAAATATGTAAAAATTGGAGAGAAGGCTTTATAGGTTGAAATCTTTCAACTAAACATTGTATCGCGGCACTGGGGCACAAGCGTACGACTGTAAACGCGATAGGTTCGATTCCTACACGAAGAAATTGAGTATCTAATATTTCAATTTCTTCTTTGATAATGAGGCATAGCGCTGTGATGAGATCCGCCACTGAACACGCAATGCCTCCAGAATTCGACGGAAAATGGGAAAGTAAACTATCTTAATGGGAACGTAGTGTTTAAGCATTAGGTTCCCAAGTTCCCTATGCCCACTCTGCTATGTGCGGGAGACAGCGTTAAGCTAAAAAAATAGTAATTAATTAAAAAAGGTTAAGCTATAAGAATACAAACATTTTTCAGGTGGTTTCGGTCAAACACAGGCAACTGGCACTGCCCACGTGAAATATAACCCTGTGGTGGGAACAGATGTGGTCGTCAAGAGTGGTACTTCGCAGAATGTCAATATAAAACATCATTGCATTTCTTGTATGAAGGTAAATATTACAAGCGATCCGAACGCGGCTTCGTCCGCTTGACGACTGTAAACTCAACTGGTTGTGGGTTCGATCCTCACTCGAGGTAATGAATATTTATTTAGGAAAATGCCTTGTTTAATGTCTACTGATCAGTTTTTGATATACTAGGTTCTGAGTGGTGTTACTAATGCTTTGTCTTCTAACCAGAAATAATAAGAAAAAAAAATATTTCTTTCCATGGAACCAACGCGTTAATTATACTGTAATTTTTTAGCTTCACATCGTATCCTGGACGTAATCATGCGAGGCTAGTGTTAAGACATTCCGTTACTCACTGTGCGCCAAATTCGATTCAAAACTCAACGCCGCGCTTATCCTAGTTATAAAAGCGAGAATATGAAAAAAAAACCATTTCCTTCTGCTTCCTCTTGCTACGGCCTCGATATATTTATTATTATTGATATATACAAGTTTATTAATAATCAACAGGAATACGAAGGCAAGTCCCTAGAGGAGCTGCGCCTGGAGGACTACGCGGCGGGGCGCAAGGGCGCCGCGGCCGGCGTGTTCGGCTTCCAGCAGACCGAGAGTAAGCCGCTGTTCGGAGGGACTTGTAAGTCTTTCTTATATCATATTTAATGTCACAGGCGTGTTCGATTCGCACCCGTTGCAAAAGAATGTTTAATATATTAATTTCTTAATGTTTAATATTGTACTTTCCATTAAAAAAATAATTAAATGATGAAGCAAAGCGCGATAGTGGGAAACTGAATGCCTTACATTAGGTGGCATTAGGTCCCCTGCTTTCCCTTATTTAATTTCCTCTGCTTAGCAGGGTTATGTTCACAATGCAGAGTGAAATTCAAAAAAAATGTTTCAATTATATTTTTAATTACCAGTTTTTGCTTATTTTTTCTAGCTTTCGGTCAACCAGCGACCACAAGTGCTCCCAGCTTGTTCGGTAGCAACATTGGTACTACGCCAGCTTTTGGACAGACTAGTGAGTTCAAATTTGTTTTATTGTATTTTTATTTTTTTTTTGTTATTAAAATAATATAGATATTCGGTGTGTTCTGTTTTGTTGACATTATTGTTTGTTTTAAATTTTTAAAGATATAAAACAAAAGTTATATGGTATGGTGGTCATGCTTTACGAGGTTTTTTTTCTTACTTGAGATTCTTAAATTAATTTACATTTACTGTTTTCTAGGTATATATTATTTCTGTACTCGATTATATTCAAATAATTTTTAATTCCCCGCTCTGGTAAATACAAACGGAGTTTAACTCCGCCGTAGCTTGTTGAGTGTGTCGGGAACGAAATGTCTTAACACTAGGGAACCTAGTACATGATTTAATTTAAAATATAAATTATGTATTTTTTTGTTTTGTAGACACGTTCTCGTTTGGAAGTAACACACAGACTAACACAAACACTACAGGACTTTTCGGTGCGAACAAACCAGCTTTCGGCACTACGGCCACTACAGGTTGGTAGTATTTTATGTATATAATTATAATAAATACTTTAATTGTATCGCAGTAAAACAGCCTTTGACTAAACGCGACGATTGTTCGTTTGATTCCTAGAAAATGTAAAGAAAATAATCATTTTCCTCGCTCTAGGGTAAAAACGAAAATTGCGGCGTTGAGTTTCGCCACTCGACACGCAATATCTTGAAAATTGAGGAAAAAAAATTTAAGACTAGGTTCTGTCTACCTATCTTTATATATGCGGAATACAACGTGGAGCTGAGCTAAATAAAGAAAGTGAAAACAGTAAAATATATATTGGATTTAAATCCTTAAATATTTAAGGGGGCTCACGTAGAACATTGTGATTTTTTGTTCCAAAACCACGATACGGATTTATCAGAATAGCAAATATATTCCACAATTTATGTAAACATGTTGTATATTTTTTTATAATATAATAATAAGTTAAGCGGGCGAAGCCGCGTTGTGGTTGCTAGTTTTCTTATTAAATTTCTTAATTTCAGGCACGGGCTTGTTCGGAGCGACTACAACACAAGCGCCCTCATTCGGATCGACAAATACATTTGGTTTCGGCGCTAATACACAGAACCAGGTATGATTTATTATCTTTTCTTTTTCTTCGCTTTTTTTTACTATATTTGGTATTTTTATTTTAATTTGGGATATCATATTTATTTTTAATATTATTAAAATGTTATTACAAACTTAGAAAAGAAAAATATTTTTTTTAGGATACATATAAAGATTTTGAATAGTATAATAGTGAAATTTCAACCCGGGTCTCTTGTTTACCGTCCGCTCGCTCTGACCGCTAAGCCATACGTTATACGCGCGCTTACAATGTAATTTATGTTGTAAGCATATGTAGGGGTAAGGATTGTGCTATCCTTGCTAGCTTCATGTTGTGTCCCACATACAGCAGGGTAAGCAGAGGGAACCTAGTGTTAAGACACTCCGTTCCCCATTTTCCTCCAAATTCTGAAGGCATTGCGTGATGAGTGACAGAACTAAAGCCGAGATTTGCCTTGACACCAGAGCGAATAAATGAAAATATATAAATAGTATTAAATTATAAGTAAGTGTCCTCTGCCTACTCTGCTGTGTGCAGGATACAGCGTGAAGGTAAAAAAAATATTGATATTAGATCATTTATTTTTGAAATCGTCTTGACTCGTGACTTTTTTTCATAATATACTTTGCGGTACAGGCTGATTTATCAATAGAGCGGTGTAACGGATAGCGAAACTTAAATCCGCGATTTTTTTTAATAAGGCGATGAATTGGACATAAGTGGGATTTAATCCGAAAGTGAAAGATGAAAATAAAACTTTTGGTGAAAGAGTTTTTTTACCCATTTATTTGATAATAATATAAAAATGATTATCACTCAGTTATCGAAAATAAATAATAGTCTGTATTAGTTATGATATAATAACTAAGTAAATTTAAGACTATTTATTTGCAGAAAAAAGGTTATTCTGTCTTTTTTTCTCATCCTCTCTCTTAGAGCTGTAACATTTCTTACAATGTTCTGTTCGAGTCCTGATGCACTTGGAATTTTTTGGAAAAACAGGAAAAAATGGATTTAAAACCCCAATTGGAAGAGAATAAATCGTTATTACGAAATAATTTCCAACTTTTCCGGCCGCAATTGTTTGATACTAATAATAGTAATAATAATGATATTCCATTTGAATCGAAGAAATGTATGGAAGCTTCGAGAAAGTTCACGAAAGACGTAGTAGATAATGCTAGAATAAGGAAAGATAAATTGATTTTAGACGCGGCCACAGCCAAAGCGGCCATAGATACACAGTTGGCTAAAGATTTGGCTGAATTGAACTTGAAAATTACGCATTCTGTGTATATGAAGCAGAAAATGGATTAATTCTATGTAGATTGTTCTTATTTTTTTTTTTATTTTGTGAAGGATATAACGCTATTTTTTAAGTTCTATTATAGGAAGTTAAATATTCCGTCCAGAAATTCTTCAAAATTAATACTAATAATAATGTTAAACGTTTGAAACGTAAATATGGAAAGTTTTCGAAAAATGAGTATAATGTAGGATATAATACTAAAAGCGGCAAGAGAAGCAAAGTTGCCTAAATATGTAGCCAAATTAAACTCCAAAATGCCGAAATTTGTTAATGTGAAATATAAAATAGATTATTTATCTGTGTATATTTTTTCTACGTTGGTAAACGGCAGTGTCTTAATGGGAACGGAGTGTCATTACACTAGGTTTCTAGGTTCTATTTGCTTAGCCTAGCCTATTAGCTTTGCTTAGCCTTTGCCATTGCTAGGTTCTATGTGCAGCTGAAACTATGAAAGGAAGATTTACTATGTTTGTATCATTAATAAAAGAAAAATGAAGCTGTCAATATTATTTGTGGAAAATATAACAAGAAAATTATGTTAATATCAATTGAAATGTTTTCAAAAAAAAATATTTGTGAAATATATTTATAATTTATTATTATTATTTGGAATTTTATATATTTTTTTATTCTTGTTACAAGTCTATTTATAAAGTTTTTTTTTTTATCTCAAGTGTAATTGTTATTTTTATAAATGTAGGTTAGTTTTAATTAATTATTATAATATAGATTTATATTTTAGAAATTGTGTATTGATTTGGCCATTTTAGTTTGTCTACAATTACAAATTACTCTAAATTGCATTTGCAATTTTTTAGAATGTTAAAAGAAAAAGTCACATGTCCGATTTTTAATATGGCAAGTGTCCTGTTGGTGCTATGATGATTGATGTTTAATAATTAAGTAATAATAGAAAGTTATATTTAGAAATGTTAAAAATTAACATTTTTTTTATGCACATTATATATATTTTAATAAAAGTTTTATCTTTTATTTATAATAATCACCCATATTTTTTTTTATTGAATCAAAATGAAAAATTTTGTTATAATTTTCTTTTAAATCTAAATTTTAACGTCACAAGCCTGATTCACACACTATATTGTCCAAGTTTTCAATCATAATTTACACGGCAATTTACTTTTTTTTATTATTGTAATAATTTACGCACACGGGCGTAGCACAAGTGTGGGACTGTAAACGTGGCGGTTGCGGTTCGATTACCACTCGGGGGGGAATGAAATATTTATTTGTGAGTTTTATTCATTTTTCTTAAAAATATGTAAAATACATAGTGATTAATCCACAGTTATAATTAATTTCAATAGTCAAATAATTTTAAGCCATTCAACTACTAAAATTGAAATGCAAATTTTGTAACAAATTTTTCTCAAAATCCTAATTCCAAATAAGTTAGTTAATTAATAAGCCAAAAGAAGTTTAGAACGATTCCTTTAATAATATTTCACCTTTCAGACAGATATATTTCACTTCGGTGCAAACGAAACGATGGTAGCGACTTCAATTCCCAGTACTGAAAAGTCTCAAGCAATTACTTTAAATTTCAGAATACCTGCAAAGTACACTATTAATAAATGGTCGGAATTTGCCAAGAATTTTTCTAAATCTCTTTCCAATCTTGTGTTAAATGGTGAACGGAGTGAATTAAATATTAGAGATCAATTGATTTTGGATTCAATGGCGGCGAAACAAGCCATAGATGAAAAATTATCTATTGATTTGGCTAATTTAGACAAAAAATGTACAGTTTTAAAGAACATTAAAAGAAAAAATCGATGAATATATCTGAATTTCTAATATTTTTTAATATGACAGGCATCCTCTTGCTTGTAAGTGATATAATGTATTTATTATTTAATAAATGAAAGGAATGTCTAACACTAGGTTCCCAGTTTCTATAATGTATTTATTATTTAATAAATGAAAGGAATGTCTAACACTAGGTTCCCAGTTTCCCTCTATCTGCCCTGCTATGTGCGGGGCACATTATTAAATGTATAATTTTTCTGGTTTTTCTTTTCTCTAACGGGAAGAAATTGAAAGTTCTTATTTGATTATTATTAGTTGCATGAAAATGTATGATTAAAGAAATAGTTACTTAATAGAAAATATTGTTGTTAGGTAAAATCTACAGTTGAAGACTTAATTCGGTGTATTTTGTTCTATTGAATTTATATTTAAAGCAATTATTATTATTTGATATATATTTTTTAGTGTTTTGTTATTTCTTCAAATTGATTTGTGCAGGGTGTTGCATATTTTATTTCTTTAATTTTTTTATTTGTTTGTCTAAAAGAATATTCTTGTTTATTTTTTAATTCTAATAGATAATTAATATTTTCTAAATTATAAAATGTCTATAAGTCAGTCTGTAGTCTAAGCTAGAATTACCAAATTGTAATTTAATTGTATATGTTATAAGTTTTTTTTTGTTTTTCTTTTGAAAAATGAAATATATAACTTTATTTTATACATTTGTTTGATTTAAAAAAAAATTAAAACAGCTTCACACTGTATTCTGCCCACAGCGGAGTAGGCAGAGGGAACCTAGTGTTAAGACATTTCGTTCCCCACTTTTTGAGGCATTGCGTGTTGAGTGGTGGAACTCGACGTCGGGCTTTTGCCTTGGTGTCAGAGCTAGCTAGAAGAAATAAAAATATTAATAAATAATATTTAATTGTCCCTCGAGTGGGAATCAAATCCACATGTGATAAGTTTGTTTTTTATTTTTTTTATTTTGACACTCTACATATTAAATCATTATATAAATTAATGCTATAATTAAAATAAACTTTGTTTTATAATCTTAAATTGCATTTAATCAGAATCGATAATGCCTCTTTATTTTTTACGTTTAATTATTAACATGAGCCTTTATTTCTTTAATGAAATAATAATTACACAATAATGTATTTGATTTTTCTTCTGTCAATTTTTTTTTTATAGAAAATGCATTTTTTTACCTTCACGCTGTATTTTCTATACATTATCCCTCAGATAGTCTAGTAATTTCGTTCCCATTGAGACACTTTAGGTTCCGGCGAATTATGGTGGCATTGTGCGTTGAGTTGCGAAATTAAACGCCGCACTGTGCCTCATTACCATAAAATGAAAATATTAAATATTTCATTTGCTTGAGTGGGTATTGAAGCCACAACCTCTCACGTTTGCAGTCGTACTTTTGTGCTCTTGCGCCACTTGGTCTTTACTTTCTCTGGCTTCATTCTGACACATTTCTCTAGAAATTACAATAAAAAATACAATATTTTTTTTACAATATTTTTTTACACAAAAACATAAAGTAGTAAATTTTCCTGCTATTGATATAATATTGATAATTTAAATATTTTTATACACATAATTAATAATACGATCTTTGATTTTCACCATTATGTACTAGCTTTAACCGAATGTAAAACAATACGTTCAACCCTGGATTTTTTTCGTTCCTGTAGAATTTTTTGTCTTTTTTTCCTCATTCTTTCTTTCCATTTTGTCAGTAATGTGTAACGAAAGAGTGCTATGTACATATTTTAATTTCACGCTGTATCCCGCAAATAGGATACGCAGAGAGAACCCAGTGTTAAGGCACTCTGTTCCCCATGCGTCGCCCAATTTTCTAGTTATTGCGCTTCGTCTTCTTATTATTGATGATTTCACATATGTACAATGATTTTTTTACCCAATTTCCAGGCGACTGGCGGTCTTTTCGGCGCCAAGCCGGCGACATCGGCGTTCGGCACGACCCCAGCGAGCACCGGCTTCGGAGGCTTCGGCGGCGGCCTCTTCGGGAAACCGCAGCAGACGACCGCGCCTACGTTTGGATCTACTGCCCCGAGTGAGTTTGAATTTATTTATGTTTGGATGTTTTTTTTTAACTTTGCGCTGTATTTGCGGCGTGAAAGGTCGTGGGTTCGATTAGAAATTAAATATTTAGTTTTTTCATTTCCTCGTTCCGGTCAGGAGGCGAAGCGTGGCGTTGAGTTGAGCTCCGCCACTTACCACGTAATGCCACAAGAATTGTCAGTGTCTTAATGGGAATGGAGTGTAACATTAGGTTCCCAGATTGTCTGCCCACTCGCTTTAGTTGATGCTAAAAAAGTTATCTTTTTATCTGTCAATATCTTTTGACCCTCTTTTTGTCATTGGATTTGGGCAGCACTCTCTCGGATGGCTCAGAAAAAACAAAATTATTTTAAACGTATTTTTTTAGTTTTTACTTCCAACGAAAAGGTATGTGTTGTAAGTTTAACGTGTCTGTATACTATGTGTGTATCTGTATGTCTTTCTTTGGCATCGTAGCTCCCAAACGGGTTCCGGTTCAATTTTTTTTCTCGAAAGGTGGTTTAATTGAGTGTGCACATTGTTTCATGAAAATATGTTCAGTCGATTAAGGATTATTAGCTCTTTTCTAGTTGCTTTATCAGTTATTAATTTATAGATGATTATAGAATAGAATAGAAAGTACTTCATTGCACACACACACACACAGAAAACAAAAGAAATACAAAATACAGATAATAATATATATTTATATAATGTATGCAAAGGCGGCCTTATTGCTTCAAGCAATCTCTTACAGGCAACCCTTGGTAAATAAACGACTAAATTTTAACTAAGAAATGTCAATAACGTTATAGTGCACAATTTGACTAAATAAAATACAAATGAATAATATACATATATACATACCGTATACTACATTAAAAAAAACGATTTAATATTATATCTAAATATAATCCTATATACTTATATATATAATAAACATATATACCTTTTACCATTATATTATTATAGCTCTAAAAAAAATTTTTTCTATCGTTTAGCGTTCGGTTCGACCCCCGGTTTCGGTACCAACACAACAGGTTCGAACATGTTCGGCGGCGGCACGTTCGCGAAACCGGCAACCACGCAACCATCGTTCGGATTCAACGCGCAACCGACACTAGGTGAGATGATTTTTTTTTGTTATTATTTTAATTATAATTAAGATGGTTGTAAAATCACCTTTACCATTGTAATGTTCTATTAAACTGCTAGCTTTTGTAATGTGATTATTAGTATGTTTTATTTAATTTTCATAAGTAGCAAATATAATTGTTTAAATTAATGTTGGGTAATATTAGTAAACAATATGAGAATACATAGATGTATAAGGATTTTGATGTAAATCTGGATGAAGTTCCAAGAGATTGCGAACGGTATAAAATATTTAAAGTTTTCATTTATTCGCTCTGGTAACAAGGCAAAACGCGGCATTGAGTTCCGCCACTCAACACACAATGTCTCCAAAATAGCGCGATACGTGGGGAACTGAGTCTTTTATGTCAATTATTGCTACTTTTTCAATATTTTTTAACTTATAAAACAAACGTGAATTTCACCTTTTAATACGTACTTTTTACACATATAGGTGCAGGTCTTGGTACTGGTCTGGGGACATCCTTCCAGGCGAAGCCCGCGGCGCCAGCGTTCGGTGCCTTGGGCACCGGATCCATATTCAATCAGCCGGCGCAGAACAATACTTTTAGGACAGGTGAGTTTTAAAATGAGTTATATTTTTTTTAGGGAACAATTATTTATATTTATAGTATATTTAATATGTGCCATTTATATATTTCATTATTGTAATTTATTTATCATTTATATATATTTAATAGAATTTATGTATTTTATAGTAAGTATTCGTATTAAGTTTATTTATATGAAAGCGTTCGCTGCCGTCGACGGTACTAGTAAGGAGTCGTAACATTTAATCCTACCCTCTTGTCGACGGCATATTTTATAACTAACAGTCGATGTTTGCCACTCAATGTGCTTTCTATATGTTCTATTGTTTTATTTAGTATTTCTTCGAATGTTTCGGTGTGAATTTGTATGTATTATCATTGTAAGTACATTTAAAATGGCGTTGATTAAACTCAGTGATGTCTCTGTAAGTAGACTTTTCATAGAATTCATTCCTTATCAATACTACAAGTTAAACTATTTAAATGTTAATGCATGGATTAACTTGTGTTTTATTTTTAGTTGCACGCTGTATTCCGCATATAGCAGGGTAGCCAGAGGAAGCTTGGTGTTCAGACACTGTATGTGGAGTGGTGGAACTCAGCGCTGCGGTGATTATTGTTACTGGAAAAGGGAAATGAAAATATCTCTGTTCTTTCTCATGGGAATCGACGACCACAATTACAATCTTGAACAATTACAACCTTACTACTAATATATATGCATATATATACATACATTTATATATTAATACTTTAGTAGACAACTATATATTTTATTTGTTATTTTTCCAGGTTTAGACTCAGGTTTGGGAGGCGGAGGTCTGTTCGGTAACACGTCAGCCCTGGGCGGTACGTCACTGGGCTTGGGACAGTTGAACGCGAACAACACCAGTTTGACCGGGTTAGTTATTTATATTTTTTTCTCGAGAACATTTGCACACTAACTAGCAATACAAGTAATTAAAAATGGTGGTGTGTTGCAGCGGCGCGGCGGGCGCGGGCGTGCACGAGCAGATCCTGACGCTGGCGGCGCGCCCCTACGGCGACACGCCGCTCTTCAAGGACCTCGCGCCCGACAACGGTGAGAAATTGTTTTATTTAGTGGATAAATGTTTCTTTTTTATATCTCTTTAGGTACCTCACGACAAACGTAATTTTTCTCGCGTAAATCCCTATCGCGTGGCTATTTCTGGATAAAAATAAACCTTGCTACTATTGCTTCATAACGGCCTGTATCAGCCAGTGAAAATCTCATAAAATTAGTTTTAACTATCCTGGAGAATCTTTAAATAGCCCGGGAAAAAATACATGTGATTATTCCTCATACTTATAGTGAAACGATGTACCACAAATGACCTCAATTTTTTTTAGATTCACGTTGTATATCGCACATTTTCCACCGAAAGCAGTGCAGGGAAATTAATATATAAAAAATATATATTTTTCTGAGTGGGAATCGAACGCACGACCCCCGCTTACTCTTATTTCAGCATCAACAGCAGAAGACATCCTCAAGCCGACCAACCCGACGGCGGTGAAGGCGGTGCTGGACAGCAGCGCGTACCGCGTGTCGTCGCCGCCCGCCTCCAAGCTCACGCTGCGCGCGCGCCCGCTGGCGCCTGCGCCTGCGCACAAGGTACACTTATACTATCTATGTACAGATAATCATTAAATGTTAATGAATGGTTCTGAGTACATAATTTATACATTACATATGATATTAGATTACATTACGTACAGTACGATGGTGGTGGTTAAGATTAACCTTTTTTTTAAGAAATATTTTACAAGTACACTTTTTGTAACATTAAAAATCAAACCAAATCGCTTCAAGCTGTATCCCGCACACAGCAGGGTAGGCAGAGGGAACCTAAAGCTAAAACACTTGTTCCAATCTTATTCCGTATTCTGGAAGCATTGCGTGTGGCAGAACTCAACGCCGCGCTTTTTCGTCGACATCAGAGCGAAGAATTGAAAATATAAATTTGAATAAATATTTCATCTTCTCGAGTGGGGATTGAACCCACAATCAGTCTATTTTACAATTACTCATTGTGCCCCTGCGCCACGACTGACTTCAATTTTTCAACTTTGCTAAAATATGTTTACACTTACAGAAGTCACTATTCGACGGCCTTGAAGAATACGACGCCAGCTTAGATTGTAAACTGAGCTTAAAACCGAGCAGAAAACGTCTGGTACTCCGGCCGAGGTCTGATGGAACTGCTGATACACCTGATGGGAATAGGTGAGTTGATTGAATTTCATTTTCATGCTGTATCCCGTGTCTATATACGGGATACAGTATGAAAATGCCATGCCAAAATGCCAGGGTAGCTAGAGATTGCCAGAGTCATTCTCCGCTTTCTGTCCCTATTGACCACGACGTACATATGTACTTGTACACATTATATTTAAATTATCATTTCATAGTCGATAACTTTATTTTTTTTACTACGCAGGTCTTTGGAAGATTCTCGTCAAGAACCATCAAACGCACGCGAGGAGCGATCTACGGATAGAAATGACACCGGCAACCGAGAGGAGATCAGACACTTGGCGGAGACTGATGTCAATCGTGAGTGGTTTCTTTAAACCAACTTAAAAATAAGGGGATTCTCAATTTAACTTCTAATATAAAATATATATTATTATATAAATATATATATGTCCGTGATTATCTCACTATGGGCTGTACCGATTTTGGTGCGGAGTCCAGAAAAGTATTTCCGTTACTTTCGAGAAGATTTTAGTTTTTTTTGTTATTTTTTTAATGACGACGAAATAAACAGAGAATGTGAAGAAAATTGTTAAATAACAATGTTACGTAAATTATACCTAATACTTAATTTAAACTATAATATATATGAAATTATTAATATGTAAAAAAATATCAATATAGAAACCTCGTATAGTCTAATCAACTCACGCTTGACATTTTTTTTATAATACTATTTAGTATAATATTTTTTATTATTTCTTCTATAGATGCCGATTCGAACACAGACAATCATAATAACTGGTGAGTAGACTTTTTTTTTATGGAAAAAGACAAGGTCAACCCTGATAGTAAGTGATGAGTAATATAATCACCGTCGCCCACCGTCGATTGTAATATCAGAGTACCTGCAGGGGCGTGTCCGGCCTCCGACGCGGAGATACACGCGCCTTTTGAAAAAAATTTGGGTTTTATTTATTTGTATTTTTTTATTTTAGGCCAAATTCAACACAGCCTTGGCCTGGAAAGGAGAAATCTATAGATGGAGAAGGAACACCTAGAATTTATCCCAATTTAGGTAAGTTCATTTTTTTTTATAAATCAAAATAGATTATTACAGTGCCAATTTGATTATTGTATAATCCCTACTATCAATCTGGTGTTTGTATATATATCTACTTTAATGATGTTTGATTAAAAGATCATTTGAACAAAAAGAAGAAATAACTAACACTAGTTAATATTTGTTTTAATTCATGATTTATAAACTTACTGCTTTCTTATAATCTCTTTATCATGCATTCATTTAAACGGATATTTGTCTATCAAAGGAACTAAAAATGTTAATAAAAATATATTTTTTTTACAGATAATGAATTACCAGCGCAAGTTTCGGAACGTCGAGCTAGTTGGTGAGTTTTTTTTTATAATTCACATTGTAGCACGCCATAGCAGGGTAGGCAGAGGTAATCCGGGAACAATGTGTTAAAACACTCCAATCTCAACTATCCCCCCCATTCTCAAGGTGTTGCGTGTTGTGGCAGTGGCAGTGGTAGAACTCAACGATACCTATGGCGAGAAAATGAAAAAAAAAATATAATTTCCACGAATAGAACTTACAACCGTCGCGTTTAGGATCGTACTTGTACTCTTGCGTTATGACGGTCTCTTTATAAGAGGCCGAAGAGTACACGTTAATATTAATTTATTTTTCTTTCTCTAGATAAGTTACCGGCGGCTTCGCCCGCCTGGTTAAATAGTAATAACTACTCGTTGTGTACACGTGACACACGGCACATACAGGAACCTAGCCTTTCTTGATAAATGAACTATTTAATACGAAAAGATTTTTTCAATTCGAGCCAGTAATTCCTGAGATTAACTCATTGTGATATATTATTGTATTTAGCTAATCTTGTTTCTATTAATGTTAATATAATTTGTTGCTTATTTTATGAGATATATTAATATATATTTTTATTTTATTTTATAGGCTAACAACAAAACCACTACGCAAACCGCTGGATTTGAACCCAGACTCGGTAGAAAACTCTGTTAGAGAGCTCGGAGTTAGAACGCATCGAGTGTCCGAGGATAAAGAGAATATTGATACTTTGTCCGGTCAGTATTGGTTGTGCTTTCTAAAAATTTGGAACTTTTTTATTTATATAGGTGATATAATACGAACAAACTATGCGTATTATACCTTGTTGGTATTTTTTTTCTTCAAAATCCCAATAATGATAAATATTAATTTACAAAAGTATAAATTTTACCTATATGGCTAAGCTCTCACTAACTCACTCCCTCTAAGGCTCGCCCCCCTCCCTCCACTTCTGCCGCCACCGCTGGGGCCGGCCCCCCGACAGCAAGTGCGGCTGCGAGAAGATAGCGCACCAGATACACGGCGTTTATGGTTCATATACTTGCTTATTGTTCATTTATTTGTGTATTTTACGTATTTTTAGATAGTTTTTTTTGTGTACATTAAGATAAATTAGGTAATTAGATAAATGAACAATATTGTTATCTATATTATTTTCATTCACTCAATCAATCTTTTATTCTCTCTTTCACTTACTGATTTATATGTAATTATAAATTATAAATCACTTGTTCCCAACCAGTAGTCCGCGGACGCCTAAATATGGTCCGCAAAAGATTTTAATTTTATGACAGGATGGTGAGCGGAAGTTTCCGTTTGATTATCACAGGTAATTTTTACCAAGAATGATATAAAAGTGGTCCTTCACCAAGAAAAGGTTGGGAACCCCTGTTATAAATACTACAGATCAGATACACTGCGTGTATGGTTACTTATCGTTGTTGACAGTGTATTTATTATGTGTTTTTATATACTCTTCTAGTTAATTTACTCGTTAAATCATTCATTTACGTCATCACTCGTTCACTCATATGAATGTATCACCATACAAACTGTTTTCAAACCCGCTTCATGGATGAAAATACTGAAAGGTTGGGCATAAGCTTCTGCAAGCCTAGAAATCACAAATACATCGCGATATCACCTGGTCTGGCTAGTCTGTTGAATGGTAGCACCAAGAAAATCGCAGTAAGACGCAAAATCTATGAAGCGTTACCCACGAGGATGGTTGGTGACTTTACATGTCGAATAGTGAAATCGAAAAACAAATCGATAATACTCCTCGACTGGGGTGAAAAAACACCATTCGCGCGGGCTTGTGAGCTGCTCCATAAACTGAGTGAGACAACAGAACAAGGGCCACGAATAATAAGCATAGATGCCATGGTGGTTGAGTATAACAGAGGAGAAGTGGCAGACCGACTGGGTTGCATAATGGCCTCCAAACAACATGAGGTCATAGTGTACGAGGACAGAGGTGAAGACCTCAGTTACCTTAAGCCTGCACACTCCAGCACCCAAGCAGATCATCCTCAAACAACCCTTTTAACCACCGAAAGTGGCTCAGAACGCTTTCAACGATTGACCGCAGAAGACAAAACCAAAAGTCCAGAGACAAAACACTCAGCTGCGAAGGCCATATGCAGAGGCTTTGGTGCAATTTTGGGAAACGTATTTGGTAGAAGGAAACTTCGTGCGGATGACAGACAGGCGGTAGCACTGGAGGAGTTCACAAGGAAATCGACAGAAGTTCCAGCGACAACATCCCGGCCAAAACCTACAAAGGCGGCAATGGATATTGTACAACCACCAGACTTCTTACCAATTCGAGAGCACGAGGACCACTATAAGAACGCCATGTTGGAATTCCTTGCAGTTCTGAAAGCTACCAAACAAGTCAAGTTTAGAACTTGCAAGGAAATTATACTTGCTTTTCAAGGCGGATACTCAATTTTGGGAGTAAAACTTAAAGAGGCAGAAGGCGCGATATATAATAGCGATAGCGGCCAGACCATCGCGGGAAGCATGAAAGGCACTTACATGGCAGCATACAATGCAACATCTGGCTTTGTCGAGTTGAATGAAGAGGAGACCAGGAGAACAGGATACCTCAAATTCAACACGCCTGCCAATGATCCCATGGTGGTTACTGCAAAATGTACTAGGATTATGCTGGAGGAAAGAATGCTGGAAATGGCTCTACACCTAGATAACACCCCTGAATCTACAGCTCCATTTACGTGGAAGGTGCCCAAGATGTTGTGGGTCAACGGTGTTCCCGGGTGTGGTAAGACAACGTGGATAGTGAAACAATTTGACATTGCCAGGGATACAGTCGTAACAAGTACGACGGAAGCAGCCAACGAACTTCGAGAGAGGCTCTCGGAACGTATAGGGAATTTGGTTAAAAGTAAAATCCGCACTATGGCTTCAATGTTGGTAAACGGAGCACGACGAGAATCAGACAAGTGTTACCGCTTGATAGTCGACGAAGCTTTAATGAACCACTTTGGAGCGATAGTGATGGCAGGCAGAATCTCCGGAGCGGAGGGGAGATTCTTTTGATTGGAGATGTAAATCAGCTACCCTATATAGACCGAGAGAATCTTTTCGAAATGATTTACCGTAAGCCGCCACAAATCTTCAACCAAAACTTGGTGTGTACTCACAGAAGTCCCATGGACGTCGCCTACGCCCTGCGACAGATATATCCTGGTATATACTCGTCTAAGAGTGTAGTGCGATCCCTTTCTATAAAGGATATCAAAATGACACCAGTACCGGGAGATCTAAAATACACACTGTATCTCACATTTACCCAGGAGGAGAAAGAATCTCTGATAGCGCAGGGGTGGGGAGGAGAAACAGGTTCGAAGGTGCTGACAATTCACGAGTCTCAGGGTCTGACCAGCGCGACTGTTATAGTGGTTAACACTAAATCTATTAGGCTACAGCTGCATGATAGCGTTTCGCACGCCGTCGTAGCAATATCTCGGCACACCGACACCTGCACGTACTATAGTGAAGGCAAAGATGACGCAGTAAATATGTTAATTCGGAACGCGACGAAGGCAACGACAAAAAGCATTGTGGAATATAATTTAAAGATGGCTTTGAAAGATAGGAACGCAGCAGTCACCTCTTCCACCATAGCGGTCATGCCCTTATCCTAGTGCAAAATTCCTCACATCCAAATCAATTACGATAAAAGTGTAGCATGTACTTATAATTATGTAATTAAATATATATTGTAATATGTAAAATTGTTAAATATATATATAAATATAAACACTCGCTTAACCTTAGATCTAAGTAAATTTTGTAAAATAATGTAAAGATAAAAATATAATTTGCTTATTATAGATATTGATTGTATGTAAACGACAATGTAATTAATATATATGATAAGGATATTAGATATAATAATAAATTTAAAAAGTGTACGGACCAAGTGTCTGTAGTGTTAAGAAATAAAATTAAAAAAAAAAAAAAAAAAAAAAAACCCGCTTCATTTCTGTTGTAGTTACTTTGTATAAAATAATTAAGTTAAGATAGGTAATTACTAACTAGAAGTAGATTGGAGTAATAATATGTTAATCTCATTCAATCAATCAATTATTTATTCCGACGACCACTCGTTCACTCATTCATTCATGTTAATTTATAAAGATTAAAGGTTTGTTAAACTTGCTTCAATCATTATTCCATTCACTCACTTCTTTTTCCTTATCCCTATTGTGGATTTTGATAATAAAAAATATAATTTAAAAAATATAATAGATAATAGCAGTATATCAACATTTTGAGGTTGTCGTGGCGTAGGGACATAGGTGTGTTATTTCTTTGCTCTGACAATGAGGCAAAACGGGGCGTTGAGTTCCGCCTGGGAACTTGTTATATACCTTTTGACATAAAACATCGTAGAATTCATTTTTGATCACGACTTGTCGGCCGTATTGATATTATTATTATCATTACTCATTTCATTCTCCATTTGTCTCCTTTTAGTGTCTGAAGAAGAGAATGTACAACCACGCGCTGTAACTCCCCATCCCGCAGGATTGAAGCTGACACGACCTGGGTACTATACTATACCGTCCTTGGAGGAAATCACTAGTGAGTACTACCACTTTTACTCTTTTGATGATAAGGCAAAACGCGGCGTTGAGTTCCGCTGCACAATAAATAATGTTTCAAAAGGCATGGGGGACGAAGTGTCTTAACACTAGGTTCACGCTGGAAAAAAAGCTAATTTATAATCGGAATTTCCCTCCCCCCTATAAAAAAATAGGATTATGAAAAATTATGCAATTTTTCATCATTTACAAAAAATTGCATGATCAAATATGCTGAAATACACATTATGAAAATCACATATAAATATATAATATTTTGTAATCTCCAGAGTACCTGCGCCCCGACGGCACGTGCGTGGTCCCGCACCTCACCATCGGCCGTAAGAACTACGGCAACGTGTTCTACGACTGCGAAATAGACGTCGCCGGCCTGGACCTGGACTCCTTGGGTAGAGTTGTTTATTCAGATTTAACTAGCTGTACCTGAACCGTGTACCGTGTAGCTGTATTTGAACCTGTGATCTAAGATGAGTCAGATCGATAGATTAAAATTGAAGTAAAGTTCAGAACATATAAATTTAGTATTAGATATAATACTAAATTTATATGTTCTGAACTTTACTTCAATTTTAACCTACACTTACGTTCCCCACTATATCGAAACATTGGAGGCAATGCGGCGTGTTGAGTGGCGGTACTCAACGTCGCACTTTGCCTCGGAACCAGAGCGAGGAAATTAAAATATTAAATACATATTCTATTTCCTCTAGTGGGAATCGAACCCATGACCATTGCAATTTACATTTGCACGCTGTGCTTCTGCGCCACGACCGATAGAGAACTGAAGTGTTATAACGGCAACGGAATGTTTTGACACTGGATTAGCTTAAAGAAAGATTTCGAAAATATTTAAATCCTAACACCCTTAAAAAATATTACAATAAAGAAATGTTCCCTTCCAGTCCATTTCCTGAACAAAGAAGTAATTATCTACCCGGAGGATGACAACAAGCCGCCGGTAGGTGCGGGTTTGAATCGGCGCGCGGTCGTCACATTGGAAAGAGTGTGGCCGCGGGATAAAACTGAGAAACGACCCGTTACTGAACCTGACAGGTAAAATATAAATTATAATTAGAAACAATGAAAATAAATTGAAAAGCATTAAACAATATCATCCTTTTTAGAGGCCAGCCGTAGCGCGGAGATACAGTCGTGACAGGAAATGATATATATATATATATATATATATAATATTTTAATTTCTTCGCTTTGGTTACGAGACATACCGCGGCGTTAAGTTCCGCCACTCAACACACAATACCTGTGAAATTCGGTAGATAGTGGAGAACAGAAGTGTTTCCAATAAAGAAACGTTAATAATTGTCTTAAATTTGCTAGTAGGTTAGCCCTGCCTACCCTGCTACGTGCGAGATACAGCGTGAAAATATTATTTCGACATGAAAACGATTACTATTGGGAAGAATTATTTATTTTCATTTCACCGTTCTGGTAAGATAAAATGCATAACGATGGAATTGCGTAACCTGGTGATGAGTAACACTATTCGATACACAATGACGCGAAAAAAAAAATTAAAATATAACACTCAATCTTAGTGAGTGGCCAATAGAGCGTGCTAACACTATCTATTTTCTACTTCTGTCTACCCTTCTAAGCGCGGGGTACTGCGTGCTAATAAAAAAATCAAGAAAATAATATTGATAAAAACTACTTTTTTCCTTTGTAGACTTCTAAAAATGGACTACGAGGGTAAACTCCGTCGTATATGCGACAAGTATGACACTAAGTTCATTGAGTATAGACCTCAAACAGGCAGTTGGGTGTTCCGGGTGAGTACACGTTGTTTTTTGTTATAGCTAAAATGAATTTGAACCTGTACTTTGGATATTTTTTTCTATATAATTAGAAGATTAAGCAAGCATAAACGGTATTGAAAATTAATAGTTGTGGATTCAATTGTCATTTGGTTCTCCCATTTTAGGACCTACAACATGTGATTTTTTTTTTTTAAAAGTTCGTTTTTTTTTCAAAAGATCGTACACACAGTATTGTCATATAAAAATATATCATATTTAATTTTCAGGTGGAGCATTTCAGTAAATACGGTCTCTCGGACTCTGACGAAGAAGACGATACACCAGATGTGCTGAAAAGGCAGATTGTTAACCAAAGCCTTCAAAAGGCGGCGCCGAGTATGTAAATATGTATAAATTAGTAATTTGTGTATTTTTTATAGTTTCACGCTGCATCCCGCATACAATAGGATGGGCAGAGGGAACCTAATGTTGAACTGGTGGTTAATTGTTTGACGTTCAAAAAATGGAGCATCTTATTTTGAATAAAATTATTTGACTTTGACACCACGCATTTTTACTTGCCAGATCTTGAACGAATTTACGGCGTTGAGTTCCGCCACCCAAAAGTTTTTTGTTTAATGGGAAATGAGATAGTGGAGAATGATACTGGGTCCTCTCTGCGGACAAAAAATGATTTGGCTAATTGGACATTTATATTGTGTACTAGTGACTATCTCGTGGCTTCGTCCCCTCGAACTACAGAATAATTTATTTACTCATCCGAATAACTTTCGTGCTCTAACTATAATATCATTATAAGGACAACATCCATAAATTGAAATCTATAGTTTAAGCCAATTCAATAAAACAGTTATTTTGTAACAATTATATAATATAAAATAATTTATATTGGTATAACTTTTTTCATTTATAAACTCTTTTAAATAAAACAAAGACTAAATATTAAGCGATACTTATTTTATTAAGGAATACCTTTATTAGTTAGTGAGTAAGAATAGTCTTAACTACATTTAAAAATTTCAGCTTTTCTGAAATTTTCAGGACTATAAGTTTAATTTATATATACTATAAATATTTTTTTTGAGGACTTGAAATAAGATGGCGCGATTTGAATCATTAATTAAAATAATTTATTTTTTAAAAACGGAACCGCCCCTTTCGTTGAATGAAAATTAAAATACTAAAACCGTCCCGTAAGCTTAATAAACTTACTGGTTTTGTCCCACGCGAACCCAGAAACTCCTTTTTTATGAATGCAGTTAAAAAATATCAAATAAAATTATTCTCGTATTTAATTTGTAATTATATTAATATAAATTTTTTATTTCGTATTCCAGTACAAAAACCTCAACCTGTATTGACGACTTCACCCCTTAATAATCTAAACATGCCTACAGTAAATGGAAATAGTTCTTTACTTGGAGGTCTTGGGGGTCTTGGAGTCGTTGGAGGTGTTGGAGGTCTGGCGGGTGTTGGTCTTGGAGGTCTTGGGGGAGCGGGGGGTCTTGAAATGTTCAATATGCAACAGACCTCATTGAACTTGTTGAGTGGGTCTAAAGGTATTGATTTATTTATTATTTTAGTAAAATGGTATAAGTATTTTTTAATTTTTGTAATAAATTACTATTTTTATCAAAAAAATACAATTAGTATTTTTATTAATTAAGTATATTAATAATAGTATTACTTACATTGTTATTTTTTCTTATAAAATAAGTATATATTTATACGGAGTTATTAATCAGCTTGTTGTATTAAATTGAACGTAACTAATATGCAAAATAAATTTATTTATTACTTATTTTACCATGCTTCGTATATTATATGAAAATTAAAAACCTCTGTACGTATGTACGTAATCTATGTATAGTTTAGTATTTATGAATATATTTTTTTCTTTAGTTTTCGATATGGATACCACAGATGATAACGCGGAAGCGCCCAGTCTTTATCAAGATAATAGAGGTGAGTATTTTTTTCAGCTTCACGCTGTATACTGCATGTATCTGGAAAACGAAGTATATCCGCGGATACGGATATCTGATACATGACTAGTATTCATAGTTAAAAAAACTTGAGTCCTTGCGTGTTGAGTTGCTGCGCTCAACGCCGAGCTTTCTCTTTCACAGTGAGGAGATGAAAATAATTAGGAAATTATAATATCCCGTATGGAGATCGAACCCATAACCGTCTCGATTACATAGTGCCTCTGTGTCTCTGTGACGTGATGATAAATTAAAAAGATTTTATAATATATTATCTATACTAATATTAATTATATTTCAACCTATAATGTATTTTTTGTTATTTCCGCAGCATACGGTGTAAAAAGTCCGACAAGTGAATTAGCACGCTTAGAACATAGACAAAGTGATCGTGTGCAAGTTATGAAGGCGTCGCTGTACGCCGATACAGGTATGCAGGTTCAAATCTTAATTGGGAGACAATTTTTTTTATCTTGTGATGTTTATCTCATTTTGTCGTCTTTTCATAATGGTTACTAAATCATCATGCAAAATATCTATGAACAAATAAATAATACACAAAATAATCGGTATAAAAATGTATGAGTACATAACGACAAAAAACTGATTTAGCAAGTTTCCGATGAAAACCGGTGATATGTTACATTTATATTATAAAAACACTACTTAAAAAAATATAAATAGATTTCTTTTTAAACATAAAAAATATAACTATGTTTATTTGAAATTTACTCACAGACATGCAAGATGACATATCGATATCGACCGGCGATCAACTAGTGCCGTCCACCATAACGGGACTCGAACCTATTATCCCCGACCCGTTGCCCGCGGTACGTCGCGATATGGAGATCGTTGCTGTGGAGAACTTACTTAATGATGGTATGTGTTTTGTTTTGTTCTTATAATTATAATAATTTAAGTATTATAACCCTGTCTACCATAACGGGGTTGGAAACCGTTACTCCTGACCCATTGCCCGCTGTCCATAGCGATATGGATATCGTTGCTGTGAGTTGGGTATCGTAGAGTATACGGAATGGTGGTATGTAGTTTCAATTATTAAGATAAAATCTATTATAATGTTAAAAAACTTTGATCATTCTTAATAATAAATGAAATCATGCTTAGTTTTGTATAATAATTAAGTCTTTAAAAAGCTTATAACTCACGTCTGAAAAAATCTTTTAAAAGTATTTATAATATGAATATTTCCAATTACGTTAAAATATTTTTTTATTAGTAACATAATATTATTTATTTTTCTCAATTTTAGAAGTAAAAATGGCACCTCTATACATACAACCGCACACAGTAGTGTTGCAGTTTCATAGAAAAGTACCACCGTTCAAACATACTGTAGCTGGTGAGTAAACAAAATAAAATTTTCTACAGATGTTTTTTGTTAATATAAGAAATATACATGAAATTAATAAAATCTACAGTTCAAAAGCATTTTTCTTTCCTAACTGTGGTATAATACTTTCGAATATGTTAAAAATATTTGTTTCTGTACAATCATTTTTAAATTAAATAGATTATAATCCTATAGTATTAAAATTATATCATAATTTAAACATATATAATTATAAGGGCCAGTTTCACCAGTGATGAATAAAGTTACAAATAGTAATCAAATAATTAATGCTATCTCACAGACAGGATGAAAATACAAAATAATTGTTTCTTATATTTTCAAGAATAATGTTCATACGGTTTGTTACATATATAAATTACAAAAAAGTATGTAAAATTTAAATGCATATGACAAATGTTTATCTACTAGATATTGCAATTCGAGACCTTTGAAACCAAATATTATAGCTTGTCTGGCAGATAAGGCTGTCCGGGACTTTATCAGCCAGTGGTGAAACTGGCGTTAAATATTAAAAATTCTCCAATTTATTAGTTGTTGTTTATAAAAAAAATATTATTGCTTGATTTTTCATAATTTTTTCTTTACTTTACTATAACCTGGTATAATGATTATTTTTATATATTTTATTTATTTGTAGGTCGTCTAAATGCGTCATCCATGGCAGATCTATCGATAAGTCGAGCGCGCCACTTTCACACAGGATTCGGTAAATATTAGAATTATTAATTACTAGCGACCTATATACTTATTAAAAATTATAAATATACATGCATCAAACCAAACAAATTCCTGAGATTAGCATATCATACAAACATACTCTTTAGCTTTACAATATAACTATATATACATATAATATAATTAACATTTTTTTATTAATGACAGGTGTCAATGGGACGTTAGCTACAGTATCAACTATGGAGTGCTTACGAGATTTGCCTAAAAGTAAGTAATTAAATTGTTTCATTAATTTCACGAAAACCTGGGAACCTAGGCTTCCTTTGAGTTCCGCCAATCAACACGCAATGGTAAGGTGTAAGTAGGTAAGGTAACATAAAGTTTTTCCAGGTTCCCTTTGCCTGCTTGCTCAGCTATGTGCGGGGTACAGCGTGAACCTAAAAAAAATAAATAGCTTCGCGCCGTATCCCGCATTAAGCAGAGTAACCTTAATGCTCAGATACTCCGTTCTTCACGCACTGGACAATTTTCGATATATATATGTTAAGTGGACAATTTTAACGCCGCGCTTTGAACCTCACCAAAAATATCTCACTAACCGAGTTCTTTTATTTAAGTTATAAAAATAATAATAAATGTATTAAATCATTTATAAAGTATTAACATTTTTAAAGTGTTATTTTAAAGCACAAAGAAAGGGACTTCCTTAAAAAATACAAAAATTTGAACATAACCCATAAAATGTAACATATTTGAAATTGTGCATTTGAACCTTCATCACTTCCTAGTTAGAAATATATAATTTGTTTTTGTTTCAGACGCAAATCTACCCGACCTACACAAGTATATAGAAGGGCGTCACGATGATGACTGGAGTGAGTCAGTTGTGACCAGAATGAGCATAGGCCGGACCGGAACCTGTACTCAGGTGGGTAAAACTGAGAGACAGTTGTTATTCTACTAATATTATAAATGTGGAAGCTCGTGAGGATGTATGTGACAGTGATATTTTGTATTGGTGTAATTTTTTTATATTTGAAATGCTTTGAGGTATTTTATTAGTTTGTCACTGCACATACAAGGTTAGGCAGAGGGAACCTTAGAACTGAGTGTTAGGACACTCCGTTCCCATTAAGACACTTCCGTTCCAGGCCAGATTAATTGTTGGTATTCGGATAATCGATGATCCACATAATCGAATGTACGCGTATGTGAACTACATATAATTTTATGTGTTTATTAAAAACAGAAGATACATATTAATTAAAATCAATGTTTATTGAGAGGTTACTAAGAGATACATCCAGCGAATCCATTTCCCAACTGAGGGCCGGATATTCGAGTTTTTACTGTATTGTGAGAAATTTTTTTATGGTATAGGTGTAGGGAAATATTATGCACATTTACAGTTTATTTAATATGAGCCACTTATACATTTCAATGCATACATAGGTATTGTGCAATATGCAATAATATATATTTTTAGCGACTAATAAGTCGCTAAAGATGTCTCTAATTTTCAAATATTATTCTTAAGTTTTATTTTTGTATATATTTAAATTCAGCGATATATTAATAATAATAAAATTATAACTATAATTTTTTCCATTTTAGAACATGCTAACTCGCCACCTGCAAACGCTCCTCAAGCACTCGGACCGTGTGCCGGCGACAGTCGCGCGCGCCTGCGACAAACTTGTCGTGCGACAGTCGCAGCGCGACCGACTCGACTTGCTCAGGCAGCTGGTGGAGGACGCGGGAGTGGCTGTGGGGGAGAGTACTGTGAGTTTTAGGGGATTTTTTTAATGATAAAATTTGTTTTAAAAAAATTTCAAGAATGTATTCTGTAATAGACCAATTTTTTTTTTGTTCACGCTATAATATATTTTTTAGATTCACGCTGTATCTCGTATATTGCAGAATAGATATAGAGTTATCCAGTATTAAGATATTCCGTTTTCCACATGATTGACATATTCATATTGTATATTGAGTAGCGGAACTCAAAACTCGCGCTTTGTTTTGCTATCAAATATATAACTTTTATTTATACTTTCATATATTTTTTAATTTTTTTTTATACCAGTTTGGTGTCTCGGCGGAGTATTGGTTGCAAGTGTGGAAGCTGTGTGACGCGTTGTGGGCTGCGGATTTGGAGAATGACGGTGAGTAGACAGATGGGTGACCGTTTTTCTTTAATTTTGTTAAAATTTTGTGTACAATTACTTGTATTTGTAACCATATCGACTGTATAAAATCTTGGCCGTGAAGAATGGGCATTTACAAAATCTTGTCATTTATATGACGTTTTTTACATATATATATTTTTTTAATTCAAAATTTAAAATAATTTGGAAAATTAAAACTTTTCCATAGTTTTCTATACTCTTAACTCTGTTTTCTTTATTTCTAGGCATTCCGGGCACAGACGAGCTATCAATAGTGAATAGACACAAGCGCTTGCTGGAGTGGTTCAAGTATGCGGTAAATGATATTACCGATAAGAAGTTGGCTGAACCAAGACAAGGGGAGAAGGAAGATGGTAGGGGGTTCTATTTGTTTTGTTTTTATATTATCTTACTTCCTACTAATCCTACTTAATATTTTAATTGTGAAAGTTTATGAGGATGGATGTTTATTCCTCTTTCACTCAAAATCTACTAAACGGATTTAGATGAAACTTTACAGTAATATAGCTTGTATATCTCACAGGCTTCAGTGTGCGGGATACAGCGTGAAGCTAATTTTAATCTTAACATTGTTTTTTTTTATATAGCATACATACTATAATTATATAAAAAACAAATAAAGATTCACTACTAACTTACCCTACGTTTTTTTCTTTCAGAAAACGACTTCCACAGCGCCAGAGTACTTACTCTACTTCTCGGTGGGAGAATATTAGAGGCGTGCAAGTTGTGTAGAGACAACGGTGACTTGAACATGGCGGCGCTTATTGCGCAGTGTGCAGGTTAGTATAAGAGAGAGGGAGAGAGAGAGAAAAAGACAGACTTTTTTATTCTACAATACTAAAAATAATTAATAGAAAATAAAACGAGTGAATACACTTTTCCTACTCATTTCGATGTTTTTATTTATCATTTTAAGTTATATTTTTTTTAATGTACTTAATGTAATTTTAATGTACTTGATTATTATTTTAATATTAGATAGATATTAATTTAATATTTACAAATATTTCAGGTGACCCAGCCTTCAAATCCCTCATAACACGTCAGCTAAACACGTGGCGTGAATGCGGCGCTGTAACCCTCTTAGCTGAAAACCGCATCTCGGCATTGAACCTGTTATCCTCCGGTGGCAGGACACCCGATGCGCATTGGCTGCATGCTCTACACGCCGTCGCCAAGTGAGCAAGAGATAGATATAGTACATGTGTGAGTGCGAATGAGACAGAATGAGTGAATTAGAGTGAGAGAGCTAGTGAGTTTGTGAGTGAGACAGAACGAGTAAAATAATGAGCCTTTGAGAGAGATAGAAATAATGCTAACTTGATAATAAACGCTAGAAAGAACCATTCTACACAGTGTTGTTAAGTATAATTACGATATATACACGATATCTTGGAGAGGGTTTGGCCATTTCAATTTTAAGAAAAAAATATTTTTATCTTTGTTCCATGCACAATTTTCTGAGATAGAGTCACCATATTCACTAATTAGATAACTGTTGTGCTTGAATAATTTCTGTAATTATGTAATTTAAGAAAGAACAAAAAAGTACTACTCTTTAATAAAATATTAAAAAAAATCTTTATCCACAGATACATAACTCCACAAATACCTACGCTAGAACAAATAATAAGAATGTATGAAAGTAGCTTCAGTTCAGAAGATGAAGTGGATTTGACGACCCTGCCCGACGATGAGATGCTACAGTTTCCTGTACCACCGTACCTCGAGGGGTATTGTGTTAGTGTGGTGAGTGCGAGTTTGTTTTTTTTTTTTGAATATGGATGTTAAAATTATGCATAACAATTAAATAGGTGTTTATAATAACTGAGACATTAATTTATATTAACGTGTTTTTAGAATTATATAAAACATAATATTGATTATTTTTTAACCTAATTAGTGTCCGTTAAGTTTTTTTTATTCTGTAAAACAATTTCTTTTAATATATTAATAATAGTAATTGTGTAATATGTTCTTTTTCTTTTCCTAGAATGGTAAAACCCGCCGTATCCTGGATCTACGCTACGAATTACTAAGAGCTAGGGCGTTCAATACAAGACCTAGATTGAGTGTGGCCTCATATACACCTGATCCCTTTGATTATAGTTTGAGGTATATTAATTGTCTTATTGTTTACTTGTAATCCTACTAATATTATAAATGTGAAAGTTTGTGAGTATGTATGTTTGTTTGTTCCATACCAACGCAAAAACTATTAAACGGATTTAGATGAAACTACAGCATCGGTTCTATATCAGAATAACTAATAGTTGCAGTTTATGTAAACGTTTTGTATAATTCGTCTATAATATAACAAAACTAAACGTTTTGTTATTTGTATATAGCGGGCGACAACCATTTTTTATATATATTATTATTATATTTTTAACTGACTTCTGTAAGAACAGGAGGTTATTAATTCGACTGTATTTTTTCTTATGTTTGTTACCTCAGAACTTTTCACTGGGTGAACCGATTTCGATGTTTTTTTTTATTTGAAAGCTAGTGCTTCCCGTGTGGACTAATTATTTTGGTTCATTTCTTCGTGGCTGGATTTGAACTTGTCACTAGCCAAAGGCTTGGCTATATTTAAAGTTAATCCTTTTATACTACAGTATAATATAGTAATCAAAATAATAAAAATATTTCGTAATTAGTAGCCCTTTAGCGATGAACGGTTCATTTTACGCTCTCTCAACACTCTTTTTCTTATCTTTACAGCTTTCTAATAAGTGCCTGGTTATCGACACCCTCAATAGAGAGCATAATAGGTACTTCAGAGCAGTTGCAGGCGCGGGGCGATTGGCATTTAGCGGTGCAAGTGTTGATGTATCACCCACAGGACGACAGGTACTGGTTCATATACAGAATTGGGGGCCTAAATTATGTGACACGAATTTTATATATATTTTTCGCATTGTGACAATACGTTTGGCGGGACATTTAAATTAAAATATATATATGTCGTCGCCACAAATATAACTTAAACATATAAATTAATAATTATAATCTTAATACTATAAGAGTCGTGGCGCAGAGGCACAAAGTGTGACTGCAATTCGGCGGAAAGTGCCGAAGGTCTTAATGGAAACGGAGTGTCTTAACACCAAGTTCCCGGGTTACCTCTGTCTGAGTGGGCAGCAGGTTTGCTATGTGCGGGATACAGCGTGAATATTAAACAAGATTTTTTTATTTACAGTGTGGCCTCATTTTTTGTGCTATAAAATATATATTGAAATTACGATTTCATTTTAAAATTTCAGTCGTTCCCATCTAATCCGTAATGTGCTATCCCGTTACGCCCCAGCTGAGATTAATACTCAAGATATGAAACACCGTATGGATCTTATACAAAGGTTGGGGGTTCCTATCCAGTGGGTGTTGATGGCGCAGGCGCATAGAGCTAAATATGAAGTAAGTTTTCAGTTTATTTCTACTTCTTTTGTTTTTATCTTGCAGTAACGAGGAAGGCAAAGGCATATCTATATTAAAAAAACCAAAAAATTAAAGAATGCTTTAGGTGAACATTCTACTTAATATTGTTGTAAAACAGTTTTATCACAGTTTATATATTAATATATATATAATCTGTGACAGATCGTCAATAATTGACAAAAATATTTTTTTTATTTCAGCATAAACCCTCATTAGAGGTACAATATTTAGTCGGTGCAGAACAATGGAATGAAGCCCATAAAGTTTTGTTAGAGGAACTGCTGCCTGAAACAGTATTGTCTGGTAAGTCGTCGTTTTGCACGTAGTGTTGGTTCGATTCTAGCATGTGGTCTATTTTAACTACACGCTGTATCCCGTTTATAGCTGAATTACCCATTTTCTATTTTTCATGTATTTAAATATATTTTCATCACTACCGAGGAAATTAAATTTTTAAATTAAATATTTAATTTCCCCGAATGAGAATCGAACTCCACAACCATAGCTCTTATTTCTTATATTTTATTGCTTCTTATTTTCTTATATTTTATTACAGATAACGTTCACTCAATAAAAGATATCTTAGAAAAATTAAACGCAGCGGCGTTAAAACACGAAGTGAGCGACTGGGAGAGTGGCGGACAAGCATTATACCACTATATGCATATTTGTGATGAGGTTAGTGCGAATAATATATTTAAGTAATATTATATACATCTTTTTATATCTTCATGCGATATCCAGCATATAGCAGGGTAGGGCCCGGCATAGTGTTAAGACACCCTCATTCACTTTCACTTTCTTTAAAATCATTCCCCAGAGTTGGAATTGTTAGAGCTGGAATATTTATATCTATAAAATAAAAATCCTACTGACGTTATGAATGTGACAGTTTGCGGGAATGTATGTTTGTTACGTGTAAGTGTAACTGCTGAACGGATACTGAAATTATACAAGCAATATATGTTATACATCAAATTGACACATAGCCTACAATTTATGTAAACCTTTTTTTATAATTTGGCTATAATATAACAATAAGTTCGAGCGGGCGAATCTGCGCTTAGATCACTAGGAAATTATAGATCCATGCCACTGGTTGCAGTTCTACTTCTTGTAAACTTAGAATTTTTATTTTTTTTTTGCATCGAAATATTCAACAACTAAAACATTACTTTTTTTCCTTTTTTTTAATCAGATGAGAGGAGCAATATCGGCAAACGCAACAAATTCGCTATCAGAGCGCTTAGAAGCACTCCGTCCCGTCCTTATCAGCGGCGTGCCGCGCCCTCACCCAGGGATTAGCCCTCGCCACTACAAAGGGCACTGCCCTCAGTGCTAAACATTCAGCGGCAAGGGCTGAGATGGGAGCGAGGTTGTTATATATATATATTTTTTTTTTGTTAAATAACGTTTGGTAACGCTATATATATAGCCCTCAACACTACAAGGATATAGCACTCAGTACCACCAAAGGTATTGATCCTAAACACTACCGATACTTCAGCCGTCAAATGGGATGGGATGGGCTAAAATTGGAGCGCGGTTTCTACTTTTTTTTAAACGTTATCTTAATATATTTTTCTATCCTTATTGTTGAATTATTATTCAATTTAAAACGTGGCGTTGAGTACTGCCACTAAACACGCAATGCCGTCCGTGAAGCTGATTTATTTATTTTTATTTTAAGAATAGAAAAAATCTTGTTCAAAAGTTAAAAATATCTACATCTAAATAATAATATTCTATCCTATTCTATATGAATATGTTGTAACTAGTGTACAAGAACTCGCGATGATACCGTATGCCTTAGTAATCAGAGTGCTTAATGGCGGGTTCAATTCCCGCTACGATCAATTTTTTTGTGAATAATATTTTTTATTCTTGTTTCTTTGGTAGATTATTACAATTGGCCCTAGCCGGAGGGGAACCCACACCACACATAGCTGGTCTGTTGAAGAAATTGAAGCTACCACCCGACTGTGCGGCAAGAGCTAGAGATAAGGTGGGTTTTATTTAAATTTCAGGCTTTATCCCGAATACAACAGGGTAGACAGAGGGAACCTAGTGTTAAGACACTCCGTTTCACTGTTTTTGTTGAGTTCTCGAGACATTGCGTATTGAGTGGGGAAACTCTGAACTCTGACTGACAAAGCACAACGTTGACCCACCAACTGACATAACTTAGAAATTACAGAATAAAGTATCTTAAAACATTTGAACGCATGGCTTATTGGTCAGAGCGCCTGGTCTGTTTCCAGAAGGCGCGGGTTGAGTCCCGCTACGTTTAAATTTTTATACGTTTTCTAAATAAGTATTTTTCTTTCCTAAGTGTATATAACAATTTAAAAATGTTTAAAAAATAACACTTTAAAAATGTTAAAAAAAATTACCATAATCAAAATTAAATATGCGTATTAATATTAAAACATACTTTTTATATATATTTTTTCTAATAGATAATAGATTTTATAATAATAGTTTCCCAACAGTTGTATTAATAATAATTACTATTATGGCGCAGGGGCACAAAGTGTGACTGTAAAATTGACCGGTTGTGGGTTCGATCGCCACTCGAAGAAATGACATATTTATTTCCATGTATATTTTCGTTTCTTCGCTGTGATGTCGAGGCAAAATGCGGCGCTGAGTTGCGCCACTCAACAAGCAATACCTCCATATCTCGGCGGAAAGCGGGGAATGGACTAGGTTCCCTCTCCTACACTGTCGTGTGCGAGATCCAGTGTGAAAAGGTAATTTGATTTAATTTTTGATATTTGTAATTATTATAATTACAGATAACAGTAGACATTGCGGAACAAGCGTCAGAACTATGCAGAGACGCGCCCGGCTCGCCGCACACACACCAACGGGCAACGGTAAAAAGTTAAGAGAAAATAACCAATTTTTTATTATTAGTTAGTTATTAATAAACCGTGAAAAAATAACTGATTGTTATTATTAATAATAATAAGTAAAAAAATAATTTCTTGTTATTATTAATAATAATTCGTTTGTTTATAGCAACCAGTTATTTTTAAAGTTAAATTGAAACTTGTATACAAAATTGAGTTTAAAACGTCATAGAATTATTTAGTAATTATTAAATACGATTTCTTTTAAAAAAAAATGATAATTTCTATTAAAATCTGTAATGTTTATCTATATTTTTATGTAATCTATAATTTTCTAAATAACTATATTTTTTACCTTTTTTTGAGAATTGAATAGACGACCTTTAGCTTAGCAATAATTAGTTAATACTAAAGTATGGGTTAAACAGATCAAAAAGTAAAAAATCATATAAAATTTGTCTTATTCGAATTGTTATATTGACGTTTGTAATAGGCAAAGATCAATCTTCTAATAATAAATACATACAAACAATCTCTATGATATTTCTGCAAACGTACTTTTTGAAACATTTAAATAACAACGTTTTTTTCAATTTTAATGTATTTTAAATTAAAATGACATGGATGTATATAAATAAAATGTGTGTATTCCAAAAATATTATTGTGAATTTAAAAAAATCTTGTCACTTTATAAATTGTATTTTTTCATATCAGTGTAATAGTTACGATCTTTATTATTAAATATAATATTAATTATTATAAGGTAATTATAAGATTAAAAAAATGCATTGAAAACTTTTTTAAGGAGTTCCTCCTGTAAAGGTGCATTCACACGAGTAACAAAAAATGTTATTCAAAAAATACATGCAAAATTAATATTTTAGTTTTTACTTATATAACTTTTTTTAAAAAAACTCGTCTTAATGCACCTATAGTCATTATATTATTTTTAATCTTATTATTTAATATAATATTATTTCTCTTTCGTTTTTCCTTACGAGTGAGTGAGATAGCGATACTTTAGTTCGATTTAGTTAGTAAATAAGCCATTGTGGCACACCGTGTGACTGCAAGCATGACGGTTGTGGGGTCGATTCCTACTAGGAGGAATGAATTAATTTAAATTTTCTCGCTTTGGTAAGAAGTCTAAGCGCGGCGTTGCATTCTGCCAGTCAACATGCAATATCTCTAAAATTATGGGGTGCGTGGGGAACTGAATAAATAAACTTTAGATTCCCTCTGCCTATTCTGCTATAAGTGGGATACACCGTACAGTTGAAAAAAAATAGTAAATAGTGGTGTGTCTTTCTTTATATTGTGTTAAAGCGAGACGGTGAGTGGAGAATATAGAATTTTGGTTAATGAAACGTTCCTAATTTTTTTTTTGAATGAATGAATGAATAACAGGGTTTTATCTGTCACGTGTAAAAAAATCGTTAGAAAAATATTAAAGTATGGCAAATATGAAACTTCATCTTAATTATTTCATAATAATTATTTAGACCATTATAAGCAACGTCATCCAATTCCGAAGAAATATCTTATTAAAATATCTCCGTAGATAGATAAGAACCCTTGACATGAAATAAGAAAATGTATAAATTATGTCATTAAGAATCATCATTAGAATAAATTCATTTTGTTAATTTTAAGTGACATTTAGATATAATTGTAAAGTTCATTATATTTTTGGTTGTGGTAATTAAATATGTCGAATTTGACTTTGTATATTTTATTTTGCCAGTTATTGCCATTGCCAAATAATGGCTAACCGGAGAAGCCTGGCAACCTGGCAACTTTATTTGCTTGGATTTAAAAAAAAATACAGTTATTCCCTTATTCCCTAGAACTGCAGCTCTTATAGCTTCCCTTACACGTCGTAACAAAGAAATACATCAAATTTTAACTTTTTAAATCTGTGCGTTGCTACTCAGAATACTAATAATTTCTTTAAAAAATTAAGTATAACAATTATATATAGGCATGCCAATTATTGGTGTAAAACATCAATTTTTATTTAAATTTAATGCAAATTTTGTCTCAAAACGAAAACAAGTATCTATAAAAATAATAATTTCCCACGAATCGATCTCATTGTTATTGAACTTTTCCTTTCGTTTCCTACAAGAGTGAGCGAGACAAAGAAATTTAAATAATAAATAAAAACTTATAAAGGGTCAAATAATCTGTTTTATACTATCATGGCTACAACTGGTAAATTAACATCTATATAAAAGTAGGTGGTCCTGTCACTCTGGCATACTTCATTAACGCAAGCAAGTCTATAATTAACGTTTTATATAGAATTGTAATTAATTATTAATATGATATACTATTTGTTTTAGTTTTAAGTTGAAAGCTGTCGAAATAATATGATTTTTTGTGATAAGAGTTACTGTAATAAAATTATTTTTAAAGATTTTGTGCGTTTTCTTTTATATAGCTGAAATGTTAACTGTTTTCAAGATATTGACCGTTTAAAATAACAATCAAAATAGCACAATAAAATAAGCGCTATTCAATGCTGAAATAAATATATTTTACTATGCTGAATTCTTCGATCGGCCTCTTTAGATCAGAATCTAGGTTAGTCGTTTCAGTGCCTTTGTCACGATGACGTGCGTGATTCACTCATTTTTACATTGATTCAAAAGCCGGCCTAATCCTGAATTTTGAAGACCTCCTACAACGCGCGGGTATACAAGTTTGGGCATTTTAAATGTAGCAGACGTATACAGACATTAGCAGCACAATGTACTTTCAATCTTTATGGCATCGCTGCAGTGCGTTTAGAACTAGGCCCAGGTTTCGATGGAATCAATGGGTGACTTTTTCGTAGTCCACGAAAGCCATATACAGCGGCCGATTGTATTTCTCTGTTTCCTATAGTTACAATATGCCGAACAGTATGAGTGTGGTCCACGGTACTGTAGCCCCTACGACTCAGGAGTGAGATCTATACTTCATCAAGAGTTCGGTTTTCCTTAAAGAACAGTACCACGTTACAGTACACGTAACGTTGTTTCCCGGGTCTTGCCGTGTTGGTAACATAAATTAGAGGAGGAGAGAGGATAAAAAGAGGCTTGTTGTCCTTTCAGAACTGGAGTGCGCGCTGATCGTTAAAGCTGGACTCGCTATATTTCGACTTCGACGAGTAGAACTATTCTCGAGGCCTTCCCTAACTTTCGATACCTATTCTGCATGATCACATCCTGAATATCTTATACATTTAAGCGTCAGATATCCCGGCGTGACAAGTTTCTGATAGATAGATACTTATTTTTAAACATTTTTAAAGTGTTAATCCACACTTAGGAATTCTTCCACACTTCTTAATAAGTATAGATAGATACTTAATTTCCCCACTTTTCGCGGATTACTTGAGATTTGCGTGTTAAGTGGAGGAACTTAACTTAATTTTTATTTACCGAGGCAAAGCACGGTCGCCTAAATCGCTTAAATGCCTCGGTAAATAAAAATATTTAATATTTTCATTTCTTTTCTCCGGTAACGAGGTATTAAATAATTTTTTTTCTACATATAGCAAGATAGGCAAAGTGAACCTAGTGTTAAGACACTCCGTTCTCAAGTCACCGAACAATTTTTGAGTGGCAGCACTCAACACTGCGCTTCCTCTTCTTACAAGAACAAGGAAATGACCATAGCCTGTTACTCTGAGTGGAACTCACACTCACCTCCTTCACGTTTGTAGTGAGATTTTAATATATTTTTTTGTAATATAAAATGTTGCCCAAATTACCGGTAAGTACAACCTTCAATATCGCAAAATCAATAACCCAAAATAATTATTGAATAGGCTTGCATAAACAAAATCGATATGCAAATGCAATTCTTATGCACTTGTAATAGCGTCTAGTTAAATACTCTCAACTCTACGCGCTTGCGCTGTGGAGAGATCGTCAGTGTTGTCAACTGGTTGAAAATTGCTAGAATTATGGGTATTTCAATGATTATTAAAATTTTTAGCTACAATCTTTATCCCATATATAGCTAAGTAGACAGAGGGAATCTAGTATGAAGAAACTATTCCCCTAGAAACCACCGAATTTACAAGACATTGCGTGTCCTCGTCCAAATAGGAGGAATTCAACGCCGCACTCTGCCTCGTTAACAGTATGAAATCTAAAGTTTATAGTAAATTTATCGTGATAACTTTCAAACTATTACTCCATTCTTTATTGTGAAACACAAATTTCATCTGAAAATGATAAATATGGCAATTTCGATAAGAATTTAATAATTAGTCTAAAAAGTGCATAAGAAAAAAGTAGTAAAAACTTATATTGTACCTTTTCTAATATGATTCACATAATTCCTTTCTAAGACACCCCGGCGCCTAAAGGAAAGTCTTATGTCACACTTTGCACATTATGATTTCAGATAGAAATGCTTTAATCCAATGCATGCGTTGTGATTAATTCTGCTATTCATTTTGCAACGCCCAGGCTATAGGATATATATATGACTATATTTTCTCCATTAAACTTGATGATAGATGGATGTGGATTAAAAAAGAACAGAAAAATATAGAACAATACTTATTATCAAGTAAACTTAAAGCATTTCTTGGTCTATAGGGAAGTGGCAAAATTAACTCTGGCAGCATTGCCCAGGTCAAATGTCATAAAAGGCTAGGTGCCTTGTGATAACAAAGAGCTACAGTCTAGATTGAGCCTGAACATGATAAGATTATAATATCAAAAAAGAAATTAGTAAAGATATATAAATTGAATGTGTGTTTCTAAACTATTTATTGTAGGAGGCTCTTTAAAAAACAAGTAGTTTTATCAAATACGAGTTGAATTTGGAAGAGTTGATCAAAATAAATGGAACGCCGAATATATGTATTTTGAATATAATAATTAGGCGAGATATAATTTTTACAAATTATAAAAGAAAAACAAATAAATTAAATAATAAAAAAGTAAAACCTGAGTGATGAAAAAATATAAGTATTTATACTATATTTAGTCAAGAAATTCAAAGAAATAAAGTAAATTACATTATTATTCGATAAGTACTCAAAAGACAAAAAAAAAACTCAAAAAAAAGAGTGTATGCAAAACAAACCGCGAAAATAAGAAAAAAAAGACTGTCACAGAAATAGGCGGGAAACAATATAACAATGAAATGGACAGAGGAGAAAATTCTAGAATTTTTAGAGCTATTCAAAATGGAACCCTGTTTATGGGACCCTAAGGAACCTACCAGCAAAAAAAAATCAATTGTCGACGAAGCATGGAGGGAAATTATAGAGACACTCTCTTACAAGGTGTCTCAACATGAATTAAAGCGTAAAACAGCGCATTTGTTAGGATATTACAGGAATCATCTTAGTAAATTGAAGAAACATGCAAAAATTGGCCTCCCGTATGCAACAGATTGGTTCGCTTTCGATAAAATGGATAGTTTCCTTCGATCTGTGTATGAGAGTACGGCAATTAAAGACCTGGTAAGTTTATTAGGACCTAATCACACTTGGGGAAATTATTAAAATTCATTTCTTTTAATTTCCGTTTTTCATTAAAACAGAACGCGGCGTTCAGTTCCGCCATTCAACACCTTATGAATCGAAAAATTCGGTATATTATGGGAAAGACGTGCCTTCTTGGTTCTCCCTGCCTGCCATGCTATGTTGTAAAAAAAGCATGGAGCCAAAATAAATATATAATTATAACCTGCTGCTGTCCTATATCTATCAAAAGATGATTTTTTTTCCCGGTCTGGTAAAACAAAATGCGGCATTCAGTTTCGTCTCTTAACACACTGTCTCACGAAAATAATTAGGGAAAACGTGATAGCGGTGTTTCGAGGAGAACAGAATGAAGTAAAAATATATATATATATATATATATATATATATATATATATATATATATATATATATATATATATATATATATAAATTAAATAACAGATACCGATATTACAGTGTTTTTTAACGTCACACTGTATCCGTTCCCATTTTCCGCCAAAATCTGAAGGCATTGCACGTTGAGAAACATAACGCCGCGCTTTACCTCAAAACTAGAGCGAAGGAATGAAAATAATTAATATTTCATTGTCATTGATAAACTTGAACACTACACGAATAATATCAAGAAAAAATTAAAGTATTTCAATTCCAAAACGTTCTAAAAATAAACTGCAGTCTTTATTGCATTCCAGTCTCCAGAACCAGACAACTCCGACAACGACAACGACACTCTAATAGACAGCATATTGAACTCCCCTAATTCTATCATAAACCAAACTACATTCGACCAACAAGACCAATTCCCTATAACTAACGAAACTTACGAACAACTCTTAATGGATAACAACAATCGCTACAAACGGAAGAGCTCTGATGATGGAGAGCATATCCAGAGCACCTCGAGCATAAGTTCCACCGGCTCCAGCTGTAGAAATAATCAGAAGAAAGAAGAATTGGATGAATATGATCATTTTGCTTGTTTATTAGCTACTAAAATAAGAAGAATACGTAGTGAGGAAGATAGGGAAATGCTGATGAATTCCATACAAAACCTGGCTTTTGAATATTATGTGAAGAATAACCATAAAAATGATAGTTCGGTTCAACCACCAACATCAACTGTTAATATACAACCGATTAACAACCAGTGTCATGAGTTTGAGAACTTTTTACTATAAACTTATTATTTGAAAGACAAATTGCTGCGTTAAGTTCCATCAGTTAATGCGTAATGTTTCTGAAGTGAGCGCGAAAAATCTGTACGGTGTGGTAAATAGTGTCTTAACACTACGTTCCCTTTGCCTACCATGCTATATGCGGGATGGTGCATCCCATAAAACTGAAAAAAGTATAAATTCTCAAATATTTTTAGATTTATCTCTTACTTTCTATAACTACACTGACTGATGACTAAAGCACATATTAAATAGATTTTTTTTCTTTTACACGATTTGAACCTTGAAACTATCGATATTAATATATGCATAATAATATCTTTGGACTATCTTTTACTATGTACCCTACTTCAAATACAAGTAGAAACTTCTTTAATATAATAAAATTAAATTGTGTTTTATTTTAACCTTAAAGTTCCAATAGCGAATAATAATTTGGCTTTTGACAAAAATGCCTGCCAATGCGAATTAATTTATAAAATTTTCAATTTAATATAACAAATTGTGATATTGTGTTACACCACGCAATGCGAGGTGATACGAATCCCGACCAGAGGGAGTATATTTCAATCATTTTCATTTCCCCGCTCATATATCGTGCTTGTTTCCGCCACTCATCACGTACTGCCTCGGATTAGATCCCCTGATAGTACGGACTGTCATAATACTAAGTAAGTTCCCTCTGCTTATGGTGGTATATGCGGGATAAAGCGTGAAGCTGAAAGGAAAATCTGGATGCTTGTAAATTTGGGTACGATAATTATACGTGATAACGTCTTAAGGCAACATCAATGAAATATTACATCATGCATTCTATTATAAATTGAATTGAATTATTATTATTTTGTACAAAGGAGTTAATTTGAAAAAATATATATTTGGAAAAAAAATACATTTATGGTAATATATTTTTTTTGTTCGAATTATACAGATAAATTACAAGTAACAATATTAATAGCAATTAACAATTTATTTACGACTAGTGGGCGCACGCGGCTTCGCCCGAGTTTGCACTCCTAGGGGTGAATTCTAAAAAAACCACGAAACATGTGTTCAATAAAATATTTTTAATAGTCTGAATTTAATTTCTTTAAAAATCGGTGGCGATTTAAAGATTTTTCCATAAAAACTATCAACCCCTTATTTGAACCCTTAGGGGATGAATTCTAATAAACCATGAAACACGTGTTTCAATGAAATATTTTAAAGAGTCTGAATTTCGAATTTTATAAAAATCGGTGCTGTTTTAAAAAAAAATCCATACAAACTTTCAACCCCTATTTCATCCCTTTAGGGCTAAAATTTTTCAAAATCCCTTCTTAGTGGATGTCCAGAATATAAAAATAAACATCTGTCCAAATTTCACGTTTCTACGCACAGCGGTTACGGCTGCGCGTGCGTCTTACCTCAGTTAGTCAGGTACATATCCTTTTATATATATAGATTTGTATATTGAAGATCCTTTAATCTGCGTTATTTTGTAATAATAGAAACCACATTAAACTATGCATAATAATGTTTAGCTTTTCACTTCATTCTATAAACAGTTGACAAAATAGTTCACACGTTCAGAAGGAAGTGGTTATTTGTTTTTTTTATTATTTACTGGAAAAATTATAATTATATAACATTTCTTAGGTTCGTTCGGAATAAAAATAAAACAAGACAACAAAACTTGAATATTTGATTTAAATTATTTACATTTTCTATAACATAATTATTAATATTACAATTAAAACATGAATAGAAGTCTGTCAACTAAAACAAATCCAAGTATCTTCTATAATTATATTTTCTTTTTATACCATTTATACAGTAGCAGGAGTGGAAAATAAAGTAACTTATCTTCCACGGGAGTAGCAAGCGTCTTTTCATTCCAAGTTCACGCTGTTGTGACACGGATACGACGTGAAGCAACAAAAGACCTACATTATTCTATTTCAATAGGATCAGAACTCTCCACTCTCTTAACATTCTTCTTTACCGGTTTATCTAAAAGTGTCATAGCTTTTACAATAGCTTCACTGAAATTTTGAACTCTTGCCGTTGATTTAGACTTCAAGCTCGACTTGCATATCTCTTTGATGTCTTTATTATTTAACAAATGTGCTAACGGATTTACATTAATTAATTTAGTCCCGTCCGGTAAAACCACTTTATCGGGTTTAATCGGTTCTTTAGCTTTTTCCTCTTGTAAAACATCGTCGATGCTAACAATTTTGAAATAAGGTGCTTGAGGTGCCAAATGGCCGATCTTTACATTATTATATCTCAGCAAATCTTTTAGAATAACAGTTTTTTTGATATATTTAACATTTTTCACTTCGGTTTCTTCGAGCATAATTTCGTGGGCGATTTCTGGTATATCCTTATTGCTTTGATTTTCTATTTCGTTATAATTTATGTCGGTTATAGTAATTTCGTTGTGGAAATTTAGGGCTGAAGGTGCTAAATCACAGTGGACTAGTTTGATCGAAACATTGTATTGTTCCGTGACACTGTCTGTATATTTCGTGGGCATTTTTAACTTGGGTGGTCCTTGTGTAGGTAGCTCCGGATTAAATTTACTTAGTTTTATCAACGGTTCAGCGCGTCTATCTGACACTTGTCTTATAGAAATCTTACCATCTTTTTTCCCATCATTATCTGGCGTGAAATTCTCCCAAAATTTCTTAACAGATAACCGGTTGTTGACCCTTGTGATAGTAGCTTGAGAAATATTCTTCGCTACCGGCACTTTATGCATTGTTTGGACAAACTTCTCCGATATATAGATCTCGTGCTCATCTTTTCTGCGCTGATCCAACATTTTCTTTAGAGTCTCCGTTAATTTAGATGTAGCGTGTTCCGATTTTATATGATGGACTAGATCTTCCGTTGTTTTGAATTGCCTAACGCATTTTATACATGATTTGTTTTTGTTCTTCTTATGCATATTCATGTGTCGATTATAATTTTGATAGGTGTAGCAGTTTGTATTGCATTTTAAACACATAAACTTTTTTGACTTTGGAACCCTCGCAGGACATTTATTCCATGGAGCTTTAGGCCTCCCTCTTTTCTCTTTTATTTTCTTACTCTTTTCTTTAACAAATTTCACTAGTGGTATATCAGAATCATCAGAAGAATCGTCCAAATTTAATTTTGGTTCATTTGTAAATGTCTTATTTTTATTTTTTGTATATTTACGTTTTTTTCTTACCATTAACAAACTACTATCAGAATCAGATTCTATTAGTTCTGGCTCCAAAATTTCAATATTTTCAAATATTAACTCTTCTGATGATCCTCTTTTATCTTCGCGTTTTGCTATATCTTCTAGACTTTTCTTTTTATTGACTTCTGATAAAGAAAGGTCAAAAATATCTGAATTCTCACATTCTTTGGTATCACCAATTCTTATTATATTTTTAATAATTTCATTTCTAGAAGTTTCTAAAATATCTGTATTTACTTCTGATGATATTTCATTATTTTTTAATAACTTTTGTTCATTTTCTGCCTTATGTAAGATATCAGTTTGTTCTTTATCTTGTTCTTCTAAAGTAGACTTTTTTATTAAATCTAAACTGTTTACAAAGTTTTCTTTAATTTTTAAAGTATTTTCTGTATTAATTAATTTCTTATCTGTGAAATATACATGAAAATTGTCATCAAATTCAACAAAGCCTACACTTTTGTGATCCAATTTTATATGAAGAGTAAATTTCTTTCTAAGTCTAAACTTTTTATTGCATATTTTGCATGTATAAGGCTGTATATCTTTATGCTTGGTGTAGAAATGTCCAAACAATAGTTTTGGATGTTTAAAAGAAATGTCGCAGTGAATACAACTATATTTATATAAATGTAAATTATGTTTGTGTGTCCGTTCTATATGTTTTTCCAATGCATTCATTCCAATAACTGGTTTTCTACAGTATTTGCATGAAATAAATTGTGCTGGTATTTTTTGTGAGTGTATAGTGATATGATTTGCTAAACCACTAACACTATCAAATCTTAGAGGGCATTGTCTACACTTTATAATATTACAGTCCTTCAAATGCTTTTGTAAATCATATTTAGTAAAATAATTACTACATTTTAAGCATTGTTTCTTATAATTTGGACATTTATAGCTTTTAATCCGTAAATGCCTCCCACAATGTTCTCGGAGAGATCTTTTCATGGTGTATACATTGAAACACTCATTACAAGCATATGAATGACATTTACCCTTCTTTAAATGTTGTATGTAAAGGGAACATTCTGGAGTCGACATATCACATATGGCACAAACATATAAACAATCTCTATGAGATACTTCAAGAAATCTCCTTATATTCATGTTAATTAGTGCTGATAAAGAGGCAAAGCAGTGTTGTAACATAATACCATCATCAGTGTCCTTATGATTACCATATTCATGATTTTCTAAATCACTCTTATTATCAAAGCTGGTTTCACACTGGGAACAAGACAATTTTAAAAAATGCGCTTCATTTTTATGTTTCTTCTCATGTTCTAATAACAAATTTACGTTTATATACATTTTAGAGCAATATTTACAGCTTTTTAGGTCACTTAAATGATCATTTCTCATGTGTAAAGCGAGGTCATCTATACTGGCGAATATGATGGAGCAGAATTTACAAAATCTATTCTTATTTGTATTTGTTAAATGGTATTGTATTGTATGTACCTTTAAATCATCAATATCTAGAAATTCGGCGTAACAGACGCTGCAAATAGTATCATTGTCGATATAATATTGAATATCCGCCATTGTAGGCAATTTATTTCAAAAAATATTTTGAATGAATTTAAGATATTTATTTCAAATAAATATAGTTAATATTAGTTATAATGTTAAATATTTAGATTTTTTTGTAAATACAGGTTGTCGAGAATCGAGACGTCCATATAAATAAACAAACTGTCAATTTGACGTTGATGTTTTTTGTTAATTTTATACACAGATAATGAATATAAATGTTACATGTAGATATTATAATAGTGGCTGCCTAATGCCTATATATAGGGAATTCTTATTTTATACGATACGGAAAAGAGTTCACTTAACTACTAATCTAGATTTAATCCGGAGGTATTGGATTAATAAATAAATGATAAGTAATGGCTGTCTGCGACACCGCTCGTGGTATTCTTAGTAATTATTTCTCTGGCAGGCATGGACGCCGTTCCCGCCGTGGATAGTTTCGTGCCAACCCTAGAAATTTTACTAATAAAAAAAAAAAACTTCTAAAAATGAAAAAAAAAAACAACACTTACGAGAAAAACTTACAAGGAAAGATAGAACTACTAGAGCCGACTGAGGCAAAGTAACAACACTTACGAGAAAAACTTACAAGGAAAGATAGAACTACTAGAGCCGACTGAGGCAAAGTAACAACATCTGACTTGTCTCCAGCAACAGAGACTGTAAGGGACACCATCAAAGTTAACCTTGCAACCTGCGGGAAAATGATGAGGATCTTGAACTCAGAAATGAATGTCAGCTAAGACTGTTACTCGAAGAAGACCACCATATATGACAATAACAAATTGGAGTACCTAAGGGGAAATCTACCTATATCGCGGCTTACAATGAGAAAAATAGCTTTGTATATAACTCCCGATAGAAATAGATAGATAATTACAACTACTGAGGCAGCCCAGGAGTAAAAAATCACTTTTAGTCGCACCAGGGACGCAAAAATCAAAGTCCGTATATATAATGAACCATTTTGGGGCAATCATAATGGCGGCCATATTATCACTTATCGGGGACATAAAGCAACTACCCTTTATCGACAAATTAAACCTCTTTCAAATACACTATATCGGCCCAAACCTCGTGACGATTATCAGTCAAGAGCTAGCAAGATTATATAAATGTCCACTGCAGTGGCGAAGCTAGGGTATTTACTGCCTGGTGCAGCTTAGAACTTGATGCCCTTTAAAACGGTCAAAATAATTTGTTTTCAAAACAGTACAATAAATTTTTATTTCTTCAAAACTATAATAACTATATATAAGTTATAACATTAGATTTTGGTAAAATTTATTCCAAAAATTTTAAAACGGACATTACGCGCTTTTTAACTAGCAAAGTCATCAATCACATTTTCAAAATCCATGACATGATAGCGAGATTGTATTTTTCATTTTCATTCTCTCATTTTTTTCATTCCCTACCCAACCCCCCTAGCTACGCCACTGGTCCACTGCATGCGCTTAACGAAGTTTACAACGGAATCTATTCATATACGGGGTCATACACGGGTGCTTTCATTCCAATAGATTCCCCCAACACTCTGTACCTGGTCCATACACAAGCAGAAAAAGCGGACCTTATCAGGAAAAGATACGGAGGGGGAATACCTGACCATCAACGTTTTGAGATTCAGGACTTACATACGAGTCTGTATTAGTTGGAATCATCCAAACTCATATTAAGAAAAAAACTAAAGATTCGTTCCTCTCACACCGGCCAAATTTCCGAACATTGAATGTTCTATTAAAGTGGGAAAATGAAAAAATATATAACTAAAAAATATATAAGTTCTCCCAAGTGGGGATCACAGATAGGTAGACTCCGTTCCGCTGTGTTATGTATGTAAGTAAATTACTGGACTCGATGTATATGAAATAATACAAAATAAAACAACTATATTTTTTAACATCACGCTGTATCCCTCATACAGCAGGATTAGAAAAGAGAATTCAGTGTGTAGACACTACGTTCGCCATTTTCCGTCGAATACTATATCGGCGACGGTGTGGTGTGGTGTGGCGGAACTCAAGGCCGCAAATATTATTACGATATATAAATAATTAAAATGTAAAATTATTGGTATTTTTTTGTCGTGACAAAAATAAGCTAGAATGATAGAATATAAACAAACTGAACAAATTACTCACATTCAAAGTTCAGTAAAGTAAGAAGGAATTTACCCAATTTGTTAAATAAAAAGTTTTATCTTTTGTTATACATTGCTATGAAAATTTAAGTACAAGTTATTTTAAAACATTTTTGTAGCTTCTATTCAGGCTATAGGTATCTCAGCTGCAGCACATGGCAGCGTAGGCGGAAAAAAACCTGGAAACCTTGTTTTAAAATACTTCGTTCTCATTAAAACACTTCCGTTCCCCACTTTTCGCCGAATTCTGGAGGCCAAGTGAGTGGTGAAAGTTAATACCACGCTTTACCTTCTTAACAGAGCGAGAAAATAAAAACACAAAATATTTTATTTTCCAGAGTGGGAATCGAACCTACAACTAATACGACTATGACCGCCTTTAAAGCTATTTTATTTAAAAAATATTTTTTAACATGGTAAGCAGAAAGAGACTAGTGGTAAGACACGCCCTTCGCATCACTCATATTTCAAAATACTGAATGTTGATAGACAGAACTACAAGCCTTGCTTTGTCTTCTTATCAGAGAGAGAAAATAAGAATCTTTTCTTCCAAATCTTTTTCTTCCAAATGGGGGTTGGGGCAACCGTTGCGAATTATACACTGTGCTGTTGCGCCACAACGGCCTCGATAAGAGGTATTTTTTTTAGATTCACGTGGTTTCCCGCACATACCAGGTAGACAGAAGCGACCTAGTGCTATAAATCTCCGCTCCCATTAAGACACTACCGTTCCAAATTTTTTGCTGAATTCATGAGATATTGCGCGTTGAGCTGTTGCCACGTCACCAGAGCGAAGAAGTGAAAATATTAAATATGTCATTCCTCCGAATGAGAATCGAAGCCACAAGAGTCGTGTTTATAGTTACATCCTTGTACACCTGCGCATGACCTTAAATATGTTAATTATTTATATAATTTTATGTAGGAGGTTATGGATCGATTTCCATTGGAAATTTATTTTTATTTTATTGATCATGTAAGACAAAGAAAATGCGGCGTTTAATTGCTTTAATAAGCAATACCTCGAACTTGGATGGAAAGTGATAAACGAAATATATAAACTATCTGCCTTCCTTAGCTATATGCAGCATAAATCTTTTTAAAAACCACTTTTGTAGATGTTATGCCCGATTAAAACATAATGATTTGATGAAAAAAGACGTACTTTTCTAATTTTCTTTCTTTTTTTATTTTATTGCCTTTGAATTATGTTACATGTAAACGAAGTCTAAGCGCTCCATTACGCGCGGCGTTGAGTTCCACCACTCAACACGCAATACCATCAGAATTCGGCAGAAATTTCGGGAGAATGGAAGTGTCTTAACACAAGGTTCCTAGGTTCCCGTTGCTCTGCTATGTGCGGAATACAGCTTGAAACTAAAATAAAAATCAATACAATCATTTACATATATAATCTGTATACAATATTTATGTTTTATCTGTGTCTATCTTTCTTCCTATCTATCATGTCATCACAAGACTGTCACCGAGTGCCCGTACGTTTATAGGCGGTTAACACTGCCATGCATAAAATCAAGATTACAAGGTAATTATAATTGAATTCTACATAAAATTCTACATATTAATTATATAATTATCAATTCTAAACATATTTAAGTAATTGCACCATCATTATAACCTTACTTTTGATGTTGAAGTTTTTCTTTGTTTTGCTGGAAATTAATAGTAATTTAATATTACTTCTAATTTAAAATACAATTTTGAGATAATGAATTGGCTATATAAAAGCTCTTTGGTTTAAAAATGGCAATTTTAACGTTATATAGGTAAAAAACAAATGGTGCTATAAATTATACAAAGTATGTACCTACCTACTACATTATTCCAGAAGTTTGCTCTAACTTATCTTATGTCCTTCGTTTGACGCTCGTTTCTTTTTTACTTAAATATTTATGCTAGCTTATATATGCTAGCTTTCCTTTTTATGAATAAAAAATCAATGATTTATTAATTGTTTTGTAATTTGTTATATTATCTTTTATCTTTATGCCCTTGTTGTTATTGTTATAACAATACATTTTTTAAATGTTATTGAATATTTTTTTGATGTGTACTCAGTATTTTTTTTCACCTAACAAGCAATGGTTGTGGGTTCGATTTTTACTTTATTAATTATTTTCACAATGTAATTAGATACATAAATAGAAATACGTTTTGGCATACCTAGATAAAACAAAGGAAAATATAACAAAAAAATAATACTATATTATAAATAAATGTATGTAATCTTGACATTAAGTTGTAAGCTTTATGGTGTATTATCCCTTACATAGCAGAGAAAGGGAGATCCTGGGACCCCAGTGTTAAGACACTTTTGCTCCCCACTTTATTCTACTCAATGCTGTGAAATAATAATACAATTCCCTTGATTGAGAATCAAACTCACAATCTGTTGCACCACAATAACCAGTAATGCTATGCTTAATTTTATTCCATTATGTATTAAGTGGCTGAACTCAAGGCCTCAATTTGTTGTGACCAGAGTGAGGTAATGAAAATAATTCATTCTGTCCAGTGGGAAGCGAAGCCTCAACTGTCACATTTACAGTGGATGGTGTGCGGCTGTGCAATAGTGGCCTGTAATATTTTTGTATAACATTATATATATATTTTATAAACCAATTATGTATATAATAATGGAAAAAAAACAAAACTGTTTATTTAGTATTGCTATAATCACACAATAAGGAAATTTAAGTTCTTGCTTAATTATCTTTTTTTTAAATAATAAAAGATTAATGCAAAATAGAAGGGTCTTAATGGAAATAGAAAGAAAATACTAAACATGAATGAAGCTAGACAGGACCTAGCTTAAAGATATGAATATGTACCGCCAATATTATAAAAAAAAGTCCACAAATCCATCAGTTCTGAAACTAAAACAAAATATGAAAAACAAAGCACTGAATATACATATAAACACAGAAATATTTAACTCTAGTATCCTTCCATGTCTAACAAATGGTATTGAGACTGGTCCTTCACAGCTGAGAAAAAAGAGAGCAATTGTTAAATTTTAGTTAAATTCAGTTAAATTTTACATGCTGCCCCTTGAATAAGTGGAGCAAGAGGATCACTGTATGGTACCCAAGCATATGCACAAGAAAGTGAGGATGCCCTCTCAGGAGTTGAGACCATACTGGATGAGAGTTACGGCAGATAGAGAGCATTGTAAGCAGCTGGAGGAGGACTATGCCATAAGGCACATCGAGATGAGGGATATGATTTAAAGAAAGAAAATAAGGAAAAATGTTATTGCCTTATTTAAATTTAAATTTACAAAGAAAATATACCTTGTTTGGATAATAAAAGGCTTTATTTTAAATGAAACTGCACTCACTAACAAGATAGTGAGCCAATTCTTGAGACCAGTGAAAAGTAATCCTTCACAGTGTGCAGGTGTATATAAAGTAGTTTGTGACTGTGTATTATCATACGTCTGTTAAAGAAAGAGAAGCATCAGTGTTAAGAAACACATCTCCAATATTAAGAATGGTAATGGCAAAAAGGCATGTATCGATGTCAGCTGTATGTGAACACACTGTGGATAAACCCAGTCATTACATAAAGTTTGATAAACCTCAAATCCGTCCTAAAGAAATATTCTTAGAATAATCCATGAGGGTATTGAAATATAAAAACATCCTAATTCTAATAGACAGCACAGTTGGAAATTTTCTAACACCTGGAACCTCCTCATAAAATCTTTGAATATCACCTATTATTATTTTATTGATTATTATTATTTTATTGATTACATAATTTATACATTCAATCATTTTTTTGTAAATTTGAGAAAGTGCAAAAAGTAAATAAAACCAGTATATCTAGAGATCTTAGCATTTAAACAAACAAACAAACTAACTCTTCCTCTTTATTATATTAGTATAGAGTAATAGGAATGGAGTGTCTTAACACTATGTTTCCTCTGCTGACCCTGCTATGTGCATGATATGGTGTCAAACTAACATAATCACAATAAAAAATCTTATTTATGTTTTTGTTTAACTTTTTTTTTAAATAAAGAAAACTAAAACGTAGGTGTATATATCTATGTTTTCCATAATAATTGAGGATGTTTTGTTTTTGTTTAACCAATTATTTGTTTTTTTTAATTACTATTTAACTGAGATTTGGTTCTTTATGCTTTTAACTGTAGGTCAATTTAATAATTGAAAACATTGACTTATAAAAAAACATCTTCACACTTATTGAGTATAAGCAATTTAGGTTAAATGAATCTAGTATTTTTTTTACTTTCATGCTGCACATTGTGGTTAAGCATTGGGAGCCTAAACCAGTCAGAATACAAGACATTTGATATATTCTAACAGCTTACTTTTTTTGTTTGTTAAAAAGTCAACTTGTTTATGTAATTAGAAATATAGAAAATAACAATGCAATGTAAGCACTTCAGGAAAATAAATAAACTAATATTTACCTCAAAATGGAAACCATATTGGTTTCTATTTTAAGGTAAATAATACAATTATTATTTATTAATATTAAATAATAATATATATAATTCAATATTTACTTAAGCTTTATAATAATAAATTAATATTTGTTATTTATAATAATCATAGTTAATTTATATGTAAAATATGTGTATTTTATAGCTTCATGTTGTTGCCCACACAATGCAGAGCCCCTTCCGGGAACTTTGCTTTAAGATACACTGTTTTCTACTTCCCGCCGTACTTGGGAGGCCTTGTGTATTGAAGTTCCGCCGAACTTAACGCCGCGCTTTGCCTTAGACCACAGCGAAAAACTGAAAACGTTAAATATTTCATTCTCCTGAATGGGAATCGAACCCACAAACACAATTATTTACTAAATCTAATTAATTTAGTAATTAATCTTAATTCTAACTTCAAGTAACCACAGGAAACCAGTTTCAAGTATACTATTTATAATTGTAAACTTAAATTTACTAATAAACGTATTAATAAAATTGCACTTTTAAAAAAATGTGTCACTTTATGTTACTTAATTTATAAAAAAAACTTCTTGAATTATACGTTTTAATATACAATTTAATTGAATGTATTAATTTCAATTGTTTTCTTTTAATTAATATTGGAAAAAAAATTAAATTATTATCGGCATTAAGCGTGTTAGCTACAAGGTTTAAAAAATATTATTTGTTTTTTTTTCTTAACCATTATCATATTATATGAGACAGTAAAAAATAAATTGCTAAACATTTTTTTTATGTATTGTGTTATGGGAAATAATGTTATATTTATATTTAATGAAACAACTTAAAGAGTTACAATAAATTAAATTTCACAATTCACATACCTTTTCTGGATATTACAAAGATTTTCTACAGATATTTTTTTTTATTTTACACAGTTCTCACTTTTAGGAGGAATAGTAAATAGAAATTACTAGTGTTAAGACACTCTTCCGCATTTCTTACCATGCAGTAGCGTTTTGCTATTGTTTTATTTGACTTGAAAAATGAAAATAATTAGAATATTATCATTACTCGAGTGTGCAACCCATAAACGTCACGTGGAAGGTCAGACACTGCGGCACTATGTGATAGTAGGAGAGTAGTTTATAGTTACATACTTATGATGAAGAAAGACATACTTTCAAAAATACTATAATTTAAATGATTTAAATGTTTGGTTTATCTGTGGTTATTATGATTTTTTAGAGTTGATTAGACCGTATTCGTTTTACTAAAAAAATATGTATTTTAGGTCAACTTAAATCATTGAAGCCATTCTGACGTAGCGTCACAGCCTCTGACTCTAAGTGCGATCGTTGTGAATTCGATTCTTACTTGGAAGAATAAATTATTTACAATTCATCGTTCTGGTGACAAGACAATGTTCGGCGTTGAGTCCCACCACTCGACACACAATGATTCGTAAATTCAAAATAAAAAAAAGCTTTGTCTGTATAATGATGTTTTTATTTCTTCTTATTCCAGATCTTGATATGCGGTGATAGTCTCCAGATCAAACCAGTTCAAACAAAAATTTAATACAACCTCTTTCAGGCCAAAAAAACGCACAAATTAAACACCGTACGGGCAAAACTGCACGCCAATAAAAAAATTGGCACAGGCTTATTATTCTCGTCACACCGAGATAGGTCTTCCAATAAATCGTTGTATAGAACGTTTTTGATAAACATTTATTCAAAATGTCTGAAACCAAGGACGGTATCGAGGATATATGCAAACGCGTATCCGAATTATCTGTTTTATCGTTCAGAAAATTGGATGAAATAAAAAAGTTGGCTAAGCATTTCAAATTTGTCATAAATAATCCGATCACTCAGCAAAATGCTGTTGTTTTGCGCTACTTGAGGGATTTGGATGAAACCCATCGAAAAATCTTCCTCAAAAGACGGGAAGGCGTTGAAGTCGAATATATATTTACGACTGAAAAGAAAAGTAACCTCCAAAGACAACGCTTCAACAGTCTTCCCGTTAGTGAAGTGCCGGAGTTATTGAAAACTGAATTTTTGATAGCCGACACTGCGAAACAAGTCCACATTTGTACAGACTGTAACGTTGAAATTGAGTTAAACGACGAGCTTCCGCTAATGGAGTCACTTCAAAAGCATTTTAACTTGGAGGCGCATTTGCCGAAGTTGAAAAGAGAGAGTATTGACGTTGCAGAACCAATACTCTTACCTAAAATGTCCAGACGTCTTTCCGCCATGGAAAGTGGAGAGGGCGGAGCGAATATCGAACAAATATTACAAATGGTTAAACCCACGGAGAAGCTGGATAAGATGTTCTCTGGGAAACTTGAAGCTTCGTTGATTCGCCACTTGCCAGATAATTCTGAGGCTAGCATCGACGCAGCTATTAAGTTTTACCAAACGTCATACATGAAACTATGCCAGGATATTTCGTCCATCGATTTCTCCACTCAAGCAGGTTCAGTAGCGCCAATTATCATGAGTATTAAGGATAACGTGAACCAAAACTTCGCGGCTGACGCCAATAAGAACTTCGACAACGAGGATACAGAGCAGCCTCTGGAGAGACCTATTAAGAATCAAGTGAAAAAGTACCGTTATTACGGTCCTATCGAGAATTATATCGTGAAACTGTTGATTGATCACAAATTGTTGACTTTAGTGGACGACCGTACAGGGAAATTGGCATTTTTTTGTATAACATGTGAATATTATACACTGCGTTTCCGTTACGATAGTGTTTTGAATCATGTGTTCAGTGAGACGCACATACATAACCTCGCTTGTATCCTGCAATCGGATAAGCATATAAAATTCTCAATGGAGAACTCGACCATTGAGAAAATTAAAGATATGAATACGAAGTTCCTCTATAATCACGGTATTATTAGTGACACGAACGGCCTAAACTGTTCTTTGTGCAAAGTTTTTATTGAAACAAACGAGAATGTGATCATGCATATTCTAGAAGAGAATCATTTGGGACGATTGTCTGACAAATTGTATCGCACGATGAAGAACTCGGATGGATCAGTGCCTGATGAATGGGGACCAAAAAGCCTGGATTGGGCTAAATTCCTAGCCAGTGTTGGCAAACCACTGCACAATCGCGACCACGTGGTCATAGAAAACTTCATCAAACCTTCGGGCAAGATCGCTAATTATTGTTCTTGTTGTGATATGACTCTGAAAGGTCCGAGACAGGTTCTGTTCAATCATATCCGTCAGAAAAAGCATTTGCGTAACGCGGCGCCCCATAAGTTGGACTTGTTGTATAAAAACCACTGTCGCCCAGCTGAACATTTTGCAAGCTTCGGCAATTTTTACGTGTGCTCCATCTGCCCTACTTACGTTGCATTGCCATCTTTCGCCGCGATTGTGGAGCATTTTGAAAATAATTTGCACGTCGAAACTATATCAAAGTTGATCCGTTCTGCCTTATATCCTGATGCGGATCAAAAATTGTTGGATATTCATAAAATATCCCAATCTGATGGCATAAAATGTAATTTTTGTGGGATATCCTTTAGTGATCTCGCTGAATCCATACAGCATATATTTACAAGTATCGAGCATCAGAATTTAGTGCTCGATGCCAAGTTAAAAGCTCACAAGGGTGATATAATAAGTGTATATATGCACGGTAACTATATATTACACACCGAAGGTGCCACGTTCACATGCATTCCTTGCAAAAGTGTCTTCAACTCCATTCGTTCTTTGCTCACGCATTTGGTTTTCGCTGGTCATTTCGAAAAGAAACCAACAGCTGAGAATGTTTTCCGATTTTATTTGGAACTTAAGCATAATATAAATATGTTGTCGCGTAATAAGTATGCATATTATGATTTTGGTAAATTGAAGTGTGGTGTGTGTGATAGTGATGTAGAAGAAAGCGAGAATGCTAAACGCCACGTGGTGTCGCCGCGGCACAGAGAAAACATGGGGGCCAGTTATGTTAATGTTACTATGGATGTGTCAGCTATGGAGTAAGGTGAGGAATATGATTTTTGCATCCCTAAATGTAATTTCTGAGTGTCTTGAGTTATACTTATATAATACTTATATAAGAAAATATAGAATAGATTGAGGCCAATCGTGGCTCAGAGGCACAAAGTGTGACTGTAAAATCGACTGGTTGTGGGTTCGATCCCCACTCGGGGAAGTGAAATATTTATTTACATTTATATTTTCATTTCTTCGCTCTAGTGTTGAGGCAAAGCGCCGCGCTGGGTTCCGCCACTCAACACGCAATGCCTCTAGAACTTGGCGGAAAGTGGGGAAGTGTAGTGTCTAAACACTAGGTTCCCTCTGCCTACCTGCCTACCTGCTCTGTGCGGGATACAGCGAGAAGCTGATTTCCTTTTTGATTTTTAGAATAGATTGGCTTATAATTAAATATTTATCTCAATAACTTACAAGTAGATGAAATATTTAATATTTTGGCAAAAAAGCGATGTTGAGTTCCGCCAATCAACATGCTTACAGAATTTGGGGAAAGTCCGATACGAAAGTATCCTAATGGGAACGGAGTGTCTTAACTGTAGGTTCCTAGGTTCCCTCTCACTAGAAAACAGAATACCTAATTAATAGATGATATATAGAATGACTAATTAATAGCTAGAACACTTGCACAGTTACCAAAAGGCGCAGCGTAGAGTCCCGCTGCAGTTTTTTTTAATTTCTAAATATTTTCCTTTTCATAGTGAGTGAGGGGACACTTAAAAATATTAATATATGTGAAAATACATAAAGATAAAGAATGTCTCATAAATATATTCCTTTTTTTACGTTCTAAATTTAAAGAAATTGGAGTTAAAAAAAAATTTTACCTACACGCTTTATCTCGCACTGCTATATGCGGTGTAGGTAAGCGGAGGGGGGAATCTTCCGTTAAGTTACTCCGCTCCCTACTTTCCTGCCCTTTTCGAGAAGTTGAGTGACGAGTCACACATCGCGCTTTGTCTTGTTATCACGAAACGAATGTCATCTAAGGCAAAATTATGTCATCTAAGGCAATAAATAAGCACTTAGTTCAATTCATCTAATATAAAAAAAGTTATATTTTTTAATATATTTTTCTCTTTTGTTTCAGTTGTATGTGTATGTAACGTCGACCGTTGCTCGTCCGAGTTGTTATAGTTTCCCAGGTCGGAAGAAATTTTACAAGATTGAATTTAATAAATGAATTAATTTTCTAATTTGACTAGTGTTTTATTGTATGTTTTCTAAATCCTATTTTTATCTGTCAGTAAAGATCTATTTTTTATTTTTTATTGTATTTATAATTCAGTGTAGGATATTTCAATTTTGGCAGTCAAACATAATATTGTCAAAGTTTTTAAACATTTTTAAAGTGTTAATCCACACTTAGGAAAGATAAATACTTAATTAGAAAACGTATAAAAATTTGAACGTAGCGGGACTCGAACCCGCGCCTCCTGGAAAAAGAGCGCCTGGTCGGTTTTCCAGGAGGCGCGGGTTCGAGTCCCGCTACGTTCAAATTTTTATACGTTTTCTAATTAAGTATTGTCAAAGTTATTTGATGATTATGGGTTCGACTCTTACTTGAGAGAATATTTGTTATCGATTTAAATTTGTTTCACTTTATTAATTTCTCCAATTTCATAAATAACACTTATAATAATTGGTTTTGATATTTAATTTAGTCAGTTGTGGCGAAGTGGAAAAAGTTTGACAAGTGACTAAATCCGACGGTTGTGGGTTCGATACCCACACGCAGACATGGTTATTTTTTGTGGGAGACTACGTGAAGCTGCAGTAAATATCGTCATTGCCCCAAAATTAAGTTAGCATGAATATATGTATAGAAATATTCTTATTACTTATATGTATAGAAATATTTATACAACAAGACACGAATAAACTTAAATATGGCTCGAGTAATAACTATGAGGCCGTTGTGGCACAGGGACACAGTTGTGGGTTCGATTCCCATTCGGTGGAAAGATTTATTCTGTCTTTTTAATTTAGTAGGAAAGAATGTTGTGGTAAGAATTATGAAAAAGAAAAGTTAATTAGGGTCCCCAGGCAACGGTGAACCCCTGCTGGCGTACGACAAATGGCAAGGGTTATAAAGTTCACGCAAATGATATTTCAGACTGGTTCATAATACATGAGCATTTTATTAATTTAAAAGCAAAAGATATATAAAAGGGAAACCATTCAAGTAGGACACTAAATATTTTTGTATCTTTAATTAATCCAAGGCCAATCGTGGCGCAGCGGCACAAAATGTAAAACCGACTGGTTGTGGGTTCAAACAATAAACAACTAACAAACAATAAATAAAGATGTTATCTTAAATTCATATTGTCAAATTATTAATATTCTCAATCCCAAATTTAAATGAAATCAGTCAAATTAATTAAATAGGGCGAACGAGCAGAAAGCGAGGAGTGACTTAACACTAGATTTAGACTGCTCAAGTTGCTTACTTCGTGAAATGCGTTAATATGACTAAACGCCTTATACTTTTATATAGCAATACTCATAATATCGTACCGTTGCGTTTGGCGCTACAAATTAAATATTTAATATTTTCCTCTACAAGAATTATCTCCTAAATTCAATGAAAAATAGGGAACGGAAATTACGAGTGACGGAACTCTCCGTGCCATTTTGTCTTCTTAGCAGCTGAAATTATTATGGTAATCAAACCCACAATCGTCGCGTTTACTATGTAATTTCAGCTCATCACATCTTTCTTTTTTTTTCTTTTTCTATCTAAACATATTTATTATGTAGTACGAAGAAAACCAAGAGACTAAAATTAAGACATTGCGTATTTTTTTTCATTAATATGGCTACGCGTATCGACAGAATAGTACCTGTTTGACTAAAACGCGACGGGGAATCTTCTTCATGAATTTCACGCTGTATTCTGTATATAGAAGAGTAGGCAGAGAAGACGTGGGAACATATTAAGGTTCCTCGTTCAGATACTTCCGTTCCCTACTGCACTGCGAATTTCCGAATTGATACGTGTTTATTGGCGGAACTCAACACTGCTCTATGCCACGTTACCAGAGTGAGGAAATGAAAATAATAAATTTATTAATTTCTGCGGGTGAGAATCGAACACACAGCCATCGCGTTTACAACACACCACGACGGCATCAATCATTTTTTTAATGTAATGCTATAGAAAGAACTCTTATTGGAAGAATCTTCAACCAATCCAAATTCTCTAAACAAAGGGCGGTGCAACGTGTTTCAATAAGTGTCTAAAATGAATTGATTAATAAATCTTTTTGATCTAATGAGTTAGTTGAGACCGTCGTGGCACAGCGACTGTAAATGCGACAGCCACAGGTTCGATGCCCACTCGAAGGAATGAATTATTTTTATTTGTTTACTCTGGTAATATAACATACTGTCACTTTTCAAATTTATTGTGTCATAGGCAGGGCCTACTAAATATCGAGATATTTAGGTTATTAAATGTGAAACCGACTGGAGGATTCCACTCAGCGGAACTCAAATTAAATTAAAGCGTAATGAAAATTAATTTCCTCCGCCTAAATTACACAAACGACGTGCGACGTTAGGCACTATTTTTTGAAATAGGTATGATTGGTAAATAACAATCGAATATCCTGACGCCTGACACTAGGTTCTCTCTAAATACACCAAAAAACCTACCTTATTTCTGTTTAATACTAATATCGACCCAATCGCTTATTTAATTTCGCAATTCGCTTTAAAAGCTTATTGTTATATTATAATCAAATAATACAAAACGCTTACATAAATTATAAGTTATATATATTACTGAAAAGTTTCATCTAAATCCGTTCACTAATTTTTTTGAAAGTTTGAATGTCTGTCGACATTCAAATATTAGCAGGATTTTTCACAAATTTAAATACCTAAATAAAAACTATATTTGAATCTGGGACTACTTCTAATAGGCGTGCCTTATTAACGAACTATATCTGTCTCTTTCCTACAAATCCCGCCCATCTATAGGCGTGTCTGTTCCCACAGGACCTCTCCTTTAGTACATCAATAATAGGGAACGGAGTTGGACGTTTTTTAAAAAACGAGATTTTACAGTTAAAATTTTATTATTTGTGTCTTAAATAAAAAAAAATTGTGATATTTTTATATAATTTTAAGTGTTGTTATAAGCATAGTGATGTTTTAGTGTTATTTATTGTGTTGTTCGATAACAATAAGTAAGTTATCATTTTTTCTTAAGTAGGTACCGTACCGTACCTACCTACCGTGTAATTTTTGAAACATTATTTCATTGGCGTAACTCCACGCCGCAACTAGTCTTTCCAAATCGTTCAAACATTTTGAATTGAAATAAATAATTGTATTGAATACACGATGATAATTCATGTAAAGTCAGATGTCCCGATTCCTCTAAAATAAAAATAAATAAATTCCTTCCAGCTATATCTGGCGCACAGGCAGAGGGAGCCTAGTGTTAAGAAACTCCATTTCCATTAAGTCCCCTTGGTTTCTCCACTTTGTAAACCGCCTCATTGTTATAATATTATTCCTAATTTCATTACTTAAAAAAATGATAGAGTAAAAGCTCGTCGCTCAAAAATATTATCTTGTTTTAATGGCATTACGTGTCAAGGGGCGGAACCCAACGCGGCGCTTACTCGTTTTAATATTTTATCTTCTCTAAAGCAAAACCACATAAAGCTGAGAGAAAATGTGTAAATCATAAATAATAAAAATCCCGACTATATAAATCCATCAAGACAAGTAGGTCGACGTATCATTTATCAAAATCTGGTTTATCAGCTTAAAAGAACCGTAGGCACTAAAAATATAACTCTACTTTTGTGCTTCGCCGCAGTCGGGTAAATAGACTATTATCTCAATCATATTTCCGCTATAGGACCGCACTTGGGGTATTGAACTGTTTCATTTCTTCGCTCTGGTTTCAACAATTTCTCGAAAATGTTGTACATGTGGAACGGAGTGTATCAACACTACGTTCCCTCTGTCTACACTCCTATATGTGGGATACAACGTGAAGTTATATCATGAAATTGTGATATCCATGAAGGTCAAAAAAAGAATGATATTATGATCATATTGAATACTAGTATAATAGTATCATATTGAAGACTTTGAAGCAATGTTTTTAAATACAAATCTGTACACGTGGTAACCACGTTCACTACATGATTATGTGTTTAGGGTGTTTACACACGGCGCGATAATTAAACGAGAGTTTTTTTTAGCTTCACGTTCCGAGACACTCGGTTCAATACTCGGTTTTCCAGACATTACGTGTTGAGTGGCGGAACTACTTACAGTTACAGTCAGACGCCGTAGTGCATCGACAGACTTACTTGGAGTTGGGCTTTTCTTTTTTTTCTTTCAACTTAATTTAGATTTCTAATCAGGTAGGCAGAGAGAACTTGGAAATCTAGTGTCAAGACATTTAGTTCCCGTTAAGAGTCTTCTGTTCCATACTTAAACCGTAATGTCTAGAAAATTTTGCGCTGCTTGAGGACCATACTGGTCTTAACACTAGGTAATTGGGTGATACACAGTGAAGATTAAGTGTATATATATATATATATATATATATATATATATATATATATATATATATATATATATATATATATATATATATATATATATATATATATTTTATGGAAAAGACACGGCAAACGAGCGTGCGGGTCACCTGATGGTAAGTGATCACCGCCGCCCACGGCCCCGTACAAAACCCCAGAGGAGCTACAGGTGCGTTGCCGGCCTTTAAGATGAGTTGGGCGCCGGGGCCCGGCATTACCTGATGCGAAACGCAGTGGCATAAAGCCACTACTTCACGGTTTTAAATGCCGGGGGTGGTAATGATCCGGTCGAGTCTGCCCATGCGTGTTGCCATTGCTGGCGACGTGACTCTACCACACGTACTTTAGTCGCCTCTTACGACACCACCAGTATCAGGATGATCCTATTCTACGCCGGGATCACACGGCACAAAAATATATACGTATTTTATTTTTATTTTGTAATTATTATGCCGCGTGTATAGACAGCCTTAAAAATTGTTTATATTGTTTGACGGATGTTAATATAATAAAAAATTTAATGTTACCCACCATTTATCAAAATATTATAGAAATATATGTACATAATAAAGAGGCCATCGCGGCGCAGTGCCACAAGGTATGACAGTGAATGCGACGTTTGTGGGTTCGTTTCCTACTCAGAGAAATAATCAATGAATGGATCTATCATTTTCTCTCTCTCGTAGCAAGACAAAGTACGGCCTTGCGTTCTGCTAGTCAATAGTTCAGTAGGCTAAGTCTCGAGAATTGTGCGGTGTGTGTAGGAAACGCAGTGTCTTAACACTAAGTTCCCTTTGCTTACTCTGCTATAAAGAGGATACAATATAAAGATAAAAAAAAAATATTGTGATAAACTATTATTTCGCAGTTGGATCTCCATTCTAAGGAATGTTAATAATCGTTTTTCCGCTTAAGCAATACATAACACGGCACACAATTCGCAATATCTTGAATTTGGGCAGAAATTTTGTACTCATTGTGGGAAACTCGCAAAAGAAAAATTCACGTTTTCACCATTCTAAATTACATTGGCTTGAAAAATTTTCGTGTTTTTGTTCTGAAAAATTAAAATAAATGAGATATTTCATGCACAGAAAAATTATAAATCCGTGTGATCCCGGCATACAATAGGATTATCCTGGTACTGGTGGTGTCGTAAGAGGCGACTAAAGTACGTGTGGTACTTTAGTCGCCTCTTACGACACCACCGCCACTTACGACAAGTAGTGGCTTTATGCCACTGCATTTCGCATCAGGTAATGCCGGGCCCCGGCGCCCAACCCATCTTAAAGGCCGGCAACGCACCTGTAGCTCCTCTAGCGTTGCACGGGGCCGTGGGCGGCGGTAATCACTTACCATCATTTCCATAAAAAAAATATATATGTAAATAAAATACTTATTTAATATTTTCATTTCTCGCTTATTTCACTCGTTCGAGGGCAACGAGGGTAACGGAGCAGGGCGCGGCGTTGAGACCCTCCACTCAGTACGCAATGCCTCCAGAATCCGATTCCCAAGTTTCCTCTGCCTACCATGCTAAGTATCCCACATACAGCGTGAAGTTAAACAAAAACAATAGTAAATTAGTTTCATTAAATCAATGTACTATTTTCGAGAGAGCATTGTTGACGTCGTCAAATACTTACGTTTTGCCGTTTTTCATTTTAAAATTTAATGTATCAGCGAACAATATTATCTTATGGTGTTTTCTACATGCTACATACCACATATGATAAATATACATTAATAGTTATAAATTAAAAAAAATAAAAACACATAAATCTCTAAAAAAATCGCTACAAAGTTAAAACGAGGTGTTGGCGAAGTGTAACGGTTAAACTGTTGATCAGATTTAGATAAAACAAGGCTAAGAGTTACCGCGATGAACAAAGAATAGAAATAAGGAAGGAAAAACAAAAAAAAACCGCACTTAAATCGATGCATTAATTCAGGAGCTACGGTGCCACCGAAACACAGACAAGCGAAACTTATAACACCCCTTTTTATGTCGGGGGCTAAAAAGAAATCTGCTCCACCACACATCACCCTAGCTCTGTCCCACTCTGCCACGACGGCTCTATAAAAAAAGTAAACTATCAATTAGAAGTTAAAACATCGACTGTAACAAGTGGAAAGATAATCCAAGTTTATTTATAGCGTACTTTTATGTAACTCAAGTACTTGAAGCTTAGATACAAGAGCAGTATTTTTTTTTTATTTTTTCTTAGCTTCACCCAATTCTCGAGGCATTGCCTCATCTCGGAACCTAACATTGTGTTTTGTCTCGTTACCAGAACGAAGAAACGTAAATAAGTCGTTCCTCCGCGCGACGGTTGTGGGTTCGATCCCCACTCGAGGATATGAAATAATTATATTTCCGTTTCTTCGCTCTGGTGTCCAGGTAAAGCGCGGTGTTTAGTTTCGCCTCTCAACACGCAATGCTTCCAAAATTAAAATTAATATATAAAAATTTCGCCAAGGCTTGATTTCATCGTATGGCATAGCGGGCAGAGCGCTTGAACGGTTTCCAAAAGGCTCAGGTTCAAATCCTAGCAGGATTCAAATTTCGTACAACTTTTTATACATTTTCTAAAAAAGTTTTTTAATTTGCAAAGTGTGGGACTCTTTAAAAATATCAAACATATTTTTCCCTCTGCCTGCCCCCTACCTTCTATGCGGAATCCAGGGTGAAGCTGTAATTTTTTTTATTTTTGACAGGTAAAATGTCAAGCTACGGCAGCACTTCTCCATCTGATGAAGGCTTCGATAGATATGAACCTGCGTTCTACTGCCAACCTTCTCATCAAGGTACATTCAGTAGGGGAAACTAGAGTTTAGATACTTCCATTTCCTCTTCCTGTTAATTTAAAAAGTAGAAATATGTGTAATCGTCTTGATTTGGATATTAATTTAATTTCTCAGAAAAGATTTCACGAAAATGAATAAATCAGATTTCCAAAATAATCCGGGACTAAGTCAGCTTTACGCTGCATCGCGCAAACAGCAGGGTAGGCAGAGAGAACCTAGTGTTAAGACAATCCGTTCCCCACTAATCCGGGACTAGCAGTAATAAAAAACGGTCAAGTGTGAGTCGGACCCCTCTCGGAGTTTTTCATCCCAATTTCATAATTTTAGATCACCGGGAAGTGGGTACAAATATAAAAGTTAAGTATGCATAATTTGTAATATGTGCTATTCCGAATTATAAGCTATATTACTATAATTTTTATCTAAATTCCTTTAGAAGTTCTTGCATTAAACAGGAACATGATTGTTTACGTCGTGCAAATGAATGTTTCCACATTTATAATAATACTAGAGACGCGGCTTCGGTCGCTTAAAATTATTTTTATATTATAGAAAAATCTCTAAGTATATATGTACACAATTTCTTGATAATTGCTTAAGTAGTTTTAGAGTGAAAGTGTAACAAAAAAAGTACATCTACCTTTATAATATAGGTATGATAGTATCATTATAATATAATATATATTTAATGATGAATTTTTTTTGTTAACAGGTAGTCCAATGGATGGCGGGGTGTACTGGCCTGGAGGTGAAGGTCACGAGTTCGATTCCCATGATGTCTATCATGATACAAGCAACTATATAGGCAGGAACTATGGTAATATTGATTTTCATACGTATTTTGATATGATAAGTAAAAGAATATTTTGGATCAAAAACCGACGTTGACTTTCGCCAATGAACGCCGGCTTTATAATAATTAAATAAAATCAGCTTTATGCTGTATCCCGCACGCAGCAGTAGGCAGAGGGATCCTATTGTTAAGACACTCTGTTCCCCATTTTCCGCCGAGTTCTTTATCATAATTATTTAAGTCAAATAAGTTTAATACAGCCATGTATGAGGCCAGTCGTAGCGCAGCGGCACGAAGTGTGACTTCAAAACCGACTGGTTGTGGGTTCGATCCACACTCGAAGAGTTGAAATATTTACTTAAATTATTTCCATTTTTTCGCTCTGGTGCCAAGGCAAAGTGCGGCGTTGAGTTCTGCCACGCAACACGCAATGCCTCCAGAAATCTGCAAAAAGTAGGGAACGGAGTTTCTAAAACACTATATTCCCTCTGCCTACCCTTATGTGTGCGGGATACAGCGTGAAGCTGATTTTTTTTTAAGTTTAATACAATCTTAATTTAAAGATAGAGCCAGTCATGGCGCAGGGGCACATGCGTGTAACGACAAGTTCTGGTCTCGATTCTTATTCGATATATATGCTTATAAAATATTTAATATTCCAATTCCTCGCTCTGGTAACGACGCAATGCGCGGCGTTTAGTTCCTCCACTCAACACGCAATGCCTTCAGGATTTGACGGACACTGGAAAACGTACCTAAGTATACTTAAATTGGAATAGAGTGTATTAACACTAGGTTTCCAGGATTCCTCTGCCTACCTTGTTATGTACGAAAAAGAAAACAAAAAAAATATATAGATAAACTGTAAACTCCACGGAGTAGAAGTCACAACGGTCACCCCTAGACATACGTATGTAATATCATTTACTGACGTACATAAAACAATTTTATTTTAACAGGTGTTTTTCCATGATCATGTTCATAGCTAATGATGAAAGAAAAGTAAATATTTTTCAATGCTAATTTCAGTCACGTTTCTCAGAATGTTTTATTATTTATCTGGCTTCACGCTTTATCCAGCATATAGATGGGTAGACAGAGGGAACCTACAGTTAAGACATTTCGTTCCCCATTCCGTGAAAGAATGGAAATGTGTTAATATCCTGCTATATGTAGGGTCCGGCATGAAGAAAATATAATTTAAAAAGTTAATAAAACTCCAAAAAGGCGTCTCGGGGGGATGTCTATTTATATCCTGGATTTAGTTCTATATTTAAGGCTTTGTTTATTTTGGTATAGTAGCCTAGGTATAGAGTGTGAAGTTTTCGAGACATTGCGTGTTAAGTGGCGGAAACTAACGCCGCGCTTTGTCTTTGCACCGGAACGAGGAAATGAAAATAATTCATTCTTTCAAGTCAATGTCAATATGGAATTATAGTCTTGTTTTAATCTAGGGTGTATATATGTAAGTATTTTGTTACAGGTTACGAAGATATGCAAATGTCGACGAATGAAGCTTACGACGGGTACCACAATAATATGATGCATCACAGTTATCCACAAAATAATCCAGGTAAATATAGAAGGGAATCCTAGTGGTAAGACACTCCGTCCTCAACTCAAAATACCATGCCCACCATCTAGATACGTGGCACACTACTTTATTTCATCAGTTGAGGTATGGCCGCCATATTTCAGGTCGATACAACATGGGTACTTTCGAAACTAGGACTGACTGACTGATTTAATAACTTATTTTTAATTCAGTTTAGACTTCTAGATGCGCTTATTAAAGATATATATTTATATAAAGTCCTCCTAGAGGCCGTCAAAGCACCTGTAACTCCTCTGGTGTTACACAGGATCGTGGGCGACGATGATAGGTACCCGTCGGGTGATCAGTATCCCCGTTCTCCTCGTCTTTTCGTTTAATTTTTTTAAACTTCCTGTCTATTTTATAGACATTAGGTGTTGAATGGCGGACCTCAACTCCATGCTAAGTCTCTCCGGAACCAAATAATGAAAACTTCAGTAATAAATAATAATCTTCCGTACTTTATCATATGGCACATATAACTCTTAGTTATGTCTGTTTAGATAAACGGGCGAAGCCGCAAAAAACTGTAAGCTATTGTGAAAACCTGAAAGTTAGTAGTGATTAATTGTATTTGTTTGAGTCCTACAGGGGACGCCCTTGTTGCCGTCGACATAAACAGAAACCTAGTGTTCAGGAACAGAGTACGCGGAGTTTCTACCCAACTGGTGCCTGTAAAAGCCAATAGGGCTAACAGTATTCACTTGAGGTGAAAAATAAACGATTTGTAACAGACCGAGTGTACCTTAATCACTCAACCTTAGCAATAATTCTGACTTTAGGTTATTGTAGGTTCTATTCTTAGGGTTATTTAATTATTTTTTTGCATTTCTTTGCTTGGGTCACAGAGCGCGTCTTTGAATTTTGTCATTCATTACTCAATAATTCGAAGTGTCTTAACGCTAGGTTCCCTTTACCTATCTTGCTGTGCGTTTCCTAAATATTTCTTAATAACCTATTTTTTAGCTCTAGATTGCGAAATGCAGTTGCCCAGGTACGATAGGCCTCCACCATCTTTTGTGCGAGTGGTTAAGAGGAGGACCACAGCCAATAAAAAGGAGAGACGGAGAACGCAGAGTATCAACACCGCTTTTACAGATTTAAGAGAATGCATACCAAATGTGCCGCCGGACACTAAACTTTCTAAAGTAAGTTGTTATTTTTAAGCTTCACGCCAATCATAGCAGGATAGCTGCTATGTTCGGGATCTAGTGAAAAAGCACTCCGGTTCCCATTAAGACACTCTTTTCTACATTTTAATGGCGGAACATAACGGCGATCTTTGCCTCGTTATCAGAGCGAGATAATATATTTCACTCCCACGAGTTGGAAACTTCATTTAGGATGTTTGTTCAAAAAAGAATTGCCACGCTTAGTTTTATCAGAGCGGAGGGAGAAATGGAAATAATTCAGATAGAAACGCAATTTTTGAGGCCGTCGTAAAAAACGCGACGGTTGTGAGTTCGAATCCCAATGTCCAATAGCCGATATTGATTATTAGGATTTATTAGCTGTGGTCACAAGACAAAGCGCCTTGGGTACCGCCACTGCCTTGGGTACGGCAACGGAGTGTCTTAACACAAGGCACCCTCCGCTTGCTCAGTTATATGCGGGTTACAGCGTGAAGCTAAAAATAATAATTTTTTAATGTAAAGTTTACAAGATTTTTAATATTTTTAATCTTAAAAAATTTAAAATGTCATTTCAACATTGTCAGTACAAAATTTATGGTTTTCCATATACATATGGTGTTGTATATGTAATATTAAAAAAATATATATCATCATATAATTTTATACATAAAGAATACAATACCTAACTTTAGTTATTTTACTGTCGGGTAGCACCAAGCATATATCTGTCTCACTCTAACCTATACAATTGTCAGATGGTGCGACCGAGATCGCAGAGCATCAATACCGCATTTTCGAAACTAAGGGATCGTATACCGAGTGTACTACCCGACACTAAGATGACTAAGGTTCGTTTTATTTTTCTTTAATTTTTTTTCAAAATTTGATTAAAAATTGAACAAAATATTTTTTCATGTTTTTATTTCTCAAGTAGACTTTAAGCAAGGTAGACAGAAAGAACCTCTTTAAGACTCTCCTTTAGATATTGCGTTTTGAGTGGAGTTTGTCTTGTTACCAGAGCGAGAAAATGAAAATAAATGATTCCTCCAGCGGGAATTGAACCCACGATCGTCGTGTTTATATTTTAATTAGGTCGGTTAGGTTTCTAAAAAACACTTAATTATATACAAATCAGAATCTTGAGAATATACGGATATTAACTAAGGTCAAAACTTCTGCTGTGCAGAAATGAAAAAAAGTACCGTGCTAACTTACAGTTATAAGCGATAAAATTGAAAATATTAAATAACTAATTTACTCGAGTGGGAATCGAACCTACAACCTGTTTGCGTTTACAGTCGTACGCTTGAGCCCCTGCACCACGGTTGGCTGAAAATAATTATAATAACGTTTTATCATCCTACTAAAAAATCAATTTATATAAAAAGCTAAAAATTAAATAAAATTTAAAAAAGAAGCTGCTGCTTTGCGGGAAAAAGCAACTCTTGCAATGCATCAAAATTGGGAAAACTGAAAATCAAACTAAATTAACACAAATGTGTCTTCCATCCAGATAAAAACTCTACGCTTGGCGACTTCATATATTTCCTACCTCCTCAAAGTGTTAGAGACTGATGGAGAACCGGCCGGAGGGTTTAGAGCTGAACTCCACCATACACCGCCGAGACGACGGCATGTTGAATCACAGGTTCAAATCTTAGTTGTTTTTTAAACACTATTCTGCAGATATATGCAAGGTGGCAGATGGAACCCATTATTGTTATATTATAGCTTCACGCTGTATCCCGTACCACACATAGCAGGAAAAGCGGAGGGGACCCCATTAAACCCCATTAAGACTATCCGTTCCCCTTATTCTTTCATTCAATACGCAATACTTTCTAGAAGCATTGTGTATTAAGTGGTGCAACTTAACGCCGCGTTTTGCCTTGAGTGGGAATTGAACCCACAACATCTCGCATTTATTGGCGGACGCTGGTGCCCTCGCGCCAAGAGTGGTCTCTCTCATCTATTATTTATATGTGCTCAATTTTGGAAACACTGTATGTCGAATAGCGGATTTGGCGCTTTGCCTTTTTTTCTGAGGGAATGAAAGTAAATTCATTCCCACGATTAGGAATCAAACCCGCAAACTTCACGTTTACAGTCACCATAGAGTCATTGGTTAACTATTAGATTAGAAGATTAAATGTATCCCACAAAAGTTCCACTTGACTTTCTCAAGTAATATGCATGTGTTTCAAGTGCACTGGCGCCGTACAGACGGACGGGTTATCTGTATTTATATAGATAATAACAATGTATAGTGGATTGGTGGAGTGACTAAACTAGGTTCATTCTGCCTCCCTGCTATAAATTATATTAAAAAATAAAAGTAATATACAGTCGGACTACCTAAAATCAGTGGAACCAATAAACCTCTTCAACATACAATGAACTCTACATATGAAGAAAGTTTATTCCTCGATAAAAGAACTATCAGCTGGAAATAAATAGTTTTCGATTCGGACTAGTAATTCCTGAGATTAGTGCTTTCAACCAAACCAAATTTCAGCTTTAGTAAACCTATGTTATAAAGGAGGATAATGTGCTTAGCAGTTAATGTATGTGGCCAGTCGTGGCGCATGGGCACAAGTGGGTGTAAACAGCATACAGCTGGTGGGTTCGATTCTCATTCGGGGGAATGAAACATAATATTTTCCTTTCCTCGCTCTGGTAGCGAGACAAAGTGCGGTGTTGAGTTCTGTTACTGAATATGCGATGCCTCCATATTTCGGCAGAAAGTGGGGAGCGGAAGTGTCTTAACACTAGGTTCTCATGTTTCCTCTCCCTACCCTGCAATGCAGGTATAAAATAGGTATAGGACACAGTGTAAAACAAAAAAAAGTTGTTCAAGCACGCTAAAAGATAGTATTAAATAAAATTCCATATCAAAGCTACACAAATTAGATAATATTTTGTACGAACATTTTATAGGGCCATGTGTTTCCATTATTAGATTACTAACGCGCTATAAAGAGGCGTCTGGTTTCTAACTAAATATAATTATATTAAATAAACACCCCCGTGACTCAGTGGTTCTGATTAAGTATCGCAGTCAAGATGAAACTAGTTAATTTCCGTGAATTTCTTTTTAATACGCTTTTCTTATATCACATTTTATTGTAAATATATATTAGAAATTGAATTAAATCCCCTTTTAGTATAATTTTTAACTACCACTGACGACATAATTGTCGTTATGTAACTTGATAGTTAAATGTAAGTACGTAGTTCACGTGACAATATATATTTTTATAATCCTCACGCAGTATATTGGATATTTCATTCCCTCAACTGGAATTCAAATCCACAAACTTTTACAGTCGCACGCTTGGGCCCTTGCATAACGAGGCAAGGCGCGGCGTTGAACGCAACTTACTATGCAAAGCTTCCAGAACTTGGCTGAAAGTGGGGAGCGGAAGTGTCTTGACACCAGGTTCTTAGGTTCCCGGTTCTTAGGTTAGGTTGGAGAAGAGTTTGTTTGGTTTACCGCAGTAGTCTCGGAAATTAATGGTACGATTTGAACATTCTTTTGTATTGTATAGTCCGTTTATCTAGGGAAGCTATAGGCTATATTACATCTCGCTAGTCGTTACGATGTTGAACCTGCGGTCAAAGTTGCATTGGGCACTTATAGTGGTAGGCAGGGGGAACCGGGGAACCTAGTGTTAAGACACTCCCATAAAGACACTTTCGTTTCCCACTTTCCGCTAAATTCTCGGGGCATTGTACGGTCCAGTAGTATTTTAGTTTGTGTAAGCCATTTTTACAAAAACAGCAGACATGTTCATTGATTTTTGAATTCACAAGCACAACCAAACAAGCTAACCACTAAACTATAAGGTTAATATAAATTATGTTACTCGTCTTGTATTTTTATTGCGCGCTTAAAAAAACCAGATGGCCGCTAACGGGAAATATTTTATCTTTTGTTTACTTTGAAATCTAATTTTGTACTGTGCAGGTAAAAATTGACCTAAATATCGTTTTTTTTTAATTTTTTAAACTTCATGCTGTATTTTGCATATAACAGGGTAGGCGGAGGGAACATAGTGTAAAGAAACTCCGCCCACACGCACTGTCTAATTTCCGAAAAATTGCGTGTTGAGTGGCGGAAGTAAACGCCGATTATTTTATTTGTTAGGTTTTTTTCTCTATTGTGTAGGTGTGTTCGTGTGTGGGTTTCTATTCTCATTTAGGGATATGATTATGTAGGATACTATGTAATCATGCCCCCCCTTATGATAATCGAATCCCTATCCTTATCCCACTAATATTATTAAAGTAAAAGTTTGTCAGGGTTGAAATTTGCCAGCACACGCTTGTGGGTCACAAGTCTTTACACGCCACGCCAACGCCAAGACTGGCCTCGATAGTATAAATTTTGTAGATTTTTTTATCAGCTTCACGCTGTATCCCGCATACAGCATGAGCAGAGGAAACCTAGTGTTAAGATACTCCGTTCCCCATTTGCTGCCGGATTCTGGAGGCATTGCGTGTTGAGTGGCAGAATTCAACGCCGTGCTTTGCCCCGACACCAGAGCGAAGAAATGGAAATATAAATTTAAGTAAATATTTCAGGAGATGAACTCCTCGAGTGGGGATCGAACCCACAACCAGTCGGTTTTACAGTCACACTTTGTGCCCCGGCGGCCAGTCATGATTGATTGACCTAGAATAATTTTTAAAATAATAATAGCTATGTAAATAAAAAATTATAGGTACTTTACTGTTGATGCAAATTGTATCTGCTCTTAAGTGGAATATCACTGTGCAAAGTATTTTTTTATGTGATTTGTTTATTTTTCATGTTATATGTTACATATACCGTTGGTAGACTTTACGTATAAATAGGAATCGAACCCACAATCATCACGTTTTCAGTCAGATGGACTCCCCTAAGGCACAATAGACTCGATAAACTGTAGGTATGTGTTACAAATTAGAACATAAATATCGATTTCACGGATGTTTAAAGTTAAAACAAAAAGTGGCACGCTTGGGGTAAAAAATTAAAGAAAAAATCTATTTTACGGAATTGCCGTTTACATAATCAAGAACACGTGGCGTTCTTAAAGTGAAACGGTATAAGTGAACGAATTTATAATAAATTTTTTCGTATAAAAATACTGATAATCTATATGGCTTCACGCTGTATACCGCACATAGCAGGTTAGGCAGAGGGGATATGACAACCTAGTGCTTAGTCACTCCGCTTCCATTAAGACACACACCTTTCCCACTTCCCAACAAATCCTGGAGTTATTGCGTGTTAGCAGAACTCAACGCCGCGCTTTGATGAACCAGAGTGAGAAAATAAAAATATTAAATAATTGATTCGTCTGAGAGAGAATCGAACCCATAACCATGGCGTTTATAAACACGCCACTGCGTCACGACGACTCCAATTATTAAACAGGTATTCTCATAAAATCTAGGTCACACCACTTTTCACTTTTTTTTTTTATGGAAAAGACACGGCAAACGAGCGTTCGGGTCACCTAATGGTAAGTGATTACCACCGCCCACGGCCCCATGCAACCCCAGAGGAGCTACAGGTGCGTTGCCGGCCTTTACGCTGGGTTGGGCTCCGGAGCCCGCCATTACCTGATGCGAAACGCAGTGGCATAAAGCCACTACTTCACGCCGGTTTTAAATGCTGGAGGTGGTAATGATCCGGTCGAGTCTGCCCATGCGTGTTGCCATTGCTGGCGACGTGACTCTACCACACGTACTTTAGTCGCCTCTTACGACACCACCAGTACCAGGATGATCCTATTCTAGGCCGGGATCACACGGCCAGAATTCACTTTTCATCCTTTTTGTCACCACAAAAAAGATTTTATTCATTTTTTAAATATACAATTTTAACACTCGATGATTATTATTATTTATTTTCATTTCTCCGCACTGAAATGATATAGCGCGGCGTTAAGTTTACAGGTACAGGCGACGTTCCAGGATTCGCTTGTTGAACAGACCGCTTTGAAAAAATGATATTTTTTGTAGGTTCATATTTTTTACCGCATATATATACAATAAATACAAGGTTGCCTCCCAACGGGAACTTAGAGTTTGAATTTCAGTTTCACTTGTCAAGGCACTCCCTTGCTACGTACCGCATAATTTTCGAGATATCTTGTGATCAGACGACGACATCTGTAAAATATTATTTAAAAATAATTATGCTCACTAATTTTTAGAAACATGGAATGGAATTCCTTGTAGAAAACAAAAGTACGTTCAGTAATTATTTTTTTCTTTTACAGAATGCTGAGAAAAAAGGCAAAGGCAGAACAGGTTGGCCGCAACATGTATGGGCATTAGAATTGAAAAGTGAACAGAATTTACAATCATAATTTATGTCTGATTGAAGTTATATTTTCAAATTATAAATTACTTGTGGCTTCGCCCGCTTAAACTTATTGTTATATTATAGCCAAATTATACAATAGGTATACACAAAATGTAGCCTACGTTTTATTTTGATGTATATTACTCCAAAGTTTCATCAAAATCCGTTCAGTAGTTTTTACATGAAAGCGGGACAAACATCGATCCGCACTACGAATGGGTTCGATTCCCACTCCATCCAACATTTAGACCTAGTTATTTATAGTTTAGACAATTAAAATAAGTTTCATATTATTATAAGTATTAAAATAATGTATAATATCCCTTGGATTCCAAAAAAAAAATAAATTTAAAAGTCAACGAAATCAAAAGAATCAAGTGTTGTTTATTATCGTTTTCACTATGTATTGTATGAAATAGGATATTTCCAGTATACCTACAACCATACAATTTGGCAAAAACATATAGTAGGTACAAGGAAAGGTGAAAAAATAAGAATTTATATTTCACTATATAAAAATTGTATTTCACTTCATACATAATGAGTGTATACGCCTGCAAAATTAAGTTTGTCAACTTTTAAAAGTCACGTTTCCGTTTGCCTAAAATCATGAAACTGGTACGACACCCTCGGTAAGCGAGCCCGACTCGCACTTGACCGGTTTTTTTATATAAGAATTAAATAATTTATATTTATATCTAATTCTAGTCTGAACACAATAAATATTGTAATTATAATTATAATATAGAGAAATTGTAGCCAAAGAAAAAGTGCCAAAGTATAATAATAAAATATGTTTTAGCAACTATTTTTGTGTTTTATTTTCATCTTTTTGTAGTAAAAAAAAGATATTAGACGATAAGCACAATAGTAGTTGGTTCGATGCCCTTTTGGGGGTATGCTTTTATTTGAAATATTATTATTCCCTATATCTATTTAGAGTCGTATTATAGATATCAAGCAGCACAATTGGGATTACAATGATTTTATATTTATAGTTTTAATATTCGCAATAATCCATACCTATATTATAAATTCGAAAGTAACTCTGTCTTTCTGTCTGTCTTTTACGCAATCAGGACAAAACCGCTAATTCAATTGTGATAAAACACACATATAGAGATTCTTGATGGTCTCGGGATGAACATAGGTTACTTTATTTTTCTCATAATTGTAATTTTCTCGATATATACTAATATATTAAATTATATTTCAATTTGCCAAGCAATTTATTCTGCCATATTAATAACAGCCGTCGCTTAGCAACCGTTGCTAAGCAACAAGAAACTTTGTTCTTTTAATGCTTACGTGCGCTTTTTTTTTTTTTTTTTTATGGGGGGAAATCCTCATGGACTACCTCCGTCTAGTGAAAGACGGAGGGGCGTGCCGGACTCCTACCGACTAAAACCACCCCAGTGTCTCCTCGCACGTGAGCGCGGGGCCGCGGGAGTCCAAATTCATCCGCAGATGCTTACGTGCGCTGACTCAACCTTAAGAGACAATATAAAAATAATGTTTTTTATAAAAATACTGTCCTTTAAAAAAACGATTGTAAAAATCTGCGATAATATTTGTTTATCCCTGAAGGTTGAGCTACAGGAACCATTTTAATATATTTAATTTAAATTTGTCGGATTATTGTTAATGTGTTTTTTATAGTTTAGTATTCATCCTTATCAAAATAAATATAATAGTCACCTTTAGCATTTTACCAAGATTAAAAATATATTTTACTATACATCATTCTAATAATTACTTAAGGAGATATCACTGATTTAAAATGAGCTCGCCTCCGAGCCGCACGGTATGACCGACTCGAACAGGCAGACGACGTTGACGGTTTTGTAAATTTTCATATATTTTGGATATACTGTTAATTTTTATGTGGTTATTTGATGTTTATTATTAATTTATATTTTTCTTTGGTTCTTCGCTTATTCGAGTAGTAGATTGGTTAAATTTTTTTATTTTCTTTGTGTGGTGTGAGTTTCGGCTCTGGGCGGCACCGGCATAATATTATTTAAGTATTGAGGAAAGAATGGTTGGTTATTTCAGTTCGGTTATCTATACCGTTGTTATACACTTTATGAATCGTAATTTTAATTTTTAGGGATTTTTTTGTTACTGCTAGCAACAATTTCGTATTTAACGTAGGAGAGTTTAGTAATTCCGGGATAAATAATAGTCTTTTTGTTGCTCCAGAACCCCCGCTATCGATCACTGAAAGTTCTATTTTTTTTTATATTTGAGAAAAGTAAAATTACAAAAAATCATGTATTGTAACGAACATATTGTATTTCTTTAAAAAAAAATAAACTGCGACAGTATATATCTTTGCATAGCATTATCTAATTTTTTACCCTATATATACGATAAGATAGACTATACAGTAGAATACGTGTTACTTTTAATTTAAATACTTTTAAATATTTATTTTACGTTGATAATATTAATAATATAGCTGGTTTTGTTTAGTTTTTTTTTATTAATATTTTTCTTTGGTTACGTTTACATTTTAATTAGTTACGTATTTTTTCTAATAATAGGAATTTTCTCTACTTAATATTCTTTTTGGGGTTATTTTGATTATTTAGACTTATATTTTCTTACCAATCCTATTGAAGACTGAAAATCATTTTATAAATATATTTTGATAAATATTCGTATAGTTTAAGCGGGCGAAGCCACGTCCGGGTCCGCTAGTCTATATATATAAAAGGACTTGTTCAGACTGACTGAGGTAAGACGCACGCGCAGCCGTAACCGCTGTGCGTAGAAACGTGAAATTTGGACAGATGTTTATTTTTATATTCTGGACATCCACTAAGAAAGGATTTTGAAAAATTTTAACTCTAAAGGAATGAAATAGGGGTTGAAAGTTTGTATAGATTTTTTTTAAAACAGCATGGATTTTGATAAAATTCGAAATGCAGACTCTTTAAAATATTTCATTGAACACGTGTTTCATGGTTTTTTTAGAACTCACCCCCTAAGCGTTCAAATAAGGGGTTGAAAGTTTATATGGAAAAATCTTTAAATCGCCACCGATTATTATAAAAAAATAAATTCAGACTATTAAAAATATTTTATTGAACACGTGTTTTGTGGGTTTTTAGAATTCACCCCTAAGGGGGAAAATAAGCGGGCGAAGCCGCGCGCGCCTACTAGTTTGTTATGAAAATGTGTATCAACCTCTTTGCTCAATAAACAGATTATTTGAAAATAATTTTATAGAACTACCACCTGAGGACACTATTAAAATGACGCTATTTTTACGATATTTTTTTTTAATTTTACGCTGTATCCTTCACATAGGGTAGACAAAGGGAACTTGGGACACTAATGCTAAGATACTTCTATTCCTCTCTTTCCGCCGAATTCTGGAGACACTGTATGTTGATTTGCGAAATTCAGCGCCGCGGTTTGCCCCGTTACTAGAGCGCGAAAAAATGTACTTTTTGAATATGAAAATATGAAATTCTCGATTATGTACCAACCCACAACTTTCCCCTAACTAGAAGACAAAGCGCGACGTTCAGTTACGCCACTCAACGCGTCAATGTTTCGGCGCCCTCTACTTACTATGTAGATTAAACAAAACCTATAGTATAATTATTGTACGCAGAAGAATCCATTAAGGGTTACAAGAAAGTTCAAAAATTATCTATAAATAAAATTGAAGTGTCTGTCTGTTATTTCAAAATTTTCTGTGTCGGTTTTGAAATTGTACCTGTCTTTCTGATTGTCCGCACTAGAAAAGCTTAACTGATTTTTATGGAATTATATAGAACAACATGTAGGGTACATTTATCGCGGGCGAAACAGCGTTCCTAGATACATATGAGATAACTCAATAGTTTCACGATACCCTGCCGTATGCAGGAAACCCAGTGACAAAGGGAACCTAATGTAATTAGTAGCAAAATCATTAATTCCTCCGAATGAGATCGAATCCACAACCAACGTTTCAGAGCCAGTCACTGCGCTACGGTGGTCATATTTTTTGTTAAATCTATTTCGGGACAGCAGGTTGTACAGTTTATCGGTAGTTTCCGTTGTAGGGGCCATGTGCTTTCGCGCGTGTTCTTTGTAGTGTGACCAATTATTTATTGGGTGATGGGATGAGAATATAATTTGTATAAAATATATTATTATTATAAATCCATTAATAAGGAGGCCACTGTGACTCAGTGGGAAGGTAACTGATTGTAGGTACTGTCCTCAGCTACACGGGGGATGAATTGTTTTCTTTTCGCGGCCATAAATTCTGTCACACAAAATGCAATGACTTGAAAACTACTAGGTTACCTGTGAATTCTTTATTGGGATGTATCCCCAAGAAGTTAAAAAAGCTTTGAAAGCGAAAAGTACTTTTAATTTGAAAGCGAAAGCGTTTTAAATTAAAGTACTTAGCGAATTAACTCTTCCTCTGCTTACTGACCAACTACTTAAGCGAAAGATAAAAAATAACGTTTTAAAATTCTTTATCGGTAAGCGCGATATTTATGAGTTCGATTCCACTCGGAATAACGATATTTTCATTTTCTGATGTCGACAATAAGACTAAGCGCTGCGTTGAAATCCATCATCTCAAAAATGTCTCCAAAATATAGCGAAAAGAGGAGGACAGAATGTCTTAAAACTAGGTTCCCCTTGCCTACCTTGCTGTATGCGGGAACAACTTGAAACTAAAAAAATAAATAATGTCCTTCATAAACATAAAACCATGGTAGCGCTAGTTTGTTTAAAAATATCGAAGTAATTTGTTTTATAGCTCAATTTCGAAGCTATACGTTTCACCTTTGATGTTTACAGATAATCAATTGCTAATCAGAATTAGGCTTCACGTTGCATCCCGAACAGAGCACCTCTGCAGGGTAGGCAGAGGGAACCTAGTGTTGACATAGTCGGTTCCCATTAAGAAATTTTTGTTCCCCTCTTTCATCTGGATTTAAAATTCAGAATATTATGTAATTTAAAAATAATCGGCGTTTAGTTTCGCCATTCAACACGTAATGCCTCCAGGGTTCAGCGGAAAATGGGGAACGAAGTGTCTGAAAACTAGGTTCCTTCTGCCTACATAGCTGTGTGTGGGATACAGAGAGACGTTAAAAAAAACTCAATATGTTTGAACTTAAATATTATAAAAATATACTTATTTAAATAAGTAGACTGTTGTGGAGCAGCAGCAAAGCAACTAAATATATTCACGATGGTTATGGGTTCGATTCCTTATTCAATTTTGCATTATTATCATATAAAGTAACAAGGCCGTTCGAAACCCATAGTGGCGTAGGCGACTTTGTGGGTTCGATTTCCACTCGAGTGAAAGAAATATTTAATACTTTCATTTATTCGCTTTGCCAACCAGGCAATGTCGTCAATGCCATGCCGTCCCAATTAACTTCCACAATTTCAATTCTAAAGGCATTTTGAATATAGTGCCATAACTCGACACTGCGCTGTGTTTTGCTTCGCTACTAGAATGAGAAAATTTCATTTCCTTAAGTGGGCATCGAATCCACAATCTGTCGCGCTTACAGTTGCACCTTTGTGCCCTTACACCACGACTGGCCTCTGACATCACAACATCATATATTGGTTGCTTATTTTATGTTGAGTGGCAAAAGTTCTTCGTATTTGTCGCGAGTTCCTTAGGCGCTAGTGCGTTGGCTCAGTTAAAGATCGAGATCGAGAATTCATTTATCGTGTCATAGCTTCACGCTGTATCCTGCATACAACAGGTTAACATTAAGAAATAATAAAGCATTCCCTCGAGGGGGTATCGAACCCCCAACCGTCGCGTTACAGTTATACCCTTGTGCTCCTGCGCCACGACGGCCTCAATACGGCCTCATTTATTTAGGGTTACTAAAACTCCGCCTTTATACTAAATTATCTGAAATTTTATTATTTTCGGATTCGGTTACGGTTACGGATAGGTTTTATTTTAGATATCCGCTAGTTTCTGAGCTTCATAGTATCCCTGTTAAGAAAAACGATCTCAGTAGTAGGTATCTCTGCTATATGCGGGTTTCAATGTGAAACTAAAGTAGCTTTACGCAGTATTCTGCATACATCAGGATAGGCAGAGGGAACCTAGTGCTAAGACACTCCGTTCGACACTGAAACTAAATGAACACCTAAAAACACGTGACGAAGTAACATCGAAGCTACGACCATTGTCTCATAGATGACTGCGTCTATTTGTACAGATATCAAACTCCCCATCAAAACTTTATTTTAAAGGCAACTGTTTAAATATAAAGAAAATCAATTAATTAATTGCCTGCCAAGTGGTTGTTTTACGTATTATCGTTGCTTCTTTTGTTAACTTTTATACAAGAATTTTCATACGGTATTGTTTGGATTGTTATTTTTATTATGTTTTTTATATATTTCCTTCTGCCTATCCTGCTATGAGCGGGCTGCAGAGTAAAATAAAAAAAAAACTATAAAAAACCGACAGTAAATGCGACGGTGGTGGGTTCGATTCCCAGCCGGGGTAACGTTTTTATTTCCTCGATTTATTGTTTTTGCTTAATGTTTTTATTTCTTCGCTCTGGCAACGAAGCAGTGGCGTTAAGTTCCGCTACTCAATACGCAATGCCTTCTAAGGATTCAGCGGAAAGTGAGGAAGGGAAGTGTGTTAATGGTTCTAAGTTTCCAGTTTCTTTTTACCCTGCTAAGTGTTGGATACAGTGTGAAGCTAAAAAAAAAAAAAAAAAGGTTAACGCTCACGTTTTTAGGGAGGGGAGGAAGAGGGTGAGAGAGCTCCAATAGAGGATTACTCCAAATTCCTACGGGAACAAGTAAAACGACATTAAATTGTGGCCACAACGTACGCGCGTACGTATCGACAACGACGACGACGACGACGAAAAAATTAATTTGATATTTCTTAGACAAAATAATTAACGATTTTTTTCTATGATTTATTCTATCTTTAACTTATATATAAAAATTAAATAATGAATTATGTTTTAAAAATAATTATATTTAATTAAAATTAAATGTTAAAATTAATATTAATGGTTTATTTAAACAGCTTTAATCAAATACCCAATGAGTTTAATGTGTATTTGTTTTGTATGCATTGTTCATCTCTGAATATAAAAACCGAGGAGCAATATTCTTAACCATAATCCAGCTAACTGCTAAAATGACGTCTACCGTCTTAGTAGTATTGGCGGTAAGTCTTTTATTATATATACTAATTTTAACAGCGTTATTGTCTTTCAAAATATTAATAAATCTTTCTTAATAAACTAAGGGTAACTAAGGGTTTTTACCTTTCAGAAGAAAATAGCTAGTATCTTTATATAAGGCGTTCGCGAGGATTCAGTAGGCAGGTTCCATTCGGGGGAATGTAAATGTCATAATGGGGAACGGGTTATCTTAACATTGGGTTCCCTCTATCTAAGCTAAGTGTTTTAGTCATTGTGAGTTCTTTTTTTGCTTTATTTAAAGAGCCTCACACTTTTTATCTTTAAGCAGGATAGTCAGAGGGTATCTAGCCTAGTGCTAAAAAACTAACAGAGTTTCTTCATGTTTATAATAGTAAAACTTCTAAGGTGTGGACAAGACTATTCTGGGGTGGGCACGGACTATTCGGCCCCCCTATTATCATATTATTTCATGCACCGCGCAATTTTCAAATTCTATTGGAGGAACTCAAGGCGCTTTATTTTTAGAGCGAGAAAATGAAAATAACTTAAATAAAAATATAATATAATAATATTTAGAGATATATCTATTTAGGCAATAAATTGTATATTATTTTTTCTCATTGATAATGCAAGCATTTCTTTCAGGCTTTGACAGCGGTTAATGGCTTACCAAGGCTATGTAAGTATTTTGTTTCTTCGTTACATTTCCGTTATATTAGGACGGATGACGAGGCCGCTGTAGCGTCAACCGACCGACACATCAACAGACCGTCACGCTTGTGGCTTCGTTTCCTAACTTGGGGGAGTGATTTTCTCATATAACTCTCATAACCTCGTCTTAGCAAGACAAAGCAGGACGTTAAGTGTTCCATTTCTTGAAACCAACCAATAACGAAAATTGCACTTATTTTCAAAAACAAATTGATCGTCTAAGTCTAAAAGTGTTGACATAAAAATAGCATTAGCAAAAAATAACAAGTAAATAATATTTTTATACCATTTTTTTACATTTAAACAATTACATATATATATATATATACACACACACACATATATATATATATATATAGATATAGATATATATATATAAATATATATATATATATATATATATATATATATATATATATATATATATATATATATATATATTTATATTGTTGCGCCAGTCAGAGATTACCGAGTTATACTCTGGTATATATTTTTTCATTTACTTACATTCACTTTTGTACACTAACATACAAAATAAAGACTTTAAAGAAACAACTATTATAATTGGGGCTAATTCAGAGTCGAGTCAAATTCCATATTCATTCTGTTTTAAGATGCTCCAGTACGTCCAATAAACCAAGGATGTAAATGCAGCAAACCGCCCATTTTAATACCGACGCTAAGCCCCAGTCCAGCCGTGAGCCAACCTTTACTACTCTTCCTACTGTCGGCACAAGATTTGGAAAATCAAGGCAAATACGACTATCCAATAAGCTATTATATCGGTCAAAATTATGGGGAACCCTATGTAAATAGCAATACTGGAGGTTCTGGTTTTCTCGGAGGACAATCTTTAGGTAGCGGTTACGGAAGCGTAGGAAGCCAAGCTGGTCAATACTATGCCAACTCTGTATCTAACAGCGGTGCAGAAGCAAAAAGCCCACAAGATGATCGACAGCCATTAGTAAACAGTAATACAAACTCTGGAAGCCAAGCAGATCAAAACAGAGCAAGTTCTAGATCTACTAGCGATGCAGGATCAAGCAGCCAAAAAGGAGGAGTACAATCCTCAGGAGACGGCTACGGAAGTGCAGGAAACCAAGCTGGTCCAGACGGTACCAGGTCTGTATCTAACAGCGGTGCAGTAGCAAACAGCCAAAACGGAGGAGTACAATCCTCAGGAGACGGCTACGGAAGTGCAGGAAGCCAAGCTGGTCCAGACGGTACCAGGTCTGTATCTAACAGCGGTGCAGTAGCAACCAGCCAAAACGGAGGAGTACAATCCTCAGGAGACGGCTACGGAAGTGCAGGGAGCCAAGCTGGTCCAGACGGTACCAGGTCTGTATCTAACAGCGGTGCAGTAGCAACCAGCCAAAACGGAGAAGTACAATCCTCAGGAGACGGCTACGGAAGTGCAGGAAGCCAAGCTGGTCCAGACGGTACCAGGTCTGTATCTAACAGCGGTGCAGTAGCAAACAGCCAAAAAGGAGGAGTACAATCCTCAGGAGACGGCTACGGAAGTGCAGGGAGCCAAGCTGGTCCAGACGGTACCAGGTCTGTATCAAACAGCGGTGCAGTAGCAACCAGCCAAAACGGAGAAGTACAATCCTCAGGAGACGGCTACGGAAGTGCAGGAAGCCAAGCTGGTCCAGACGGTACCAGGTCTGTATCTAACAGCGGTGCAGTAGCAAACAGCCAAAAAGGAGGAGTACAATCCTCAGGAGACGGCTACGGAAGTGCAGGGAGCCAAGCTGGTCCAGACGGTACCAGGTCTGTATCTAACAGCGGTGCAGTAGCAACCAGCCAAAACGGAGAAGTACAATCCTCAGGAGATGGCTACGGAAGTGCAGGAAGCCAAGCTGGTCCAGACGGTACCAGGTCTGTATCTAACAGCGGTGCAGTAGCAAACAGCCAAAAAGGAGGAGTACAATCCTCAGGAGACGGCTACGGAAGTGCAGGAAGCCAAGCTGGTCCAGACGGTATCAGGTCTGTATCTAGCAGCGGCGCAGGAGCATATAGCAAACAAAAGGGAGGACAATCCGTAGGACATGGAAACTCTGAAAGTCAATCTGTTCAAAACGGAGGAGTACAATCCTCAGGAGACAGCTACAGAAGTACAGGAAACCAAGCTGGTCCAGACGGTACCAGGTCTGTATCTAACAGCGGCGCAGGAGCATATAGCAAACAAAAAGAAGGACAATCCGTAGGACATGGTTATGGAAACTCTGAAAGTCAATCTGTTCAAAAAGGAGGAGTACAATCCTCAGGAGACGGCTACGGAAGTGCAGGAAACCAAGCTAATCCAGACGGGTCCAGGTCTGTAACTAATAGCGGTGCAGTAGCAAACAGCCAAAAAGGAGGAGTACAATCCTCAGGAGACGGCTACGGAAGTGCAGCAAGCCAAGCTGGTCCAGACGGTACCAGGTCTGTATCTAACAGCGGCGCAGGAGCATATAGCAAACAAAAGGGAGAACAATCCGTAGGATATGGTTATGGACACTCTGAAAGTCAATCTGTTCAAAAAGGAGGAGTACAATCCTCAGGAGACGGCTACGGAAGTGCAGGAAACCAAGCTGGTCCAGACGGTACCAGGTCTGTATCTAACAGCGGCGCAGGAGCAAACAGCCAAAAAGGAGGAGTACAATCCTCAGGAGACGGCTACGGAAGTGCAGGAAGCCAAGCTGGTCCAGACGGTACCAGGTCTGTATCTAACAGCGGTGCAGTAGCAAACAGCCAAAAAGGAGGAGTACAATCCTCAGGAGACGGCTACGGAAGTGCAGAAAGCCAAGCTGGTCCAGACGGTACCAGGTCTGTATCTAACAGCGGCGCAGGAGCATATAGCAAACAAAAGGGAGGACAATCCGTAGGATATGGTTATGGACACTCTGAAAGTCAATCTGTTCAAAAAGGAGGAGTACAATCCTCAGGAGACGGCTACGGAAGTGCAGGGAACCAAGCTGGTCCAGACGGTATCCCAGGTCTGTATCTAACAGCGGTGCCAGGAGCATATAGCAAAAATGAGAGTAACAACCTCAGGAGACGGCTACGGAAGTGCGGAGCCAACGCTGGTCCGAACAGAGACGGTACCAGGTCTGTATCTAACAGCGGTGCAAGTAGCAACAGCCAAAAAGGAGGAGTACAATCCTCAGGAGACGCTTACGGAAGTGCAGGAAGCCAAGCTGGTCCGACGGTACCAGGTCTGTATCTAACAGTGGCGCAGGATCATAACAAACCAAAAAGGAGGAGACAATCCTAGGAGATGGTTAGGACACTGAAAGTCATCAAGCTGGTCCATAGACGTTCAGGTCGATAAACGGCAGACATCAGGACACATTCAGGCAAAAAAAAGGATACCAGCCGTTAGGACATGTTATGGCGGTCTGCAGTCAAACAGTCAAAAAGGAGGAGTACAATCCTCAGGAGACGGCTACGAAGTGCAGGAACCAAGCTCATCGTCACACGCACGGGCAAAAAATACCAGCTCTGTTTAACACGTTGCAGTGCAACGCCAAAAAGGAGGAGTACAATCCTCAGGAGACGGCTACGGAAGTGCACGGAAACCAAGCTGTTCCAGACGGTACCAGGTCTGTATCTAACAGCGGTCGTGCAAGCAGCCAAAAAGGAGGAGTACAATCTCAGGAGACGGCTACGGAAGTGCAGGAACCAAGCTGGTCCAGACGGTACCAGGTCTGTATCTAACAGCGGCTGAGTAGCAAACAGCCAAAACGGAGGAGTACAATCCTCAGGAGACGGCTACGGAAGTGCAGGAACCAAGCTGGTCCAGACGGTACCAGGTCTGTATCTAACAGCGGTGCAGTAGCAAACAGCCAAAAAGGAGGAGTACAATCCTCAGGACGGCTACGGAAGTGCAGGAAGTCAAGCTGGTCCAGACGGTACCAGGTCTGTATCTAACAGTGGCGCAGGAGCATATAGCAAACAAAAGGGAGGACAATCCGTAGGATATGGTTATGGACACTCTGAAAGTCATCTAAAGCACCCCCATAGACACTTTCATGGTCATAAACCAAGACATCATCCGGTACACCATTCAGGGCAAAAAGATACCAGCTCTGTATCTAACAGCGGTGCAGTAGCAACCAGCCAAAAACGGAGAAGTACAATCCTCAGGAGACGGCTACGGAAGTGCAGGGAGCCAAGCTGGTCCAGACGGTACCAGGTCTGTATCTAACAGCGGTGCAGTAGCAACCAGCCAAAACGGAGAAGTACAATCCTCAGGAGACGGCTACGGAAGTGCAGGAAGCCAAGCTGGTCCAGACGGTACCAGGTCTGTATCTAACAGCGGTGCAGTAGCAAACAGCCAAAAAGGAGGAGTACAATCCTCAGGAGACGGCTACGGAAGTGCAGGGAGCCAAGCTGGTCCAGACGGTACCAGGTCTGTATCTAACAGCGGTGCAGTAGCAACCAGCCAAAACGGAGAAGTAGTACAATCCTCAGGAGACGGCTACGGAAGTGCAGGAAGCCAAGCTGGTCCAGACGGTACCAGGTCTGTATCTAACAGCGGTGCAGTAGCAAACAGCCAAAAAGGAGGAGTACAATCCTCAGGAGACGGCTACGGAAGTGCAGGAAGCCAAGCTGGTCCAGACGGTACCAGGTCTGTATCTAGCAGCGGCGCAGGAGCATATAGCAAACAAAAGGGAGGACAATCCGTAGGACATGGTTATGGAAACTCTGAAAGTCAATCTGTTCAAAACGGAGGAGTACAATCCTCAGGAGACAGCTACAGAAGTGCAGGAAACCAAGCTGGTCCAGACGGTACCAGGTCTGTATCTAACAGCGGCGCAGGAGCATATAGCAAACAAAAGGAAGGACAATCCGTAGGACATGGTTATGGAAACTCTGAAAGTCAATCTGTTCAAAAAGGAGGAGTACAATCCTCAGGAGACGGCTACGGAAGTGCAGGAAGTCAAGCTGGTCCAGACGGTACCAGGTCTGTATCTAACAGTGGCGCAGGATCATATAGCAAACAAAAGGGAGGACAATCCGTAGGATATGGTTATGGACACTCTGAATATCTAAAGCCCCCAGTAGACACTCATGTCAAAAAGACAATCATCCGGTAACATCAGGTGTCAAAGATACCAGTCTGTATCTAACAGCGGTGCAGTAGCAACAGCCAAACGGAGGAGTACAATCCTCAGGAGACGGCTACGGAAGTGCAGGGAGCCAAGCTGGTCCAGACGGTACCAGGTCTGTATCTAACAGCGGGGTGCAGTAAGCAACCAGCCAAAACGGAGGAGTACAATCCTCAGGAGACGGCTACGGAAGTGCAGGAAGCCAAGCTGGTCCAGACGGTACCAGGTCTGTATCTAACAGCGGTGCAGTAGCAAACAGCCAAAAAGGAGGAGTACAATCCTCAGGAGACGGCTACGGAAGTGCAGGAAGCCAAGCTGGTCCAGACGGTACCAGGTCTGTATCTAACAGCGGTGCAGTAGCAACCAGCCAAAACGGAGAAGTACAATCCTCAGGAGACGGCTACGGAAGTGCAGGAAAGTCAAGCTGGTCCAGACGGTACCAGGTCTGTATCTAACAGTGGCGCAGGAGCATATAGCAAACAAAAGGGAGGACAATCCGTAGGATATGGTTATGGACACTCTGAAAGTCAATCTGTTCAAAAAGGAGGAGTACAATCCTCAGGAGACGGCTACGGAAGTGCAGGAAACCAAGCTGGTCCAGACGGTACCAGGTCTGTATCTAACAGCGGTGCAGTAGCAAACAGCCAAAACAGGAGGAGTACAATCCTCAGGAGACGGCTACGGAAGTGCAGGAAGCCAAGCTGGTCCAGACGGTACCAGGTCTGTATCTAACAGCGGCGCAGGAGCATATAGCAAACAAAAGGGAGGACAATCCGTAGGATATGGTTATGGACACTCTGAAAGTCAATCTGTTCAAAAAGGAGGAGTACAATCCTCAGGAGACGGCTACGGAAGTGCAGGAAACCAAGCTGGTCCGGACGGTACCAGGTCTGTATCTAACAGCGGCGCAGGAGCATATAGCAGTTCAGGAGACGGCTACGGAAGTGCAGGAAACCAATATGGTCCGGACGGTACCAGGTCTGTATCTAACAGCGGTGCAGTAGCAACCAGCCAAAAAGGAGGAGTACAATCCTCAGGAGACGGCTACGGAAGTGCAGGGAGCCAAGCTGGTCCAGACGGTACCAGGTCTGTATCTAACAGCGGTGCAGGTGCAAACAGCCAAAAAGGAGGAGTACAATCCTCAGGAGACGGCTACGGAAGTGCAGGAAACCAAGCTGGTCCAGACGGTACCAGGTCTGTATCTAACAGCGGCGCAGGAGCATATAGCCAACAAAAGGAAGGACAATCCGTTGGATATGGTTATGGAAACTCTGGAAGTCATTCTGTTCAAAACGGTGCTAGCTATGGATTCAACAGCGGTGTAGGATCAAGCACCCAGCGCGGCAGTTATCCAGGACATCATCATAGATACAATCCAGGACAACATTCGGGTCACTATTATGGACACAATCCAGGACAATATACAGGACATCATCATGTACACAATCCAGGACAACATCCGGGACATCATCATGGACACAATCCAGGACGTCATCCGGCCCAACATAATGAACATAATCCAGTACACCATGCAGGACCATTGGGACACCATAATAGATACAATCCAGGACAACATCCAATACACCATGCAGGACCATTGGGACACTATTCAGGACACCTTTCAGGTCACCATTATTCACAAAATCCAGGACACCATCATGGACAAAATCCAGGATACATTCCCATTCACCATCCAGGGCATTACATTATTTCCCATGACGGAGGCTCAGAAGATATAGCTGGTGGCATTAGTGCGGGAATTACAGCTGGGGTTTCTAAAAATATTAACTCTGGCGTATCCAACGACGGTTCTTTAAATAATATTGGAAAGGGACAACAGAAAAATGATAAAAATAATGATGATTTACAACAAGATGCATCTAATGCTAATTCACAACAGATTTCCAACAACAATGCCAATTCACAGCAGAATTACTACGATAATGTTAATTCACAACAGAATTCTATCAACTCCCAAGAGAGTTCTTACAATAATGAAAACTCGCAACAGTACAATTACGAATCTAGTACCAGCTCTAGTTTCGCAAACAGTGAAAGCAGTTCACAATCTTACATTTACTAAGATGTTATTTCTTCTTTACTAAAAAAAATACAAACTTCTAAAGCAACACTCGAAAATCCATTATTATTATTTTTTGCTTTTTATTTATATTCAAAATAAATTTTATTTATTTTATATTAATTCGGTGACATTAAAATTTTGTTCTTTAACGTTTATAATACATAAATTTGGATGTAAGTACAGTTTTTTATTTGTTTTCCCTTGACCCTATTACATATCTGTTATTTATTTCTCAATTATTTATATCCAATTATCCAATATAATCATATAATAAGTAATATATAATGTTAAAATGCTATTAGCATAATTTATTTATATTATATATAGCATTATTTCTAAATATTCCCTTTATAATAATGGATGGAGCTTGTGTAAACACGAGTTCAGCAAGTGGCGGTTTGAGGTTAACCCGGAGAAAAGCGTAGCCTCTTTCCTCGTAAGAGTTACAAGACATGGCTCCGTATGGCATTCAAATGCTCATGGTGCGTACGTAACGAGGACCTACACAAAGATTTTGAATTAGAATCGTAATAGGAATTCTACAAACGCCTAGTCAAGCACTACTACGAGCGTGCAGACTTCCATGCCAACCCACTCATTGTCGAAGCGTGTAAGTACGCTCCTCACCCACACCCGCTTCTTCGATGTCCATCACAACATCCATTTACGTCCCCAGTCATAAGGACGGAGTCTCCCATTTTAAGGAGTAAACGAATGTCGTTTTCGAGAATTGGTTTTGTAGGTGATAGGTACACTGAAGCTATGATGATTGGCTGATGGCCTGTAAGAAAGATCTGGCAAATAGACTTTTCGATGTTTTCGAGTGCCGTAGGTGGATCTAATGGGACACAGTGGAGTGTTTTATTATAATAAATGAGTGTGCCTCCGCCTCTAGTGTCGAGTATGTCGTTACGTATTAGTCTATAGTTCGGCTATAGTTCGGTATTTTCGGATCGCGAATGCTTGGTTTTTTTTATGGAAGAGACACGACAAACGAGTGTTAGGGTTACTTGATGGTAAATGAGTACCGCCGCCTACGACCCCGTGCAATACCAGAGGAGCTACAGGTGCGTTGCCGGCTTTTAAGGTGGGTTGGGCTCCGGAGCCCGGCATTACCTGATGCGAAACGCAGTGGCATAAAGCCACTACTTAACACCGGTTTTAAATGCCGGGGGTGGTAATAATTTGGTCGAGTCTACCCATGTGTATTGTCATTGATGGCGACGTGACTCTACCACACGTACTTTAGTCGCCTTTTACGACACCACCAGTACCAGGATCACACGGCACAAAAGGAAGGAATTACTTTTGTACGCATAGGGTGTCAAGTCGATGCGTGGTAATGAAATCGCAGATTATGTCACGACACGACACTGTTTGCGTTAAACGTCACGATGCTTTGGGCTCTATTAATACGTTTAATACGCGTGAGACGCGAGTCAGTGGGCGATGGGATATTGCTAATAATAATCGTAAATGATGCTCCTCCTCTAGAGCGTATGTATGGAATCCAACGTTAACCTCTCTAAGGTGTGCCGTTAGGTGGCAGTGGTCCGACGTAGCAGGGCAATGCACCTTAATGCCATCCTGGGTTGCTGGGTTAAGTTCACTTTTAAAAAAAAGAAAAAAATAGAAAATATTTTATTCAATATATTTTAATTTGTAGAAATATTCATTTAAACCATAAAAAAAAATAAGGCAGAGGCCTGCTCAGAAGAAGAAGGCGATGTCAACTCCTAAGTAGCCCACGTTGCCCCCCCGAGATCTGCGGCGGTGACGCTTACTCTTAAGCCGGCTGCGGTCACAAAGGAAATGACTTATAAGGCTAACGTAAGTTAGCCTACGTGTTAACACAGGTCAAACAGGCGATCAAATTAGAAGATCTGGGCATGGAGCTACGTGTCAGGGTTACCTCTACTGGTGCCAGGGTTCTGGAGTTACCCGGTACTAACAGTGGTGAGAAGGCGGATACTCTGGCCCAGCGCCTAAGAGAGGTGCTTAATGCCGACGATGTGTTGGTCACCAGACCAATGAAGTGTGCAGAGTTGCGGGTTAGTGGACTGGACGACTCTGCCACTTCGGAGGAGGTGACACTAGCCGTGAGCCGAGTAGGCGGCTGCGATGCCTCGTTGATTAAGGTGGGAAAGATCCGGCAGGACCTCAGTGGACTAGGCACAGCGTGGGTCCTCTGCCCTATCATGGCAGCGAAGAAAGTCAGTGGATCACGGCTTTTGGTCGCCTCTGCCTTTCTCACGAGTAGAGAAAGGTGCGGGATGCGTCGCGGCACTTGTGGGCGACGTTGTTGTCGTCAGGGTCTACTTTTCCCCCAATCAAATTCTCGCGGAGTTCTAGGAGTTCCTCATCCGATTGGGGGAAATGGTAGAACGATATCGTCCGGCGGAGGTGTTGGTCGCGGGCGATCTCAACGAGAAGTCCAGCGTGTGGGGCTCCGCAACGACGGATTCACGTGGTGAGATATTCTTGGAGTGGGTAATTGACACCGCTTTGTCTGTCCTCAACCAGGGGACGAAGAACACGTGTTTGCGAAGGCTGGGCGGATCCGTCGTGGACATATCGTTTGCGAGTCCGGCCCTACCGCGTCGTGTTCGGGGTTGGCGAGTGCTGGATGATGTGGAGACTGTCTCGGATCACCTCTACATCTTGTACGAAATCTCCACTTATTCAGCGGTGTAACCAACCCTCAGTTCGTCCTCGCGAGAGTACGGACCGCGGTGGCAATTGGGTCGTCTCTTTTTTCTTTTTTTTTTTATGGAAAAGACACGGCAAACGAGCGTGCGGGTCACCTGATGGTAAGTGATTACCGCCGCCCACGACCCCGTGCAACCCCAGAGGAGCTACAGGTGCGTTGCCGGCCTTTAAGACGGGTTGGGCGCCGGGGCCCGGCATTACCTGATGCGAAACGCAGTGGCGTAAAGCCACTACTTCACGCCGGTTTCAAATGCCGGGGGGTGGTAATGATCCGGTCGAGTCTGCCCATGCGTGTTGCCATTGCTGGCGACGTGACTCTACCACACGTACTTTAGTCGCCTCTTACGACACCACTAGTACCAGGATGATCCTATTCTAGGCCGGGATCACACGGCAGAAGTCTCGTCTCGACAGGGAGTTGTTGGAGGAGGCCGCGATAGTGGAATCCTGACTGCCCCAGAGCTTGGCGTCTTCAGAAGACGCCGCATCCTGGGCGCAGAGGGCATTGACGCGTATTTGTGACGCGTCGCCGCCCTCAGCGGCGGCAAGTGTAATGGTGGTCGTGGGAGATCGCGCAACTGCGTTCCATCTGCGTTGACGAGAGACGCCAGTACAGCCAGTATCGCAGACGGGTACAGAAGGTGCAGGAGGAGGAAGACCGACTGTACCACGTCTATGTCGAGGCGAGAACACGGCTGCAGGAGGAAATCGTTCGTGCGACTCGCCTCTCGCATCGCGGATGATAGCTGGAATAGACCAAGACCCGTATGGAACACCTTACCGAATGGTGCTCGGTAGATTACGGGCTTGGTCACCACCACTGACGCAGACACTCCAATCGGATGTTCTCCGAGGGGTTCTGTGGTCGCTATTCCCGCAGCGGGCCAATTTTACACCACCTAATATGGCCCGCCCTGCAGCGCGTGAGGAGGAGAAAGACAATGTCGCACCACCGGTTGAAGAGGAGGAGCTCGAGGAGGCCGTACGCCGATCTCGGCACAAGAGCACCGCACCGGACCTGGATGGCATCCCCGGCCGGGCGCTTAATCTGGCCCTGAACACCTTATAGGACTCAGAGTGCGAGGACTATTCACTGCTTGTCTGGCTCAAGCCATAATTCCACAGCGGTGGAAGACAGGCAGGTTAGTCCTCATCAAGAAGGAGGGTCGCCCGGCGGATTCAGCCGCCGCATACAGGCCCATCGTGCTTTTGAGCGAGATCGCCAAGCTCTTCGAGCGTGTTATAGCCAGGCGGCTGCAACACCACCTGGAGGGGAAAGGTCCGGACCTCTCGGACCAACAGTATGGCTTCCGCCAGGGGCGTTCCACGGTGAATATGGTGAATATATACTGGAGGTGAAGTCCCATGCGCAGGGTGCGGTGGCCCGGGGCGAAGGAGTTTTGGCGGTGTCCTTGGACATCGCTAACATCATTGTCGGTGGCGTCAGTATCGACGTCAGCAGGAGCATGAAGTACCTCGACTTGTTCTGGACGGCAGGTGGAGTTTTCGGGGCCACTTTACATCTTTGGCCCCGAAATTGTTGAAGACGGCGGGGGCCTTGGCGCGCCTTTTGCCCAACGTGGGTGGGCCGAGCGTCTCGAGCCGCTGCCTGTACACCGGAGTGGTCAGGTCGATGGCCCTCTACGGTGCTCCCATATGGGCGGACGCCCTGGATTGGCACAACGTCATCCTGTTGCGACAGGCGCAGAGGGTGATGGCCATCCGGGCGATACGGGGGTATCAGACCATCTCCGGCGAGGTGGCATGCGTGCTGGCTGGAGTCATGCCGTGGGACCTGGATGCGCTTTCTCTGGCGTCGGTATATTGCCGGCGTCGGGAACTAGCGTTTGGGGAACCGGTAAGCCAAGCACACGCCGAGGAGGGGTGGGTAGCCGCATCAGAAATGTGGGAATCTCGGCTGGCATCACCATCTGCCGGCCTGAGGACGACCTGACCTGTTCATCCAGTGTTCCGCCAGTGGTTAGGGCGGCGTCACGGCGTCCTACGTCATAAAGGAGGATCTTTCTCTGCCGGCCGTGGTCAAGGCCATGGCCGGCAGTGAGATGTCGTGGGATGCGGTCTCCTCCTTCTGCGAGGCAGTGGTGCTCGAGAAGGAGGCGGCGGAGCGAGCGAGGGAGGCTTCGGCCGAACTCGCCATCCACCGCAAGAGGCCGGGTCGCCGGAGGGCGGCCCACGATCGTCCTAACGAGCTAGAGGGTGGTCAGCTTGGGAAAGCTGGCCGCCTACTAACCTGGCTCGAGTAATCGCGCGCAGGTTGCTCCCGCGCGCTACTCCGAGCAAGCCGTCGAGGGTGCCCACACACCTTTGACTCCGTGATGTGCCTTGCAGGCTTCCGCCGCCGCGTTTCGCGGACGACTAATGTCCCCGCGTCTCGCGGCCAGTGGCGGTCGAGGAGGAGCACCGTGAGGTTTTAGTGGGTATTCCGACGGCCTACCATCTGCCAGTCCGCGAGCCCCACATAACCCGCTCGAGTTGGTATCCGTAAAGGGATTTCCTCACGAAAAAAAAAGGTGTGTCAATTGGGGATCGTCCGCTGACTCGCGTCTCGCCTGTATGAATTGTTTAACGCAAACAGTGTCGCCAGCCAACGTGACTTAATTTCATTACCTCTTAAAACCTAGCATTCACGATCCGTAAATACCTTAAAGATTCGCCACTAGGGGCAGAGACATACTCATCCATACCTATATTATAAATTCGAAAGTAACTCTATATGTCTGTTTTTCTATCTGTTACGCAATCAGAGGGAAACCGGGGATCTGATTGTGATAAAATTTCATATACAGATATTTGAGATGGACATAGGTAGGTAGAGGTTTTGGGATGGGCAGAGGTTTTTTTTTCACATATTTGTTATTTTCTTGATTTATTTACTAATATATTAAAATATCCTTCAATTTGACATGCAATTTATTCTGCCATGTTAATAACCACCATCGCTAAGCAATAAGGGATTTTGTTGCTTTAACAAAAGGAATGAATGAATTTCCTGAAGTCTTGCATGTCGTACGCTGACTCAACCTTAAGAGACACGTAAAAATAATGTTAATAAAAATAAAAAATCTATTAAAAGGTCTGCGATAGTATACTCGTATGTTTATTCCTGAAGATTGAGCCACAGTAACCATTTAAAATATTTAAGTTGATATATATATATATATTATATATATATATATATATATATATATATATATATATATATATGTATATATATATATATATATATATATATATATATATATATATATATTTTGCGCACTGGTGTAAAAGAGGGTAGATTTAGGTGAAAAAGATGATAAAAGCAGTGGAATTGTGTCAATCGGGAGCAATTGCTTGTGGCAACGGCCCTTCTTGGAAGGAAACTAGTGTGAAGTATTGTTAGTAGGTGATACATATCACTTATTGCAATTACGTGGTATCCCTTTCCAATTAGTTTAAAAACATATAGCCGATGTGTGTATTTATCTTGTATTTTAAAAACTATAACCGCTTCCCATTTTTAACATCAGAAGTGGGATACGCATGAAGTTTTCATATCTGTGTGCGTATTCGCCCAATTGGTAATTTGCATTGAAAGTTTGGCATTCTAAAAATTAAAAGCTATTTCTTATTATAAAATCTTTGCTGCGGCTTAAATTGTAATCAAAAAATAGGACTACTTTACTAATAGTTTAATTGTTTTAGTAATTTTATTGTGGTTTCATAAAGACTCGAAAAATGGATCGAATCGAGAACAAATAATAAGCAACTGTCAGGTTAGACCGAGCAAAAATACAGGTCTGTGCATGATGCTTTGAGTGTAAGTTAACCATATTTTACTATTTTTATAATTTTGACTCCTTATTGAATTTGAACTTTCAATTTATAAAATAAAGAAATTGCGTGTGTGTGTATGTGGGTACCTAGAAAAGAATCGTGTTAGACTCGTTAGCTAACGGGCGTCGTGTTGACTTGGTTACACCACCGTATTTATAAATTTACGTCATGTACTCACGGTACGCGGTAATTAGGAAAAGATCTGTGTTAGTCTCTAAATTTTGAGCGTCAGAGTAACCTGAATAAGACCAGTATAAATCCGTGTTTAAGATGGGACTAAGAAAAGACTCAATGTGAGCGTGTAGAGGTGACTTAGACTCCTATCATTTAAATGTTAAAACAATTCATGTAAATTGTATACGTGTACTAAATAAAAATAAAAATTGTTTCCACAATTAGAGGTTATGAGCAGTGTAAATTAAGGAAACTAGTGTGAAGTATTGTTAGTAGGTGATACATATCACTTATTGCAATTACGTGGTATCCCTTTCCAAATAGTTTAAAAACATATAGCCGATATATATACATATATATTTAGTTATTTCATATGGTAATTGTAGTGTTGATGGTGAATGATAAAAGTCTACTTACGTTAAGCACTGAGTTTAATTAACACCACTTTAAATGTACAAGCAGTGAGTATATATATATACATATATATATATACACATATATATATATATATATATATATATATATATATATATATATATATATATATATATATATATATATATATATATTACATTTTTATTTCCATTTCTTCGCTCTGGTGTCGAGGCAAAGCGCGGCGTTGAGTTCTGCCACTTAACACGCAATGCCTCCGGAATTCGGCAGAAGGTGGGGAACGGAGTGTCTTTCACTACGTTCCCTCTGCCTACCCTGCAGTGGGCGGGATACAGATTATATATATATATATATATATATATATATATATATATATATATATATATATATATATATATATATATATATATATAAAATTTTTACTATCTATTTGAGACCATAGAAGATAGACTTGGCTCCACACTGTAAGAGAACAAATAAAAAAAACCGGTGGTCCCAAAAAAGTTCTAAAACAGCTCAACGAGTACTCGATGTGGATCAGTAGGATAAGCTATCTTGACAAGAAACATAACAAATACACCACAAGCAAAAGACATAAAATCTTAGCAGTTGCTACAGAATTTTATGAAAATTTATACAGAGATACTAGCAAATTAGAGGAAATCAGTATAGACGAAAGTGATCAGGATGATGAAACCATTCCACGCATAATGCAAAGCGAAATTAGAAAAGATATCACGACCCAAAAGGCAGGCAAAGCACCAGGAGAAGATAAGATACCAAATGAATTGCTAAAACTCACCCTTAATCAAATACTAAAACCACTTACACACATATTTAATGATATACTACAAAGTGGACAAATACCACTATAATGGACATCATCCACTATAACACTTATACATAAAAAGGGAGATAAGGATAACATAAGCAATTATAGACCCATTAGTCTTATGTCAAACCCTTACAAAGTATTCATCAAGATCATATTAGAGCGGTTAACTAAACTACAAGACAGTAACCAACCCAAAGAGCAAGCTGGATTTAGATCAGATTACTCCACTTTTGACCATATCCATGCCGTTAAACAACTTATAGAAAAATGCAAGGAATATGGGAAGCCATACTATCTATCCTTTGTAGAATACAACAAAGCATTTGACTCATTAAACCATAAGTATATCTGGACCTCATTAATAAATCAGGGAATTCAAAGAAAGTATATTAGAGTAATAAAAGAGATCTATGATAATATGACAGCCAAGGTTCAGTTAGAAAGATCAGGAAGGATATTCAAAATTCAAAAGGATGTAAGACAAGGAGACCCTATTGTCCCCAAAAATCTTTAACTCTGTGCTGGAAAACGTTTTTAGACAATTAAACTGGGATAAGTTTGGAATAAATATAAATGGTGAAAACTTAAATCACTTGAGATTTGAAGATGACCTCATACTTTTTGCAGAAGATCATACTACGCTTCAAACGATGCTGCAGCAACTGGTAGAGGAAAGCAAGAAAGCCGGATTGTCAATGAACCCAAGCAAGACAAAACTACTAACCAACCAGGCCAAAGTAAGCATTAAGTTAGGAGAAGATGAGATCGAATATGTAGATGAGTATATATATCAGGGTCAAGTAATAGCAGTTTAAGACCTTTCGACTAAAGAAGTGGATAGAAGGGTAAATATTAGTTGGCAAAGGTACTGGTCCCTTAAAGAAATAATGAAGAATAAAAATATACCCATTTCAGAAAAAAGAAGGGTATATGACATATGCATCTTTCCATGCCTCACATACGGCTGCCAAATCTGGCCACTAACGAACAAAATCGAACACAAATTACTTACGTGTCAAAGAGTGTCTTACGTGAAAAGAAGCATGTTATTCCTGAAGCTTCGTGACAAATGGATGGCCACAAAAATTAGAGGCATATCTAAAGTAACAGATGTGAAAGTTAAAGTAAGAACTCTTAAATGGAAATGGACTGGTCATAATGATGAGAAGCAAGGCGGATAAGTGGTCTAAGAAAGTTACTGAGTGGTATCCGAGAAATGGGAAAAGACAAAGAGGAAGGTAAATCAGAAGATGGGAAGATGACCTACCAAATGGATGGAGACGTTTAGCAAAGTGCCACGATAAATGGAAAGAAATGGAGGAAGCCTATGTCACAAGACAACCTGACCTGGTTGCATATAATGTGCTATATAAATATTAAGCAAATAAGTTATATAGGTTTAGTAATATAGTAATAAAATAAAATATATAAAATTTTCTGTAATTAGATATAAGAAACTTAGGTCAGAGAATAAATGCTATTTTTATTTTTTTTATTTTATTTTTTTATAGGGAGGATGCATCAACACATCCCAGCCAAGCTCTCTCAATTTTTGCTGCGTGGTTATAGATGAGTGCGGTCTGGCGTTGTCATGGTGGAACACCATGTCTTTCCTATGCACCAGCTCCAGCCGGTCTTTTTCAATAGTTTTTTTTAACCTCATCGGTTGCTAACAGTAGAGGTCAGAATCGATAGTTTTATCTAGTGGCAAAAGCTTTTAGTGGACGATTCCTTTTTAATCCCACCATAAACATAGCATCACTTTGTTCCGAGGGGCTGTTTGGACTTCAGTACGGTCTGTGGGGCTTGTCCACTTTTTGACAATAATATTTTCGCCCATTTTAATCATCCATTTTTCATCACTCGTAATTTGTTTTATTACCATTAAATTTGACTGGTTTTAATACCATTAAATGTGACATTCTGAAGATGCAATAAATAAAAAACTAGTTCCCGCCATTTTTCAATTGTTTTTCAAGCAAGTAAAATGAACGTATTTGACGAAGAAATTCGGTACATTTTAAAGTTTTATTACAAAACGGTAAAAATGCGACGAACACCGCGAAAATAAATTGAGAGGTTTACGGACCTAATGCGGTATTAATAAGAGTAGCACAAATGTTAGAGGCCAGTCGTAGCGCAGCGGCACGAAATGTGACTGCAAAACCGACTGGTCGTGGGTTCGATCCCCACTCGAAGAGATGAAATATTTACTTAAATTTATATTTCTATTTCTTCGCTCTGGTTCCGAGGCAAAGCGCGGCGTTGAGTTCTGCCACTCAACACACAATGCCTCCAGAATTCGCAAGAAAGTGGGGAGCGGAGTGTCTAAAACACTAGGTTCCCTCTGCCTACCCTGCTGTGTGCGGGATACAGCGTGAAGCTGCACAAATGTGGTTCAAGTGTTTCAAATCTGGAAATTTTAGTGTGAAAGATGAGGTTCACTCTGGACGCCACAGATAAAAATGTCTGTCACAGATAAAATCAGTGCCATTTTTGAGAAAGTGAAGCAAGATCAACATATTAGTAGCTTCGACAATGCTGAAGAAGTGGAAGTTGATCATAAAACAGTTTAACGTCATTTACGAAAGCCTAGGTACAAGAAAAAACTTTACATTTGGGTACCATATGATAGTAGTATGTAGGAACCAACGGGTACGTTTCTCCGGAAATAAATCACAATAAGGCATTTCCGCCAAAAAATAATTGATAATTGCAAGGTTTTCGTTGCATTGGCCGTTTCTTATAGATAACATTTAAAGCTCTGTTTATGATTTCCAAATAACTGTTTTTGCAAGTGCATGTGATTATTTACATGAAAAAAAAACTATTTTATATTTTGTGTCTCTTTATATCACATTTTTGTATTTTTTTTAAACATCAGCTACTTTTTATCACGGAATTTCCACGGGATACTGTTTTACCCGAGAATAACGTTTTTACAGTGGTTGCTAATTTAATTTAATTTTTAATTTTATGTAAATGTTTACACTTTTACAGACATTCTTTAACATTAATCAATCCCAAACTCACCTGACAAGAGAAACAACATCATTTAAAGCTATTGTTTCACCAGTTCGTATTAATTAAATTAAATAATAAAATATATTGTTTTCCCTTGTCTTTAAGAGACGTCAGTGTCATGGGTGAATGAAGTGTCACTCACTTCATTAACATCTTGAACGCGCACCACCAAATCCACCTATGGTATCTATAGACACTATTTCGAACGGATATGTGGCGGGTCCTCAGTGAGACATGAGTCCAAACTTGTATGCTCCTCTCGATTTATTTTTTATACAAACGTCACAGTTTTCGCATATTTTTTTATGTTGTCTAATACATGTTTAGCTTGATAAAAGGATTTTATTTTGTTTTCTACTTGTTGTCTTCCTAAGTGGCAGTAGTAGTGATGAACTTGTTTTATAATATGTTTACTGAACTCTTCGGTTAGTATAATCTTTTCATGTTTTCCGGTTTTTTTATAATATATGTTATTTTTAAAGATAAGTTTTTTTATATTCTGTTTTATATATTCGTTATTATTTTGATCTTCCATTTTTACAAAATTAACTACTTTTAAACAACTATCATCATTTTTACATGATTCTAACACTGGGTTCCTACTTAAAGTATCAGCCTCTTCATTATATTTTCCCGAAGAATATTTTATTTTAAAATTGAATTGTGACAAATAAAACGTAAGGTCTCCTAGTTCTTCATCCGCTCTGACTTTTATATTCATGTTTTCTAAGGGTTTGTGATCTGTAAAAACTGTGAATGTTTTTCCTATAAGACAATGTTGCCAGTATTTAACTGCTTCTTTTATAGCCAGAAACTCAAGATATATCGCTTTTTTCTGTTTTTGGGAATTGTTTAATTTTTTCGAAAAATATGCACAAAGTTTTTCATCACTGTTGGGTTTTTTTTTTTTATGGAAAAGACACGGCATACGAGCGTGCGGGTCACCTGATGGTAAGTGATTACCGCCGCCCACGACCCCGTGCAACCCCAGAGGAGCTACAGGTGCGTTGCCGGCCTTTAAGATGGGTTGGGCGTTGGGTTGAATTTGTTTTAAGATTGCGGCTATGCCTTGTATCTGTATAAATATATATTGCTTCTGTATAAATATTCTTGCATCTGTATAAATATATATTGGTAGGTCCGGATAAAAGATGGCTAGAATTGGTTTAGAGCATAGTAGTTTTTTCATAGTATCAAATGATTCTTGACATTTATCGGACCAAGCAAATTTTTCTCCTTTTCCTAATAAATTATTGAATGGATCCAGAATTATTGACATATTTGGTACACATTTTAAAATTTTTTTTTAAATTTATTTTTCCCAAAAATTGTCGGACGTTTTTTTGTGTTTTTGGAATTAGAAATTCTTTTATAGCAATTAAATTATCTTTTAGTGGAGTCACCGTGTTGTTTTTTATTATGTGTATATTTTACAGAGTCTTGTGCAAAGTGACATTTGGTGAATTTTAATTTAAAACCTTCTTTTAAGATTGCTTCCAGAACAAAGATAAGTGTTCTATGTGTTTCTCAAATGTTTCGGAAAATACCAAAATATCGTCTATGTAATTGACAGTAAAATCTGACAGTTTGTGCTTTCTTACGATCGTACTTAAGATTCTCTAAAAAATGGCGGGTGAAGTTTTTAGGCCAAAAGGTAAACAAACTGATAGTGTGCATTCTGGGTAACAAATGCAGTTTTTTGGTCGATCTTCGATCTTAACTGGTATGGACCAGAACGCTGAGTTTACATCAAATGTTGAAAAAAATTACATTTCCTTGTTTTGACCATTAAATCCTCGATTAAAGGAAAAGGCTACGATTGGGGACTACAATTTTATTTAATTGTCGAAAGTCTATAAAAAGCCGTGATCTTCTTTCTTCTTCTTTTTTAAATGGTAGGTTACCGGAGCGTCAAAAGAGCTATATGACTCCTCTATTAAATTATTTTCTAATAATTTTGATACTTGATGTTCAATTTCTTTCATATCTTCAATATAGATGCTCATCTATATGGTCTCTTACTATAGTACTTATCTATCCGGAGATCAATGTGTGCATCGTAACCTTTTACCGTATCTATATCATATTTGTCTTTAGCGAAAATTGAATTATATTTGCATATCAATTGATCAATATCAGATCTTTTTTATGATCTAATTGATTTACCGAAATACCAAAATCATCGACCAATATATTTTCGTTAAAGGTTATTTCATATTCTTGAATTATATCTTCTTTTTCATTTTTACATTTGCCTATGTCACTACCTGAACTGCCAGGAATTTGTTTTGTGATCTTAGGCTGTTTTTCTTTGTTTTTTATGTAGTCTGTCTTTTCATTGCTTTGGATATTTTGCATGATTTCTAAATTCTCCTTTTGAGTTAATTTCAATTTTTGTATACAATCTGATCCAACTAGGAAATTATAGTCAAAGTTTTCCACATCTATAACAAAAACATGCACTTATTTTATAATTTCAAAAATTTTTAGTTTTAAAGTTACCATTCCTATTGATTTATTTAGTAGTGTAGTTTTTAAACCTGCTTTTTTATAATGAGTATGTATTTTTACTAAGGACACATTAGATCCGGAATCATAGATTCCTGATATTTCCAAAGTGTCATTTATTATTAATTTAATTTTTATTAATACTAGTCTTTGGATTAATTTAATTTAGTTCTGTCTCTAATTCTGAATTATTTACACTCCTTATCTGATCCTTTCTTGTTCAATCGTTATTTTTTTATTTTAAACCAACATTGGGATTCAGGGTGATAACATGTACCTTTATTTTCTTTCTGACTAATTTTACACTTGCCTCTTTTGCCTCTCTATTCCAAATTTGTGTCTTTCGTGTTCTGTTAATATATATATATAAGGAAATGTAATTTTTTTCAACATTTGATGTAAACTCAGCGTTCTGGTCCATACCAGTTAAGATCGAAGATCGACCAAAAAACTGCATTTGTTACCCAGAATGCACACTATCAGTTTGTTTACCTTTTGGCCTAAAAACTTCACCCGCCATTTTTTAGAGAATCTTAAGTACGATCGTAAGAAAGCACAAACTGTCAGATTTTACTGTCAATTACATAGACGATATTTTGGTATTTTCCGAAACATTTGAGAAACACATAGAACACTTATCTTTGTTCTGGAAGTAATCTTAAAAGAAGGTTTTAAATTAAAATTCACCAAATGTCACTTTGCACAAGACTCTGTAAATATACACATAATAAAAAACAACACGGTGACTCCACTAAAAGATAATTTAATTGCTATAAAAGAATTTCTAATTCCAAAAACACAAAAAAACGTCCGACAATTTTTGGGGAAAAATAAATTTAAAAAAAAATTTTAAAATGTGTACCAAATATGTCAATAATTCTGGATCCATTCAATAATTTATTAGGAAAAGGAGAAAAATTTGCTTGGTCCGATAAATGTCAAGAATCATTTGATACTATGAAAAAACTACTATGCTCTAAACCAATTCTAGCCATCTTTTATCCGGACCTACCAATATATATTTATACAGATGCAAGAATATTTATACAGAAGCAATATATATTTATACAGATACAAGGCATAGCCGCAATCTTAAAACAAATTCAACCCAACGCCCAACCCATCTTAAAGGCCGGCAACGCACCTGTAGCTCCTCTGGGGTTGCACGGGGTCGTGGGCGGCGGTAATCACTTACCATCAGGTGACCCGCACGCTCGTATGCCGTGTCTTTTCCATAAAAAAAAAAAAACCCAACAGTGATGAAAAACTTTGTGCATATTTTTCGAAAAAATTAAACAATTCCCAAAAACAGAAAAAAGCGATATATCTTGAGTTTCTGGCTATAAAAGAAGCAGTTAAATACTGGCAACATTGTCTTATAGGAAAAACATTCACAGTTTTTACAGATCACAAACCCTTAGAAAACATGAATATAAAAGTCAGAGCGGATGAAGAACTAGGAGACCTTACGTTTTATTTGTCACAATTCAATTTTAAAATAAAATATTCTTCGGGAAAATATAATGAAGAGGCTGATACTTTAAGTAGGAACCCAGTGTTAGAATCATGTAAAAATGATGATAGTTGTTTAAAAGTAGTTAATTTTGTAAAATGGAAGATCAAAATAATAACGAATATATAAAACAGAATATAAAAAAACTTATCTTTAAAAATAACATATATTATAAAAAAAACCGGAAAACATGAAAAGATTATACTAACCGAAGAGTTCAGTAAACATATTATAAAACAAGTTCATCACTACTACTGCCACTTAGGAAGACAACAAGTAGAAAACAAAATAAAATCCTTTTATCAAGCTAAACATGTATTAGACAACATAAAAAAATATGCGAAAACTGTGACGTTTGTATAAAAAATAAATCGAGAGGAGCATACAAGTTTGGACTCATGTCTCACTGAGGACCCGCCACATATCCGTTCGAAATAGTGTCTATAGATACCATAGGTGGATTTGGTGGTGCGCGTTCAAGATGTTAATGAAGTGAGTGACACTTCATTCACCCATGACACTGACGTCTCTTAAAGACAAGGGAAAACAATATATTTTATTATTTAATTTAATTAATACGAACTGGTGAAACAATAGCTTTAAATGATGTTGTTTCTCTTGTCAGGTGAGTTTGGGATTGATTAATGTTAAAGAATGTCTGTAAAAGTGTAAACATTTATTTATGTAATAAATCTCTTTTCAGAGCAACTCAATTCTAGTTATAATTTTACTGTTCACCCTAATATATAATGTAATCTATAAATACAATTAGTATATATATGATATCTATGTATGTATGTTTGTATGTATGTATTTATGTATGTATGTTTGTATTTATGTATTTATGTATGAATAGTGTGTGTATACTTTTTTTTTTGTATTTGATATAATGAACAGCAAAAATATCTTTACGCAAAGTTATCCGCCAACAATGTTCTCTAAATATTAGTTTTCATAAATAAAGGTTGCCTGTAAGAGATCACTTATAGTGATAAGGCCGCCTTTGCACTGTACTAAAATTTCTAATCGAATTGAATTTATATGTTATCTTAGTGCAATAAAGAGTTTTTGATTTGATTTGATCATATGGTACCCAAATGTTAAGTTTTTTCTTGTACCTAGGCTTTCGTAAATGACGTTAAACTGTTTTATGATCAACATCCAGTTCTTCAGCATTGTCGAAGTTACTAGTATGTTGATATTGCTTCACTTTCTCAAAAATGGCACTGATTTTATCTATGACAGACTTTTTTATCTGTGGCGTCCAGAGTGAACCTCATCTTTCACACTAAAATTTCCAGATTTGAAACACTTGAACTACATTTGTGCTACTCTTATTAATACCGCATTAGGTCCGTAAACCTCTCAATTTTTTTTCGCGGTGTTCGTCGCATTTTTACCGTTTTTGTAATAAAACTTTAAAATCTACCGAATTTCTTCGTCAAATACGTTCATTTTACTTGCTTGAAAAATAATTGAACAATTGAAAAATTGCGAACTAGTTTTTTATTTATTACATCTTCAGAATGACACTTTTAATGGTATTAAAACCAGTCAAATTTAATGCTAATAAAACAAATTACGAGTGATGGAAAAATGGATGATTAAAGTGGGCGAAAATATCATTGTCAAATCGTGGACAAGCCCCATAGACCGTAGCGAAGTCCAAACAGCCCCTCGGAACAAAGTGATGCTATGTTTATGGTGGGATTAAAAAGGAATCGTCCACTATAAGCTTTTGCCACTAGATAAAACTATCGATTCTGACCTCTACTGTTAACAACTGATGAAGTTAAAAAAAGCTATTGAGAAAGACCGGCTGGAGCTGGTGCGTAGGAAAAACATGGTGTTCCACCATGACAACGCCAGACCGCACTCATCTATAACCACGCAGCAAAAATTGAGAGAGCTTGGATGGGATGTGTTGATGCATCCTCCGTATAGTCTGGCACAATGTCACTCTGCTGCGACGTGCGGGGGTTACCTATGTCGGATCGCTGGGAGGAAGCCCGACGCTTGCTGCCACCACTGTGACGACTGCCTCGATGAGACGGTCCAGCACACGTTGGAGCTGTGCACAGCCTGGGCATCTCAACGTCGCGATCTGTGCGACATCATAGGGCACGACCTCTTCCTGCCGGCCGTGGTCAAGGCCATGGCCAACAGCGAGGCGTGGGATGCGGTCTCCTCCTTCTGCGAGGCAGTGGTGCTCGAGAAGGATTCGGCGGAACGGGCGAGGGAGGCTTTTGCAGAACTCGCCATCCGCCGCAAGATTGGGTCGACGGAGGGCGGCACACGATCGCTACCTTAAGAGTCAGAGGGCGGTCAGCTTGGGGAAGCTGGCCGCCTACTAACCTGGCCCGAGTAGTCGCGTGCAGGTTGCTCCCGCGCGCTACTCCGAGCAGACCGTCCAGGGTCAGGGGCGGGAGCACGTCGCGGAGTAAATGGTGTGTGCCCACACACTATTTTTTCCGCAACGTGCTACCGCCGCCGCGTCCCACATAACCCGTTCGAGTACCCACTCGGGCCGGTATCTGTAACAGGATTTCCTCAAGAAAAACAAAATCCTCCGTATAGCCCCGATCATGCTCCATCAGATTTCCACCTCTTTCGGTCATTGCAGAACTCTTTAGGATGCATAAAGCTAACCTCAAAAAAACACTGAACACTATCTGTCAATTTTTTAGAACCAAAAATCTCAAAATTTCTACAGGAATAGGATCATGGTACTACTCATAAGATGGCAACAAATCATAGATCAAAACGGCACATACATATTAGAAATAAAAAAATTGTCTATAAAAATATTTTCCTTTGTATGAACAATAGGAAAACAAAGTGTTTTGGACCGACCTATTATTCATGTTTTGGAGGTTGACTCATAAATAAAACAAACTATTACTCATGTGAATATTTTATTGCAATTAACACTCTCAGCCAGACGAAGCCGAACTGATAGCAGCAGCTGTAGCTTGACTGTTTTTACCAGTAGATTGTGCATATGCAAGTGCAACAGATTTACTATCACTGATACTGCCATATGGTTCCTTTAATGGTGGTTTCTCCATAGTCGTAGTAGCACCACTTGGTTTCTTATCCTTACAATCGTCTTTTGGTTTATTATCTTTTGAGTTGTTATTGCAATCATCTTTTGGCTTGTCTTTACAATCATCTTTGGGCTTGTCATCTTTTGGTTTATCTTTACAATCATCTTTGGGCTTGTCATCCTTTGGTTTATCTTTACAATCATTTTTTAGTTTGTCGTCCTTTGGTTTGTCTTTGCAATCATCTTGTGGCTTATCATCCTTGGGCTTGTCTTCTTTTGGTTTATCTTTACAATTGTCTTTTGGTTTGTCATCCTTCGGCTTGTCATCTGGTTTCTTATCTTTACAGTTGTCTTTTGGATCTGTTTTCGTGTCAAGTATTTTTTTTTCCGGAATTTTAGGCGATTCAGAAGAAGGTTCTAGAAATTGAAAAATATGAAGTAAAACCCAGAGTTGCAACAGAGGCATAGTTGCCTATATGTTGATTACTCAATGTTAGGGACGTTAGTAGTGATAGCACGATGAAACCTGATCATAGACGCTCAGGTTTCGTCCTTTGTAAGCAATAATCTCCCGGCGTTTATAGTATATTGGTCAGTCATATTGAATATTTTTATAATGGGCCGTGATTTTATCCAGCTTTTTTTTACAAGCATTATAATTAAAATTACAGTATTTGTTAGTTAGTTAGTTTTTGTATGAAAAAAAAACAAAAAAAAGTGTATCTTCGCTTCAGGATTCAAATACTCCTCTTAAGTATTACGATTTTAGAGAGGTCCAATGAAACAGGATTTGCTCACAACCATTAGTTCTTTTCTCGTTATGCTATTAAACATCGACGACTTACACACATAGATACAACATACATATAAATAAAAGATGGACACAAGCGTACAATTGTAAGAGCGATAGGTTGTGGGTTCGATTCTAACTCAACGAAATGAAATATTTAATACTTGCATTTTCTAGCTAACGAGTCAATGCTCAATTCCTCCAGAATTCCGCGGAAAGTGGACTTGGTTACTTCAGTCTACTATACTTTGTCCGGTATATAGCGTAAATCATTTTAACCGACTTCAGAACAATTAAAATGTTTAAGTATGAGTAATAAATTTCGCAAGTGTAATAATTATCTCTATCTTCGAATTTTCTCTTGAGATGATTTTAAAAATTGCCATCGTAGTAAAGGGATATAAGCGTGCAACTAAATGAATACCTGTAGAGGCCTCTTCCTTGAGGCATTTTAAGTTGGTTTATTTTTTAAAATTATTATTTATCTACTATATATCGATCTAAATAGGTTATTTATTTCAGAAGTAACTCACTCTTTATAATGTTAGGCATTGCATGGGCCAATGCTAGTCCCTGAAAAAAAAAAAGAATTAAGATATTATATTCAATATTATCTTCATGGGTTATGCACACTAAAAGCGTAATGATTTCAGAATTTCGTGGAAAGCGGAGTACGGAAGTCTTATAGGAAACGGATTGTCTAAGCATTAGATTTACTTTGCCTATCCTAATTATTTTAATTTCTACATTCTGGTACCACGCAATATCTTAAAAATTGGGAGGAATGCATAAAAACAGAGTATTTTATCATTATTTACCCTCTAGCTACCCTCCTAGATGCGGATCTAAAATCATTTCAAATAGCCTAAAAATATTATATAGTTACATAGGCCAGAATGTGACTTGTATTGTAACTAAGAAGCTTTTATTATAAATTCTACTTAGATATAAACGAAAATATTACACAGTATACTTACAGCCAAAATAAAAATCAAAAACAACTTCATTTTGACGCAATACTTCTGCTGAATGTATAACACGTACAATGTCTTGCACTTTTTATATAAAAGTGAATTGAACGTATATAATGTATGTAAATAAATATTCTATGGGACAATAGCGAAATGCACTCTATATGACATTTTAGGGTTCCTTTGTGAAAATATTCATAATTGATTAATTGCTTCGAAGAAAGAAAGGTCCTCACGACATTCCACCCAATTTTCAAGATATTGTATCTTGAGTGGCGGAACTTAACGCCACGTTGTGTGTACTTACTTACCAGATAAAGAAAATGAAAATAATTCATCCACCCGAGTGGGGATCGTATCCACATACGTCACGTTTACGGTGACACTGTCTTTCCTCGAAAATTTTATTAGGCGTTAAGTTCCGCCACTCAAGATACAATAGCTTGAAAATTGGGTGGAATGTCGTGACGACCTTTTTTTCTTCGAAATAATCAGTTATGAATCGAATGTTTTCACAAAAGAACCCTAAAACGTCTTATAGAGTGCACTTCGCTATTGTCCCATAAAATATTTATTTACATACATTATATACGCTCAATTGACTTTTATATAAAAAGTGGATGAAATTATATGTGTTATACATTCAGCAGAAGTATTGCGTCAAAATGAAGTTGTTTTTGATTTTTATTTTGGCTGTAAGTATACTGTGTAATATTTTCGTTTATATCTAAGTAGAATTTATAATAAAAGCTTCTTAGTTACAATACAAGTCACATTCTGGCCTATGTAACTTAATAATATTTTTAGGCTATTTGAAATAGTAGCTAGAGGGTAAATAATGATAAAATACTCTGTTTTTATGCATTCCTCCCAATTTTTAAGATATTGCGTGGTACCAGAATGTAGAAATTAAAATAATTAGGATAGGCAAAGTAAATCTAATGCTTAGACAATCCGTTTCCTATAAGACTTCCGTACTCCGCTTTCCACGAAATTCTGAAATCATTACGCTTTTAGTGTGCATAACCCATGAAGATAATATTGAATATAATATCTTAATTCTTTTTTTTTTTTCAGGGACTAGCATTGGCCCATGCAATGCCTAACATTATAAAGAGTGAGTTACTTCTGAAATAAATAACCTATTTAGATCGATATATAGTAGATAAATAATAATTTTAAAAAATAAACCAACTTAAAATGCCTCAAGGAAGAGGCCTCTACAGGTATTCATTTAGTTGCACGCTTATATCCCTTTACTACGATGGCAATTTTTAAAATCATCTCAAGAGAAAATTCGAAGATAGAGATAATTATTACACTTGCGAAATTTATTACTCATACTTAAACATTTTAATTGTTCTGAAGTCGGTTAAAATGATTTACGCTATATACCGGACAAAGTATAGTAGACTGAAGTAACCAAGTCCACTTTCCGCGGAATTCTGGAGGAATTGAGCATTGACTCGTTAGCTAGAAAATGCAAGTATTAAATATTTCATTTCGTTGAGTTAGAATCGAACCCACAACCTATCGCTCTTACAATTGTACGCTTGTGTCCATCTTTTATTTATATGTATGTTGTATCTATGTGTGTAAGTCGTCGATGTTTAAGAGCATAACGAGAAAAGAACTAATGGTTGTGAGCAAATCCTGTTTCATTGGACCTCTCTAAAATCGTAATACTTAAGAGGAGTATTTGAATCCTGAAGCGAAGATACACTTTTTTTTGTTTTTTTTTCATACAAAAACTAACTAACTAACAAATACTGTAATTTTAATTATAATGCTTGTAAAAAAAAGCTGGATAAAATCACGGCCCATTATAAAAATATTCAATATGACTGACCAATATACTATAAACGCCGGGAGATTATTGCTTACAAAGGACGAAACCTGAGCGTCTATGATCAGGTTTCATCGTGCTATCACTACTAACGTCCCTAACATTGAGTAATCAACATATAGGCAACTATGCCTCTGTTGCAACTCTGGGTTTTACTTCATATTTTTCAATTTCTAGAACCTTCTTCTGAATCGCCTAAAATTCCGGAAAAAAAAATACTTGACACGAAAACAGATCCAAAAGACAACTGTAAAGATAAGAAACCAGATGACAAGCCGAAGGATGACAAACCAAAAGACAATTGTAAAGATAAACCAAAAGAAGACAAGCCCAAGGATGATAAGCCACAAGATGATTGCAAAGACAAACCAAAGGACGACAAACTAAAAAATGATTGTAAAGATAAACCAAAGGATGACAAGCCCAAAGATGATTGTAAAGATAAACCAAAAGATGACAAGCCCAAAGATGATTGTAAAGACAAGCCAAAAGATGATTGCAATAACAACTCAAAAGATAATAAACCAAAAGACGATTGTAAGGATAAGAAACCAAGTGGTGCTACTACGACTATGGAGAAACCACCATTAAAGGAACCATATGGCAGTATCAGTGATAGTAAATCTGTTGCACTTGCATATGCACAATCTACTGGTAAAAACAGTCAAGCTACAGCTGCTGCTATCAGTTCGGCTTCGTCTGGCTGAGGGTATAATTGTAATAAAATATTTACATGAATAATAGTTTGTTTTATTTATGGTCCAGTCTCCAAAACGGGTGTATCGTGTGATCGTTGTTAGGCTTTTTAAATATTGATATTTAATTAATAAAAATTAAAATGAATAACGATACAAATCATAAAGCTACATTAATTTCCTGTGATTTGCTTTTAGTAAAAAGTAAGTAAACACATAAAATATTATTTTTAAATTATAATTATAGAATCTGTAACAAAAAAGACCTTTAAAAAAACTGTAATACTCAAAACTTAATCTTATTTCTCTCTTTGTTGAAATTGATCAGCAAGCTAGGCAAATAAGGTTTAATGGAAGCTTAAAATTAATAACCATCATAGTTGGAGTCCTCCGTATTAGTAACTTTTGTCAACTTCATTAGGCAGATAAAATTAACTTAGAAATACTTAGTATGATTGAATTTTCATAGTCAATAGATGAGATTTCATCCCAAACTTATCCGGTAGGTCTGAGTTATGTAATGATTAGTGCATTAGATTGGTAATTATAACCGGTCTGTTATTTAGCATTTGTGGAAGCTGAATTTGCTTCTTCTTATTGCATCTTTCAGAACACTTAACCAGCAAAGGATTACTATCTTTTCTTGATACATATGATATATTTATGTATGAGGTGTTTTGGTTCGACTGTGAATTCGGTAAAGTAATTCAGGTAAATGTTTGCCGTGCGGACACTATGTAGCCTCTTGTGAGCAGTATTACATAAATTGCAGTTCAGACGCCTCATAGCCAAAAAGCGTTTATAGTGTTTGCTGATCGAATTACCTGGTATACTTTCATAGTACCCTGAAATTCTTTTAATAGGTCGAGATCCCATTTCCTAAATCTGGCGATCTGCGATACAAAGCAATCCAAATACAATGAAAATAATTTTATTGTGATGTTTATTTATAGTAAAAAGTAGTGAACTAATTGATATTTGCCGACTCCTGGTCATAAGCCGTAAATAGCGTTTATTAGTCGGCATTACTGTCGGAATTGTTTCGAATTTATTTTTTCTAAATTACTTTTGATTTTTATAATTCTATTATGTATATTTTTTTTCCTATGATAACATCCGACCGGTTCTTTTATACGGCAGCGGATGTTGGATGGAAGTCTGTTTCTGAAGCTAGACCTCCCGGACGCTCAAGGAAGCGCTTGTTTGATGTCATGATGCAGGACATGAGAGCCAATGGTCTAACCACCCAGGACGTTACAAATCGAGCAAAGTGGAGTAGATTAAGCAGGAAGGCAGACCATGGTAAAAAATACGCATGCAGAGCTTTAAATTCTAACTAAATATATATGTTTTTTCAAACATTTTTTAAAGTGTTAATCCACACTTAGGAAAGATAAATACTTTATTAGAAAACGTATAAAAATTTGAGTCGTTGAGAACGTATGGCTCAGTGGTCAGAGCGCCTGGTCGGTTTCCAGGAGGCGCGGGTAACAATATTGTTTTAAGAATCTTCGAGGCGCATATAAACGTAGAATTTTGTATATATAACCTACCTTTAACATTTTTTTTTAATTTTTAGACCTTTTTCTTTTTTATTATGTCGCATTGAAAATACATACAGCCCAAAATTTTAACCTTTTTATCACCAACTCTTAGGGAAACAAACAAACATAAAATTCAAAACATTACACATTTTAAAACAATACACAGTTTTATCAAATTTCCCCATAAAAAATTACAGACAACTGACAATAACATATCATTAAATGAAATTTATCAGATAATAACATGATAAAATATACTATTCAAAAATTTTATAAAATAAATCAATCAAATAAAAAAAAACTTTTGTAACAAAAAATACTATAAATTAATTACGAGTAAAACGTTTCATTAGTTTTTTTAAAATTATTAACATCATTTTGTTATAACTGGTGCAGGTTCTATTGACAAGGCTATTTTGTGCATGCTGGCTTCTATTAATGGGTGTTTTAAATAGTAATGGATTACGCATAATCCTCTCTTCGCGGGCATCTGAAATTATTGCAGCTTAAAAGAAACAGGGATTTCATATGATTTTTAATTATCTTCTATAATAAAAGTTGGTTTCTCTTCTATCGGCGAGTGATAATACAACTAGACTATGAAAATTCAATCATACTAATTATTTCTAAGTCAATTTTATCTTCATAATGAAGTTGACAAAAGTTACTAATACAGAGGACTCCAACTATGATGGTTATTAAATTTTTTGAGCTTCCATTAAACCTTATTTGCCTAGCTTGCTGATCAATTTCAACAAAGAGAGAAATAAGATTAAGTTTTAAGTATTACAGATTTTTTTAAAGTCTTTTTTGTTAAAAATTCTATAATTATAATTTACAACAATATTTTATGCAGTAATAAGCAAATCATATAATTTAATGTCACTTTACCATTTGTATTGTTATTTGTTTTAATTGTTGTTAATTATTTAATCATTTGTGTTGCTAATTTATTATTTACTTTCTATGGAGACAAAAATTTAAGAAAATATGGTTATTATACACCTCTAAGGTAATTTTGAAAATGTTGTTAGTTTTATCCTCATTGCAGTAAGTATTATTATTAGTACTAGTATAAGTGCTTATTATTGTTTTTTTTTTAATTATCATATTCAAGTAAATGTTTGTTTTATCTATTTTAGCAGCTGTTGTTTCACTGATTTCACCATCAAACTTAAATATTTCTATTTAATGTTTTAATGTTTATTGAACGCCAACAGAAAAGAAATACTATTTGAACCTTGCTCTTTTAAATGAGATATAAATTTCCTATTAAATATCAATATTTAAAAAACACTAAAGCGATCACACGAATACGCCCGTTTTGAAAATTGACCCATAAATAAAACAAACTGTTGTTCATGTAAATATTTTATTGCAATTAAAACTCTCAGCCAGACGAAGCTGAACTGAGAGCAGCAGCTGTATTGAGCTTGATTGTTGTAGCATATAAGTGATAAGTGATAGCGAATCTGTTATCTATTATTGGTAAAAACAATCAAGCAGCAGCTTGATTGTTTTTACCAATAACAGATAACAGATTCGCTATCACTTATACTACCATTTGGTTTCTTTAATGGTGGTTTTTCTATAGTCGGCGTATCATTACTTGGTTTCTTATCCTTACATTCATCTTTTGGTTTGTTGTCTTTAGGTTTATCATGTTTTGGTCTATCACCTTTTGGTTTCTCTTTGCAATTATCTTTAGTTTTGTCATCTTTTGGTTTATCTTTACCATCATCTTTTGGTTTGTCGTCATTTGGTTTGTCTGTGCAATCATCTTTTGGTTTATCATCTTTGCGATCGGCATCTTTTGGTTTATCTTTACAATCATCTTTTGGTTTATCATCTTTGCGATCGTCATCTTTTGGTTTATCTTTACAATCATCTTTTGATTTGTCGTCATTTGGTTTGTCTGTGCAATCATCTTTTGGTTTATCATCTTTGCGATCGGCATCTTTTGGTTTATCTTTACAATCATCTTTTGGTTTATCATCCTTTGGCTTATCTTTGCAGTCATCTTTGGGCTTATCATCTTTGGGTTTGTCTTCCTTCGGCTTGTCATCTGGTTTCTTATCTTTACAGTTATCTTTTGGATCTGTTTTTGTATCAAGTAAATATTTTTCCGGAGTTTTAGGCGATTCGGAAGAAGGTTCTAAAAATTGGAAGATATAGGGTAAAACACGGAGTCGCGACAATTGGATAGTTGCCTATATGTTGATTACTATATACAGTTATTATATACATAACATAATATATATTATATTTATTTTACAAAAAAAAGGAACAAGGATCTGTTTAATTATCGTGGCGCAGTAGTAAAAGCGTGTGATTGTAAATATGATAGTTGTGGGTTCGATCATCATTCGGGGGAATGAATTATTATTTATCAACATTTTAATTACTACGCTCCGGAAACAAGAAAAAGCGGGGCGTTGAGTATCACCACTTAACATGCAATGCTTCAAAAATTTGGCGGAAAGTGGGAAACAGATTGTCTTAATATTGAGTTCCCTCTGCCTACCGTGTTACATGCGGGATAAGGCGTAAAGCTGAAAAATAGTATCGATATTAAAATAAAAATGGCAGCTTATCGAGAGATTCAAATTCTTCCACAAATAAAGGCAGTTTTATTCTTTTAGAGGTTTTTCTACCTCATTGTAACTACTACTGCTTGTGAACAATGGGTGCCAGTTACATAAAATATATATTTTATGTAACTGATATCATTACGTTCGACCGTCTATAGTTATTATATGCGAATTCAGAGTTCTGACAGTAAGCATTATGAAATATATTATAAAAACAATGAAGTTCCAGAACGGGTTCCATAATTAAATATAACTTCTTGTGTTTTCTGATAAATATCCATTGAAACCAAAGACGGTGTAGGGGCAGAAGCGACTGTAAACATGACAGGCTGTGGTTTTTATTCCCATTCGAGAAAATTGAATATTAAATATTTTAATTTCTTAGCTCTGGGCACGAGGCAAAGCGCGCGGATAACAGAAGTGTATTAATGGGAACGAAGTATCTTAACGCTAGGCTTCTATGCTCTGCGGGATACAGCGTATGTGAGGATATGCTGAAAAAACATAAATATGTGATTATGTAAAAAAAACAAAATATAAAATGTATCTCAGCATCAGGATGAGGATACTCCTCTAAAGTAGTACGTACTATTTTAGAGAAGTCCAATAAAACAGGATTTTACTTAAAATCACTATTCGTTATATTCATAAGCATAGAGTTACGCAATAGATGAAAGATGGACACAAGCGCACGATTGTAAGCGCGACAAGTTGTGGGTTTGATACGCACTAAACGAAATGATATATTTAATTACATAATACATTTCTTAGCTCTGATAATGAGGCAAAGCGCAATTCCTCCAGAACCTCCTCCTAGGCGTAAAGTGGAGAACGGAGTGTCTTAATGCTGCTTTGCCCGGAATATAACGTAATCTCAACGTCAAATTCAAATTTTCTCTTTTGATGATTTTAAAAATTGCCATCGTGGTAAAGGGGCACAAGCGTGCAAATAGTTGAATGCCTCTAGATTCTTTGAGGCATTTAAAGTAGCTTTATTTTTTTAAAATTAATAAATACTATATATCGATCTAAATAGGTTATTTATTTCAGAAGTGACTCACTCTTTATAATGTGTGGCATTGCATGGGCCATTGCTAGTCCCTGAAAAAAAATTAAGATGTTACACTCAATAATATCTTCATGGGTCATGCACACTAAAAGCGTAATGATTTTCAGAACTTCGCGGAAAGCGGGGTACTGAAGTCTTATAGGAAACGGATTGTCTAAACATTAGGTTCCTTTTGCCTACCCTAATTATTTTAATTTTTACATTCTGGTATCACGCAATATCTTGAAAATAGGACGGAATGCATAAAATCAGAGTATTTTATGATTATTCACCCTCTATCCACCCTTCTAGATGCGGGATCTAAAAATTATTTTAAATAGCCTAAATATATTGTATTGGCCAGAGTCTGACTTGTTTTGTAACTAAGGAGCTTTTATTAGAAATTCTTCTTAGATATAAAAGAAAATATTACACAGTATACTTACAGCCACAATAAAAATAAAAAACAACTTCATTTTGACGCAATACTTCTGCTGAATGTATAACACGTTCAATGTCTTGCACTTTTTATATAAAAGTGAATTGAACGTATATAATGTATGTAAATAAATATTCTATGGGACAATAGCGAAATGCACTCTATATGACATTTTAGGGTTCCTTTGTGAAAATATTCATAATTGATTAATTGCTTCGAAGAAAGAAAGGTCCTCACGACATTCCACCCATTTTTCAAGATTGAAAAATTGTATCTTGAGTGGCGGAACTTAACGCCACGTTGTGTATTCTTACGAGATAAAGAAAATTAAAATAAATCATTCAATCAAGTGGAGGTGGTATCCACATACGTCACGTACAAATATTATATAACGAAATTCAATAAAAGTAAAATAAAATTCAGTATGCAGTCTGATCGAAAATAATAATAAAATAATTAAGTCGTTTATAATTTGTTGAATTGAATAATAAGTGCATCGACTCGTGTCTTGACAGTTGTTTATGTGACTCATATTGTCGTCCTCTGAACGTAATAGACTTTTACCCGACTGCGCGATGCAAGGTAGGGTAACGTGTTTATATGTCTATGTATGTAGAAAAAAACAAGTTAGAACGTATTCTTCAATTAACAAAACTTTCCCAAGGAGCCTTGTAAAATTAAAATGGGACCCAACTATTAATCATAATAAACTATTGTGCTTCTTTTATTCTATTTTCTTTTATTGTAGGTACAGTTGAGTTTTTAAGTCTATAAGGGATTGATTAACGAAAATGATCATTTTGTTGCCTGTCCGTATGTCAAGACCAGATTACTGAACTCTTTGCACAGTAGGCAGAGAGGACCCCAGTGTTAAGGCACACTATTCTCTACATAAAGATGTAAGACGCAACTCAACACCACGCGTTGTCTTGTTACTAGAGCGAAAAAAAAACATAATTCATTTTCGTATGTTTAAAATATTCTTCTTTTTCCTGACGAAAAACAGCATTAAGTTTAGACAGTAGCGCTGTTTTCTTACATCGGAGATATCAAAATTTTTAAAAAGTTCTTATCTGTAATCCATTATTTATTGTTTGTGGTGCAGCAGAGAATTGTATCTGTAAACATAACGGTCGTGGGTTTGATTACAAGAGGATGTATAAAATATTTTCATATTCTCGTGTTAGTAATAAGATAAAGTTCTAAGTAGATAGGATTCGTGGGTTCTGGACCAGTGAGTGGGAGTGGTCCAGAACCACTTCTCGGTGATTGTGAGGTACTACTGAAAGTAATGTTCTTTTGTTCAAATATAATTGCAAATAAATTAAAAAAAAAACTACTTCACGCACGGAACCTAGTGTTAAGGTCGATACTTGTTAAGCGCAATGAATTATTTTTATTTCTTCGCCCGAGTAACAAGACAACGCGCGGTGTTAAGTTGCGCCTTACTTCTTTTGTATCTTTTTCCGCCTCGTGTCCCACTGTATCATATAGTATCATACAGTAGATATATGAGATACAATTTGAGGCTATAAACATAATATATTTCATAAATTTCTTCAGCGTTTGTTTATTTTCATACTTGGATAGCACAAGTGTTCTTTTTATACAATATGATTTTATTGCGTATTATATATTATGTACAGATTAATTATTATTCAGACGTCAGTTATAATGTATATATAAAACTATAATTGGACAATTTGAAGTTATAGAATCTTATTCATTTATTTATATGACATATCTAAGAGAAAGAGGAGAGGTAAAGCGTTAAGCGAGGGGTTGAGTTCAAACCACCACCACCTAACCTTTACAGAATTCGAAGTGGGGGACGGTAGTGTCTTAATAGGAATGTAGTTTCGTAACACGAGGTCATCTTGCTATGTGCGAGATACAGCGTGAAACAACAAAATAAACAAAACCAAACAACCGTGAGTCGGGCTTGCTCACCGAGTGTTCTGTACAAAAATTGGAGGTCTCGAGCTGTTTCTAAAATTCAAGTTTAGCTTAGCCTTTCATCTGATAATTCTCTTGAACTAGCTATAATTTTGCCCCCTTTTTATGGCTTATATGTTAACCACAAATGTATTGTCTTCAGATTTTTTTTAACTACTCTTACCTGTAGATGTTAGCTGGGAAATTTCATAATTCTAGGTCAACCTGAAATAGATACCCTTCCAGAGGCTCACGCTACGTTGCAGTCATCGGCGCATATCGTCGATAACCTATAGATGTCAGCCGAGACAGTGTCCAGCAATATATTGAACAAGAACGCATTAAGAGCCGAGCCCGGATGAACCTCAGTGATCCCTTATGATGCCAATGCCCACCAGATACAGCAGATCTAAGAAGGCCACATCAAAAACATGCCTCCATCAAAGTTCTGAGGGCGAAAACTGAAGAGCTGAAATCCATATTAAGATTCAGAAATAATAGAACTTGGCGGAGCCTGAGTTTAATCATGCGCTTGAAGAACTTCATGGCATGAATCATAAACTGCCACCCTCGTTGTAATTAGGGGTAATGAAACAAAGCCGCCACTGGTGTGACATTTTTCCAGTGTCCAAGATATGGTTAGAACGGCAGCAAGCACGAGCACACCAAGAGATCTCAACGATTTCCACTCTCCGATCGGGATATCAAAAATTTTATATTCTACGGGCTTTCCGTTCTTCATGCGTTGGAGGACGTTACGAGTTTTGTCAAGGATTATTGACGAGGTTAGGAGGTGGATCGTGTGGAAGACTACGGATGCTGTATGTTTAGCAGCTCCTGAAAGTAACTTCTCCTTCGTTGTTCGTGTAACTTATTGACTTCAGTGGTGAACAGGTTTTAAAATTCCGTCACGTCTTTAATTGTTATTTGTATCTCATAAATTTTACTTTGTTCATATAGCTTTTATATTTATGTGTCATATCAACAGATCTTTCACCATTTGCACCAGATTAACTCTAGAGTAATTGGTAGGCAGAGAACATTACGCTTGATAGATCTTGGGGCATCTGCATTTGCGTGAGATGTGTTTAAAAACCTCCAAATGTAATGACGTCCACAAACGTGATGTAGCCTTGTGGAGGTAGTTCTGCATTCATTTAATTAGACTGATTTTTTTTTGGAAAATTCTTACCGACTAGAACATTTACCTTTACAAGTCTTGCGCACTAATCCCTGTGACTGTCAAGGCATGAGTTGACGGCTTATATCAATAAATGTGATCATGTCTATTACTACTTACTTACTTAACTTCACGCTGTGTCCCTAGCGGGATAGTCAGAGAGAACGGAGCGCCAAACGCTACGCTACGGTTATTAAATATTAAAATAGTCACAATAGATACAAAATTCTTTGACAAAAAGGAGGAGAGCTGTTTTTTGATAGGTGCCCTTCAATATTTTCTGAAAAATACAACACAAGTAATGCATGTGTGCTAAATGAGTTCTTGAAGCTATAATATATCAACGTAATTAAAATAAAATGAAAGCCATTACTACTTATGAAATTATCATGCAATAAATATTTATATTTTAAACTTCCAAGCCTTTCTAGCGTTCGCTGCAAATATATTTGCTCATAAAAGCGAAACAAAATGGCCCTACGTAACAGATTATGTTTTAAAAGTGGCCAAACGTAAATTTTAAACATTATCTCTATCCGAAGAATCTAAATGCATACAAAAAATATTTGCAACAGAATACAAGGATCTCTGCCAAACACAAGTATGGAGATTGCTACAGGTGCTGTCCGTGGGCAAATCCACTAATGCTTGTCAAAGATCCGTGGAGCTCAATATTTTAAATTATTACTTATCCATCTAAAACCATCGTTGCGGAGATTAAAGAGGTCAACTCGCACATCTGTCTCATATTGTCCCGTCAAACTTCTCTTTTTGTTTTTAAAATTATTTTTGTTGGATAACATTATAAAAGATTCCCCCTGCCATTTCTCTTCCTCTTCCAGTAAATATCGTCCCATTTCTATACTTCAAAATGTCGGTTTGTCGGTGTCGTTAAATAAATATTTCATTTCCTCGAGTCGGGATCGAACCCACAACCAGTCAATTTTACAGTCACACTTTGTGCCTTGCGCCACGACTAGCCAAAATATTTTTATTGATCTATGCTATTTATACTAGTGTTTGCACACAATAACCTATTAGACAATTATTTATTTTTATATTTACAGCGCAAAAACATTTCAAAGTATTCATACTCTCTTATGTACTAGCTGAGTGTACAATTTAAGTACATCTATATCATTATATGAGGCCTGCGTTGAGTTCTGCCACTCTGCCCTCTGTCCTCTCTTTCCCCTCTAGCCACTCCGCCACACCCGCAATGCCTCCAGAATGTTGGTGAATAGTTTTAGGTATGCCCACAAGACTCCTCAGAGATATTAGTAGAAGATACGAAACTCGCACACCCTTACTATCAACGAATCCAAGGGACTTACATACGAGTCAGACCGAGACCATCAGAGATTTGCTCGACAGTATAATTATACATATTATAACTTTTTTTTCGAATGGGCTATGCTGTTGTTGACGTGGGATGGTCTTTATATCGTTATCAGGCGGTGAGGGACGAGAGTAGCTCGCCCCTAAAGAAAAAGAAAGTCGTGTAATAATAATCATTCGTATTTACATATATCACTATCACCCACTATGAATTATACAAAGACTGCTATTAATCCATTCGTTATCAAAACATATTTTAACTATATATGTATTATAAATGATTATAATTTAGCTTTAGTTCATTTTAGTTTAAAAATAATTTAATTACTAACAATTTCATGAAAATATTATTAGATAAATATATACTAATATAATAAAGCGGAAGAGTTTGTTTGTTTGTTAGTTTCTTTGTTACTGTCATAGTATGACCGACGCGAACGGGCAGATAGCATTGACGGTTTTATAAATATTCATACATTTTCGTATTTTGTTCATGAACTATTGTTAATTTTTATGTAATTAATTGCTGTTTATAATTAATTTAAATGGAGCTTGGTTCTCTTCTTCTTTTCTTGGTGTAGTGTAGAGTTTGGTCCTGCGCGATATTGCCCGCTATTTTTTGTTTAATGTTAGTCTATACTATTTTAAACACATTAATATTGGAAATTTACGATCGAAAGTTATTTAATCCTCAAGGAAGATTATTAAACATAATTTTCGGTTTTTAGAGCATATAATTTGGACGTGATCTTTTTGAGAAAATGTAAAATATAAATAATTCAACGCTCTAAGCTTGAGTCCCGCGAGGCGCGCTCTTGCTGCCGATTTTGTCCAAGCAGCGACGTAGTGCTTGCACTTTCTCAAAATTTTGAAAAATGATTAAATCTATAAATTATATAAGCAATCTTATAGCAAATACAGCATAATAAATTACTTATAGGTAGTATGCGCGCGAAGCCGCGAATGGGCCGCTAGTTAACAATAATTTGTAAATTGTAATAGTTTGTGAATTGTGTTGATAAGCCGTCAATTATAATAATATATATCTCTAATTCATTTTAGTTTAAAATAATTTGAATTCTAACAATTTCTTGAAAACATTATAAGATCAATTATTATCATTATTAATAGATAATTTGTAATTTATAAATCACAATTTCTATAAGGTTGTTGTTAAGCCGTTACGGCCGAACTGATTGGCAGTGCGCGCTCTGCACTAGCCGTCAAATATATTCCTTTTGTTTTAAATTGGATTACCTAGGCTAGCCTAGTCTAGCGAAGTTGATCATGAGCGACTTTTCTTGTAAACTTCGGGGCTTACAAGACTGTTATGATTTATACAGGTAAACTCCACTAAGAATTCAATTTTGTTTACTTTATTGTATAAAAAATTGTATAATAATGCTTCATAAATATGTTTTTTTATTAACAGTCATATAACCCAAACGTTTCGAATGTTTTATAGCATTTTATAGCCACTAATCTTACCAGCGCGATTGTTATATAACATTTGCAGGCAAACTAATTAATGCCTTGAGTTCATTCAAATAACGATAACTTTTTTTTTAAAGAAGTGACCAAGAGATTAACCAAGATTAAGTTGAGTAACAGACAGACAGACAGACAAGAAATTAAAAAAATAAATATATTTTTGCTTTAAAATTACTAAATGTACAGACAAAATATTTTTACTCTCTTATTATATACTAGATAAGGCGTCCAAAATTTCTGTACGATCAATACAAAACTGCAAAAGTATTGCATAGATCGTATTCGTATCACTTTTGTTTTATAAAGATTATAAATGTAAATAAATGATTACTGATTGCTACTTTGAATGATTGTAATCGTATTTTAATACATATATTTTTTATCTAGGACTCTCTCTCTCTCTCAAAGACGTCCTATGTAAATATAGATAATCAATTTTCTGTTTTACTCGACCGTTTAATGTAAATAAATGATTACTGATTGCTACTTTGAATGATTGTAATCGTATTTTAATACATATATTTTTTATCTAGGACTCTCTCTCTCTCTCAAAGACGTCCTATGTAAATATAGATAATCAATTTTCTGTTTTACTCGACCAGTCTTCCCAGTGAACAACGGTTTGTTTTACGATCGAGTGCAGCAGTCGCACCTTGCGCTTCTATCTTCCGGTTTTCATTCAGGTCACTTGTAGATATCGTCCGTTACTCTCCGTAGTAAAAATCAAAACATACGTTCTTCCGTTATTTTTCTCGGTAACCAAATAATAATTTAATTATTGACTTATTATCATAGAGAACCATATTCTTCGCATTCTCTAACATTTTTTGCTAAATGTAACCAAACTAAAATAATTATAATATTAATGCTATGTGGTGCGCGGAAAGCGGATAATAATTTGATAGTGCTTAATAGAATTTAATTAGATGAGTAAAATTAGACAATTGCTTCTTATTGGAGAATTGAAATGTACAAATTATAAGATAATTAATTATAAGTATGCTTTTATTCAATCAGTAAACAATGAAAATCTTGGGAAACATTATTTAAATATATGAATTGAAATCTTAACGCCTTAGCCTAAACCAAAACCAACACCAACGCCAGGGATTAGCCCATTACCAGTTGCACTTCCAGCACCAGCCCCCCCAGATCCTCCTCCTGCACCAGCTCCTGCTCCATTACCTAAACCAAAGCCAAGACCAAGACCGGGTAAGAGCCTGGTACCGCCGGAACCTGCTCCAGCGCCAGCTCCTCTTCCATAATCACCAGATCCTGCTCCTGCGTCGGCTCCTCCTACATAACCACCAGCTCCTCCTCCAGAACCACCAGCTCCTGCTCCTGCGCCAGCTCCTCTAATACCACCAGCTCCTGCTCCTGAGCCAGCTCCTCTTCCATGACCACCAGATCCTTCTCCAGCGCCAGCTCCTCCATTACCACCAGCTCCTGCTCCTGCGCCAGCTCCTCTAATACCACCAGCTCCTGCTCCTGAGCCAGCTCCTCTTCCATGACCACCAGATCCTTCTCCAGCGCCAGCTCCTCCATTACCACCAGCTCCTGCTCCTGCGCCAGCTCTTCCATTGCCACCAGCTCCTGCTCCTGAGCCAGCTCCTCTTCCATGACCACCAAATCCTTCTCCTACGCCAGCTCCTCCTCCATAACCACCAGCTCCTATTCCATGACCACCAGATCCTTATGCTGCGCCAGCTTCTCCATTACCACCAGCTCCAGCTCCTGAGCCATCACCTCCTTCATAACCACCAGCTTCTGCTCCTGAGCCAGCTCCTCCTCCATAACCACCAGCTCCTGCTCCTGCGCCAGCTCCTCCATTACCACCAGCTCCTGCTCCTGAGCCAGCTCCTCTTCTATGACCACCAGATCCTTCTCCTGCGCCAGCTCTTCCATTGCCACCAGCTCCTGCTCCTGTGCCAGCTCCTCTTCCATGACCACCAAATCCTTCTCCTGCGCCAGCTCCTCCTCCATAACCACCAGCTCCCGCTCCTGCGCCAGCTCCTTCATTACCACCAGCTCCCGCTCCTGCGCCAGCTCCTCCATTACCACCAACTCCTGCTCCTGAGCCAGCACCTCCTCCATAACCACCAGCTGCTGCTCCTGCGCCAGCTTTTCCATAACCACCAGCTCCTGCTCCTGCGCCAGCTCCTCCATTACCACCAGATCCTGCTCCTGCGCCAGCTCCTCTATTACCACCAGCTCCTGCTCCTGCGCCAGCTCCTTCATTACCACCAGCTCCTGCTCCTGAGCCAGCACCTCTTCCATGACCACCAGATCCCTTTCCTGCGCCAGCTCCTCCATAACCACCAGCTCCTGCTCCTACGCCAGCTCCTCCATTACCACCGGCTCCTGCTCCTGAGCCAGCTCCTCTTCCATGACCACCAGCTCCTGCTCCTGCGCCAGCTCCTCCATTACCACCAGCTCCTTCTCCATAGCCACCAGCTCCTCTTCCATGACCACCAGATCCTGCTCCTGCGCCAGCTCCTCTATTACCACCAGCTCCTGCTCCTGAGCCAGCACCTCTTCCATGACCACCAGATCCTTCTCCTGCGCCAGCTCCTCCATTACCACCAGCTCCTGCTACTACGCCAGCTCCTCCATTACCACCAGCTCCTGCTCCTGAGCCAGCACCTCTTCCATGACCACCAAATCCTTCTCCTACGCCTGCTCCTCCTCTATAACCACCAGCGCCTATTCCACAACCACCAGCTCCCGCTCCTGCGCTAGCTCCTCCATAACCACCAGCTCCTGATCCTGCGCTAGCTCCTCCATAACCAGATCCTGCTCCTGAGCCAGCTCCTCCATAACCACCAGCACCTGCTCCTGCGCTAGCTCCTCCATAACCACTAGCTCCTGCTCCTGCGCTAGCTAATCCATAACCACCATCTCGTGCTCCTGCACTAGCTCCTCCATAACCAGATCCTGCTCCTGAGCCAGCTCCTCCATAACCACCAGCACCTGCTCCTGCGCTAGCTCCGCCATAACCACTAGCTCCTGCTCCTGCGCTAGCTAATCCATAACCACCATTTCGTGCTCCTGTACTACCTCCTCCATAACCAGATCCTGCTCCTGAGCCAGCTCCTCCTCCATAACCACCAGATCCTGATCCTGCGCCAGCTCCTGCTCCTGCTCCTCGGCCACTACCGCCATAACCTGTTTCTACGTCATCTAGTTCGTCACTTTCAGCGCTGTCTAATTCGTCACTTTCAGAGCTTGCTTCAGCACCATTTCCTTTGTTACTTCCATATCCTGCTCCAGCACCAGCTCCGCCTCCATTACCACCAGATCCTAGTCCTGCGCCAGCTCCTCCTCCACCACCTTAAAAATACATACTCCATTACATCCTCCTATTTAAAAAAAATAAAATTAGTTTTCTATAATATTTAGGCAGAAAATTATGTTAATTCACAGTGATAAGTTCTTTGAGTTTTACGATTATTACATATTTTAAATGAAACTATTTCAACTGGATTAATCGCATATATTTAGGCCCGACGTTCGACATAATTATTATATCTAACTACCGTCAAAGATTCTGCTTAATTGTCTCGCGTATTGCCCAGAATTCCTACGGAATGAGCTGACTGTATCTTGCCCTCTGGTATGGTGGGTTTGACTGCAAGGTTTTACTGACATTTTATGAGTAGTAGAAATTTTCCAGCCATCCTCTATATTGAAGTTAACTTAATTTTGTATTTTAATAGCCTCACGGATCATTCTAGGAATGTATCTGTTTGCCTTAGCGAGGATTTGGGACTTATCAAACCTGTGGTTAGACTTATCCACAGTGTGCCCATACACAGCTAACTTCCATACGTGCCCATTCTTGATATTGGAGATTTTTTCCTTCACCCTAACACCGATGCTTCTCTTTGTTTCATCAAAAAGATACTCAAGCAAGCAAGTAAAAAATTATTATGTCAACTCATTAAAGAACTCCATTATGATTTAAATCGATTCGACGAACAAATAAAAGCCTTAAGTGACGATATTAAGATGTGTTTTCCAAAAACAGATTTCCAACAATAGGTAGAATTTACTAATTAACGCGCGCAAAATAAATATAATCAATATAAAATTAGACAATTTCGTAAGTACCAAAATCTCGAATTAATATCCATTGTCAATTTGTCAAAACAAAGTTTTGATAATTCTACTATTGTGGTATTAAATAAAAGTGTTAAGTTTTCGCCAGCTCCTAGAAAAATACCTATCGAGGAAATAATAACAATAGTTGTATCTGTATAAAAATCAGATTTTGAAGAAATATTCTGAAGTTATTCGTCAAGATATATTAAATTTACTGCGCCCTAGTAAGCCACCTAAATCAAATCTATTCGTAGTGAATCTGGGGCTCGGGCTCAGGTCGAGCTTAGCAAGTTACGGAAAAATGAATATATAACAGTTCTCAGAGTCAATAAAGGTAACGTGACGGTTATACTAAACACCGACAACTATATACAAAAAATATCTACAAATACAAAGAATGTACTGCTGTCGGATCAAAAATTTGTACAATAAAAAAAACTTAAAGAGACATACGATTTAATAAGAAAAGACGCGAAAACATGACATTTTGACATTAAATGCCTCGTGCCTAGCTGTGTAAAACCTCCAAAATTTGTATGGGTTGCCAAAAATACACAAAAAGATGTATCTCTTTGACCAATAGTAAGCCGAATAAATAAATACCATGACGATGGTTCCGATCCATATAATTATAGGCTTATTACTATCACCTCCCTGCTCTCAAAAGTCATGGAGAGCATCATCAATAGCCAGCTCTTGGTTCATCTAGAGCAGTGATTTTCAACCCTTTTTTTTGTTGCGGCACATATTTAACGATTTCAAAATTTGGCGGCACACAAAGAAAAAGATAAAAATTATTTACTTACTGCAACACACTGCATAAATAGTTTATGACAAAATTTTTTATATATTTGCAAAATTTGGCGGCACACAAAAATGTCGCGGCTCAGTGGTTGAGAATCACTGATCTAGAGAATCACTGTATGATTAATGACCGTCAAAGTAGCCGATTGAGCGTCGCTTTATCGGTGATTTTCTCGTATACCTAACCCATTTGCCTTGTCTTTTTCCATAAAAACAGATGTGTACAATTAAACAATAATGAAAGCTGAACATTTTCACGAATATTCAGAAATTAACTATGAAAAGTCATTATAACTATTATTTGTGAAAATATCATTCATGGACAATGTATAATACGTTAGCTGTATTTAATTATTTGATCATAATGCCGTCGTAGCTTTTAATTTAGCCCCCCCACCAACCATGTCACAAATCCAGACAAAATGTGGACAAAGAAGGGTCTTGACACTTCTATATTGCACTTTTACATACAACTCATACTAACTTAAAATGAATTTTAAGCAGCTATTTACATACTTGGTGATCCGTATAAAAAATTCAACTTAGGATTGTTAGTTATGAAAACTATTAATCCTCAAATTTTCTAAGATTACGTAGGTCTGAGGGCCCTGGAATATTAGTCTATAATAAATTATTCAAATTAAGACATTTAGTATAGTTATTTTTCTTTAAATAACTTGGTGATAGTATAATTAAATAAAGTCAGTTTACAGTACAGTCAGTTTAAACGAAGCATCGACTCACCTGGAGTGGGCAGCAGATCTGAAAAAATATATAGAGACGTTATAATTAAAAAAAAAAACAATTATAATTGTATTTATGACGCCAGTCGTGGCGCAGGGGCACAAATTTTGCCTGTAAACGCGCCTGATTGTAATTTCTGCAGAATACGGCGGAAAGTGGCGAACCGAGTGTCTTAACTTTGCCTTCCTTGCTGTGTCCGGGACATAGCGTGAAGATAATTTATATTTTTATTTAGGCGGAAGGCAAGTAACAGAATGTCTTGTGTTTTTCTCTGTACCTATTGCCTATACAATTTTTATTTTAGCTTTACGTTGTAGCTGTTTTCATAGCACCATAGGGAGAGAGATCCTGGAAACCTAGTGCTCAGATACTCCATTCCCATTTAAATACTTTCGTTTCCCATTTTCAGCTGATTTGTAGAGGCAATGCGATTTGAGTGGCGGAACTCAACGAAGCAAAGCAAGGCGTAGAGCTTCGCCAACTAACACGAAATATCTTCAGAATGCGATTAGAAAAAAATGAAAAGAATATAAAAGAGAGCTAAGTATAATCATTTCGGAACTGAAAAAGCTACGTTAAAATTTTTAGACTTTTAATAATTCTTTGAAAAATATAAAAGTTATAACAGTATCTTTATTAACTACAGGAATTGACAAGGTTTTATCCGGGCTGAAATGATTTTATTAAAATCATTTCCTTCGACCAAATGTATAAGCCACTGGTGCTCCTATGTATTGTACCGATTTTTTTACTTTAAAATTTCAAATTTTAAGAATAAAATTGTCTTAGGAACCTCTTCGGTGATTTATTAAATAGAATTTCAGTTGTTATTGTTTAAATAAATAAATCAGCTTCATGGGGTACCCCGCACACAGGAGGGTAGGTAGAGGCAACCGAGAGTTAAGACTCTCCGTTTCCCACTCTCTACCGAATTCTGGAAACATTGAAGAGATGAAATATTTATATTTAAGTAAATATTTCACCTCCTCGAGTGGGGATCGAACCCAAAATCAGTCGGATTTACAGTCATACTTTGTGCCCCTACGCTACGACTGGCCTCATTGTTAAATTATTTGATTAACGCTTTAAATAATTTTAAGGCCTTACTTGGCTTAGCCTGAACTGCCACCAGACACTGAAAAACAAAAGAAAAATTGACTCTAGGCTCTTATTTTTTCTCTCTGTCTCTTTTATGACATCCGTGATAAAATATATATATAAATGATTGTTTCATCTGGTTAATCAATATGCAGTATTATTAACATTATTGTGGTTACTAAGCAAAAAGTAAAGTTAGTTTAGTAAAAAACAATCTTACCAACACCATAAATAAAGCAACGATGGTTTTCATCTTGAGGGTTGCACTAAGGTTACCCAAAACACCTTCGTTATTTATATTCGAACAGAACACAACTAAAAGTAAAACAATTGAATACTGAGTAAACACATATGCACTGATGTATATACAGAGTGGTTTTGTCAGCACCACTTTAAATGAAACAGTTTTAACTATTCTATGAAAGCTTAATACGATTTTAAAAAATCCAAAAATTTAAATGTGTGTTTTTAACCAAAATAAATAATAAAATTGTCGTAAAATAAAACATATTTGTCAAGAACGACGCAGAGAAAAAAACTAAAGAGAAACTGTAGTAGTATGTGTTTACTTGCTTCCACCCTGTATACTGCTTATAACGAATTTATATACTAGTGTTCTTTTTCCGACTCTGACTAGTTGCGCAGCGTAAAGGAGAGTAATATACTAATAAATATCAATTCATGTATGTATGTATGTTGGCGATCTAAGATGGAAGGCTTGCTCGCAGCAACCCCTGCCAGTACTCATGAGGGCTGCAATATCCTGCTCCGTGTGCTCCATCCAGGTGCATGTGGCGGACATGCACCTCGAGAGCACTGATATCCAACCAGGCGAGGCGCACCAGTTCGTCCTCGCTGATGTTTCACGTGGCGACGAATGCGGAGTTGGGGACCGCCGCCCAACTCGCCAAGTCCAGAAAGGCGGGAGATGGAAGAGGGAGCGACAAATAGCTGCGTGGAATGTAAAAGGAGGGATAGAAGAAAAGATAAATTAATTATTAGATGCTATGGATGCTAGTGATTTGGATGTCGTTTGTTTGACTGAGACCAAGCGAAAGAGCAATGGCAGACTGTCGTCAGGGTCGAGGACAGCCTGACTATCCGACAAACAACTTAAACTTAACGAAAAATTTTGAGAATCATCAATTTTGAATCCCACGAGTAAAGGGAAAAAAACGGTCCACCACGCAGTGCCCCCTGTACCTGGGTAAGCCTTGAACCAGGACGATCAAACAGCCGCCCCAGCCCCGTAACCCGATCCGGACATTGGTCTCTACCCGATCGGGGATAGCAGTGACGACTAAACCACCCATCAGCCAGGCATCCCTCGCGCTGCGTCGCTGCTTGGATTGGGGTAATTTTTTATAGAGGTTTTATTCCTCGCGGTCCAGCCGGTGAAGGCAAGACCCTTGGTCCCGTGCGTGGCCGCAAGACATTACCACAGACACCGCGCACGGAATTACGAAGAAGACGGCGAGCATCGCTCTGTTTGACGGCGGGGTAAGGGCACGCTGAACCCGCCCTACTTCCACGATAACCTAGTGCATGAGCGCAGAGCCATCAAAGGGGTCCCTCCATACAATGCACTCATGGGACAACTCTTACAATACAGAGCGCCCGAGCGCATTCCCGCAGGTCGGTTTATTAGCCGCGACGAGCAGCAGCACCACGACTGTGATACTGCTGTCCGTCCCGTTGTTAAATATTTGAAAGTGAAAGTGTATAGATATATAGATAGATAGATAAATAAATAGGCAGATAAAATTCACTTTGCGCCAAATTCTGGTATTTTTGCGTGAAGACGCAGCGCTTTGCCTCTTTACCAGAGCGAGGACATGAAAATATTAAATATTTATTTCCCCCGAGTGAGAATTGCACCTACGACCGTCACATTTACAGTTGCACGCTTGTGGGCACAAGCCGCAAGTCGGTTGCGCCATGATGGTCCCTACGAAGTATTAATATACTACATCAAAAAATACTTATTGCCTTACGACATCCAATTATTTAATCTTCATACCTTCACGGATTATTTAGATTGATGCCTATTATCCTCTGTCGATATAGCCTATAATCAGTGATACTGTAATCGTGAAATTTGATAGTAACCATTATTAAGAAAACACTATAAAAGTGAGTTATTACATATTACGACTCGTTGATTTGGTCGGCTCAAGATGCCATACGAGATGCACCCACAATCTACCTTAGGGGCTGGATAGAGAAGACATGTTGGAAGCCTTGTCATGATTGACCAATTTTACACAGGTTTAAAAAATACAGACATATAAACATATTCTTTCTTAATTATAATATTGTTGGCCTTGATATAATCATTTTCATTTATACTCAGTCAATAACTTATGAAAAGAGTCTTTTATTTAATAATTTTTGATACTTACCTACTGTTGAATTAATATTTAATAAATTACAAGTTATATACTTGCGTACATAAACGAGACTGTGGTTCAATGCCCATCTGTGTAGTAGTTTTTTTTATTTTACATATCTCCATTGATCTGGAAGGGGAGTGGAATATGGATTGTCTTAAATCTAGCTCACCAAACGCAAACGCAGCATATGGATGACCTAATAGTAAGTGATCCGTTCAACGTCGCCCACGACCACGCCACCAGAGGGACACCAGAGGAGCAAAATAACAAGCAAGGAATGTGTCGAAAGATAGACGCGTCTTTTGAAGGTACTCATATCGTATCGACCTGAAAACAGGTATGCAATGTTGTTGAGGATGTGTAAGAAAATCAAAAGTCAAATCAGTCAAATTCAAAATATTATGTCTAATAATCTTTTGTAAGCACTTCAAGAATTTTTGATCGAAAAGCCACCACTGACTCGGAATGCATTTCTGCTGAAAAGAGCCACTAGAACTTAATAGTTGCTATTTTCAAATTATATTCATTCTGGCCATAAATACCGTTACAAATTAAAAATAAACAAAATATTACTTCTGAATTTGGAGCAAAGCATTCGTCCATTTCGGACACTCCTTAGGTAATAAAAGGGGAAAAAAATAATTTTCATCATTACAATTTTGAGATCCTAATAAAAATCATTTTAATCTGTAATTTTTAAAAAATCGAGAAAATCACCGTTTTTTGAAGACGTATGTTATCGAACCGTAGCGTTTGGCGCTCCGTTCTCTCTGACTACCCCGCTAGGGATAAAGCGTGAAGCTAAGTTAAGTTAAGTATGTTATCGAAATGTCATTGTCAATGTGGCATAAAACTGTGAATGTTAACGGACGGGCGGGCGGCGGCTCCCTTCGCACTTGTATTAAGATAGTCGGTATATGGCGGTAATAAACTTTTTGAAATTGAATTGAATTACAATTTTAATTTTGCTTGCTATTAGCGTGTGTCTAACTAAAGTAGATGTAATAAATGTCTCTACTTTTCTAATTAAGTATTTTTCTGAATAAATATATTTTTCTATTTTTCCTTTTTATCGGAGGATCAGAAGTTACAAGACGATCCTCCAGAATAAAAAACAAATTATGTTGATGATTGATGAACTTTTATTCACAAAACCAAGAAAAATAATTAATTAAATATTTGAAATTATTATTCTACTATATAAATACAATTATCTAAGCAGCCTTAAGCTAAGCCAAGGCCAAAGCCGAAACCGAGGCCACCCATTCCACCGGATCCTGCTCCTGCACCAGCTCCTCCTCCAGTACCGCCAGATCCAGCTCCTGCGCCAGCTCCTGCTCCACTACCGCCAGCTCCTGCTCCACTACCGCCAGATCCTGCGCCTGCGCCTGCCCCAGAACCTCCTCCACCGCCATTATTTCCATTATTACATCCTCCTATTAAAATAAATTTTGACCATATATAAAATTTGGCTTATTATTATCTAAAATAATAATCTGATTGGAATAGTTGATCTATATTAAAAGATACAAGATTACTCGTACAATAAAAAAAAGTCCCTATCCTCGCAAAAGTCCCCATATAGATCCGATTTATGGACATTTGTGAATTTTGTGTAAGCAAATGGTAAAATGTAGGATACAGAGAACGGAGTACCAGTTTCCAAATCCGTTTACTCTACCTCCAGAGCCTGCGCCAGCACCAGCTGCTCCACCACTTTCACCAGATCCTGCTCCTGCGCCAGCTCCTGCTCCACTACCGCCAGATCCTGCGCCTGCGCCTGCCCCAGAACCTCCCCCACCGCCATTATTTCCATTATTACATCCTCCTATTAAAATAAATTTTGACCATATATAAAATTTGGCTTATTATTATCTAAAATAATAATCTAATTGGAATAGTTGATCTATATTAAAAGATACAAGATTACTCGTACAATAAAAAAAAAGTCCCCATCCTCGCAAGATCCGATTTATGGACATTTGTGAATTTTGTGTAAGCAAATGGGTTACAGAGAACGGAATAACAGTTTCCAAATCCGTTTAAATTTTTATAATTCACTTCAATGATTTTAAAGTAAAGTACAAAATATATTTTTAAGCACTGTTATAATTAATAAATAATGATAACAGTGCGTGGAAATTAATTATTTTAGTGGCGGAAGTGTACACCACGCTTTGCCACGTTTCTAGAGAGTGAAAATGAAAGTATTAAATATTACATTCCCCCGAGTGAGAATCAAACCCATAACCGCCACGCCCTGTCGCCACGATGACCTTAAACTAAAATATCAAAATATCAAATCAAATCAAATCAGCTTCACGCTGTATCAGGCACACAGCAGGGTAGGCAAAGGGAACCTAGTGTTAAGACACTCCATTCCCCACTTTCCGCCGAAATATGGAGGCATTGCGTGTTGAGAGGCGGAACTCAACGCTGCTACTAAAATAAAAAAAAAATATTCAAAATTAAGTATTATAACAATCATCTTATTCTTTTTTGTATGTAATACATTTATTAATGCTAAATCAATTAAAAAAGTATAATTAGTTTAAATAAAACATCTCACCTCCTATGGGCAGCAGATCTGAAAAAATATATTATAAACAAATTATTAGTTCTTCACACGACATTCTAAAAAAATGATTGAATGTAGGTATACGCTGTCTCGTACATAGCAGGGTAAACAGAGGGAAGCTAGAGTGACACTCCGTTCTCCACTTTCCGTCGAATTGTCTAGCAATGCGTTTTGACTGACGGAGCTCAACTCCGCGCTTTGCCTTATTACGTAGCAGAGCGAAGAATTGCAAATATTAAATAAATAAATTATATTTAAATTATTTTATTTTTCTGTCTTCAATTTTGTAGGAGAGCAGAGAATGGAGTATAAACAGTTTTCAGTTTTCCATACCTACCACCTCCTTATTTAAGTGGGAAGAAGCGGGAACGCGGGGAAGCGACGTTCAAATATGAGACATTCAGCTGGGTGCTAGAACCCACCGCTCTTGTAAACCGTCCAAGTGGTTTCCATTGAGTTAAACGTTCTTATCGAGCTACGTCAAAAGTCTTATGCGGTTGTTTTGTGATTTCTGGAAGCACTATATACGTTTTTCTTTCCATATTAATTATTATAACTACCACTGTAAAATTTTTTTTGCCACTTCAAAAATCATACAAGCCTAGGAAATTATATGTTTTTTTAAGTAAACTAAAAAAATCGGAAAAATGTGAGTCAGTTTCACGTTCTAAGATCATCAGATTTTGAGTAAAAATGATTTTAGAAACCTCAATATGTATCAATGTGTTGGTTTTGAGTTCGATTAACACTTTAAATTATTTAAAAATGCCTTACTTGGTAAAGCTTGGACTGCCACCAGACACTGAAAAACAAAACATAAAGGATTTTATAATATTTTTTGCCTAAAAGGAAGAGAGTGTATATAAGAGAAGTACTAAAAAGAGAGGTCAGTCATGCTGCAGACGCACAAAGTGTGACTCCAAAATCGATCGGTTGTGGGTTCGATCCCCACTTGAGGACATGAAATATTTATTTAAATTTATATTTTCTCTTCTTCGCTCTGGTTTTTTAGGCAGGGCGCGGCGTTGAGTTCCGCCACTCAACACGCAATTTCTCCAGATTTCTACGGAAAGTGAGGAATGGAGTTTTAACACTAGGTTCCCTCTGACTATTCTGCTGTGTCCGGGATAATTGCTGAGAACTACTGTCTGGCAAGAGCTATTTATTGAATATGTTATGTTGTCGTAATAAGCGTATAAGAATTTCTTAGCAATTATATTTAAGTAACGGCAATTTCTAAAAATCTCCCAACAGAGACCGGTCTACATAACTAAGTTTCCCATAATTTTATCAATTAAAAAAGAGCTAATGATTTTCAAAAAGCTCAACATATTTGTTGATTGATTTTTTTTTATGGAAAAGACACGGCAAACGAGCGTGCGGGTCACCTGATGGTAAGTGAGAGGAGCTACAGGTGCTTCGCAGGCATTTAAGATGGATTGGGCGCCGGGGCCCGGCATTACCTGATGCGAAGCGCAGTGGCATAAAGCCACTACTTCACGCCGGTTTTAAATGCCGGGTGTGGTAATGATGACTCTACCTCACGTACTTTAGTTGCCTCTTACGACACCACCAGTACCAGGATGATCCTATTCTAGGCCGAGATCACACGGCACAAATTAATGGCGTTCATTCTTAATTAATGGCGTTTCGAACGTGCCAGTTGAGCACAATTCATTTCGCCAATGTCACGTATGGAAAACACACGAGGGAAATTGAAACATATTTTTTCCTAACATGAAGATTTTTTTGACATATTGAAGATGTCAAAAAAAAAATAAAAATAAAATTTATAACATTCATCTTTTTAGAGGTTAGAAAGGAAACCTTTAAGAACATGCGTACATAGTCATGACAGTTTTGGCTCTAAAGCGAAACAAAAAAAATACTTTCACTTTTCTAGTTTTAATTTGATGAATGCGTGATAAAAATATACATGATTCTTTGTTCTGATTAATCATAGTTCCAAGTACAAACAAGTTAAAAATAATTAAAAAAATAAAGAAAAATCTTACCAACACCAAGAATAAAGCGACGGTTGTATTCATTATGAAAGTTGTACTTTATTTAATGACTTTAAACAAAATACCCCCGTTATTTATACTCGAACAGAACACAACAGAAAATAAAACAATTGCATTCTAAATAAACACAAATGCACTTTTATTGTTGTAATAAACAATATTTATATTACACTAGCGACTTAAGTACGGCTATGCCTGCTAGAACATGGATCCATCCACTCAAACTTCAAACTTTAATACCTTCAAAAAGCGCGTCTATCTCCACCTCAAAGACCGGCAACGCACCTGTAGCTCCTGTAGTCTTACACGGGGTCGTGGGCGGCGGTGATCACTTACCACCAGGTGACCTGTGCACTCGTTTGCTTTGTTTTTTTCCATAAAAAAATAACAAGTTAATTTCGGAAACTATTGACTCGAAATTAAAAAATTGTGGCTATATTAAATCATGTTAATAATTTTGTTGTACTGAACTTATACACTGTACCTCGTCTGAGTCACCCACCACTTTATGAAAGTATCATGTGTCATACGCGAGTAGTGCAGAACTTTACATGCAAGTATTATTATCAAATACATACTATAGGAATTGATTAATTTTGCACTTGTAAAAAAAATACAAACATACCTACATATATTCTTTCTTAATTATAATGTTTTCGATGTTCATAATTATAATCATTTTGTTTTATACTCAGTCAAGTTTTCAGTAGCTCGTGATCACAGGTAGAGTGAGGTAGCATTCGTCTGTTGGATGGTTGTGTGGTTCATTTTTTATTTTCTCCGTTCTAATAGATAAAACCCGGCGTTGAGTTACACAAAACGAAAATGTCGACGAGTTTCAAGAGTTTGGAATGCTTTTTCTTTCTTTTTTTCCCTCTTTTTTCTATCTACTAAAAATGGAATAATATAAAGCATGAGTTGATTAGTCTTTATTTTTGATTTTTTATACCTATAATTCATATTTTGGTTTATCAAGTAGTAATAACAAATAGAATAAATGTTTATGTTTTGTAAAATTATACATTATGTACAAATTGTCGTCACGAATTTTCGCATCTCTCTCCTGTTCACATTTATTTTTATTTAATCATTGTGAATCCAAATGTTGGATCAAAGGTGGAAATATTTTTGTAATTGGCCGGACAACAAGCGTCATAGCGTAGTCTCGTGTGCTTAGCTTGACAATCAAAAATTAAATTAAATTAGCTTCACACTGCAGGGTAGACAGAGGGAACCTAGTGTTAAGACACTCCGTCCCCCACTTTCTGCCGAATTTTGGAGCCCTTGCGTATTGAGTGGCAGAACTCAACGCCACGCTTTGCCTCGACACCAGAGCGAAGAAATGGAAATATAAATTTAAATAAATATTTCATCTCCTCGAGTGGGGATCGAACCCACAACCAGTCGGTTTTACAGTGACACTTTGTGCCACTGCGCCACGACCGGCCTCGAGCTTAACAATATCTCCCCTAATCCTGAAGCCCGAGGACAAGGAAATCCTGCTCCTCCTACGGCTAAATTAGCCGCAGCCAAGTAGGTCATCCGCACAAGAAGAATTGTAAAAAAATAACTTTGTTGGTGTTGCTATAATTTTTTTATCAGAATAGTGATTCATGTTTGTTCTCCATTTTACTATCGTAATATTGATCGTTAGTGTATTTCACACAACTCTTCTTTACTTTTAACTAGTGTATTTAATGTTCATACTTATATTTGTGTACTTTTTTATGTCCTCTTAAAGTTAATTTTATTCACTAAATTGGTATGGTTCTTTGATTATGGCGTTCCGAGCGTGCCAGTAGAGCATATATCACTTCGCCAATATCACGAGTAGGAGGTTGTACGGTAAAAAAGAGATTTACACAATAGGAGAACGCATGTTAAAAAAAAGATCCAGTTAAAAATTGCCTTCACCTATAAAAAAGGAAATAATATATATATATATATATATATATATATATATATATATATATATATATATATATATATATATATATATATATATATATATATATATATATATATATATATATATTATACATAACAGGTCTCTGTTATACTAACCCTCTGGTTAGTAATAAGAAATACAATACAAAGGTGTTAGCTTACAATTTAGTTTTATTATATCTAATATATTTACATAGAGGACTAAACTCAAACGGTAACAAATATTGAACGTTAAGGGGGCGGGGAGCATTATGAGGAAGGACATCGTAAAAGGGACGGATCAGCTTAGGGCAAGTGAAAACTATATGAGGAGGGGAACCGAAGTCTAGGTCACATTCACACAGCGAGTGGTCCCTGACCCTGATCTTAGCTACCTGCACAGGTGTACACTTGTAGGCCCAAGGGACAAATAGTTGATATAATCCAACGTTCAGTAAATTTTTGAGAAAAAACCAAGGCTGCCTGTGGATATTCGGTTGAATAGCAGTATATAACTTAGCTTTCTGAGAACTTAGAATTCAGACCATGACACATCCAAATGAGTTGATGCAAGAGACAACAGATCCTGGGCCGAAATAAAAAAATGATCTAAATCACCACACTGGATGTCTAATTTTGCGCACGAGCCTGCAGATTTATTCCCACTTATTCCAGATTGACCTGGAATCCAGGCCAAAGTAACATTACAAGTATTTTATTAATAATTATTATGTATATTATTGTTAATTACATCATATCATATTAAAGTATAAGACAGAATATAATTATATTAAATAGCGAGTGGAATTATTATTAATTTTTTTTACTAGTAATTTTCATATGAAGATGTTGAATATACATTTTTCTATATTTCAAACATTGAACTATGCTCTACTGGAATTTTTTTAGAGTTCTGGTCTTCTTTCATCGTAAAAGTCATAGAACTATTTATATGCTTTTATGAAATTAAGAGTTCCCGCGTCTGAGCATTATTTTATTTATTTTTAAAATTATTTTACCTTTCCAACTATTTACGAAACGAACGTTCTTTTTTCTGTTTATATGTTTCTTTCTTCATGAAATCAAAATAACTATTGCTAAAAATGATCAGGAACTATTTTACTCTTACTTTTATCTTTTGCGTGCAGAACTCTCCCGGATTTTGTTTTGCAAAATGATCTGCCAAGAGAAGTCAGCAAATTATTTTTTTAAATAACTTTTTTAGGAGTATAAACGCCACATCTATTTGTAAAACCTATCGCAACTATAGGACTCAGCTGCATGCGAAGAGAACTTAATTTTATTTTTGATTGCTGGACAATGCTCTGCTAAGTTCACAGACATGCATCCGTATTTATATCCCTGCGGCTTCCTTCTAAGTATTTTCACAGTGAGGCTGAGAGTTTCATAAAAAACAACATTTTGTAATTTCTGTAATTGATAAATCTATAGAACTAGTAAAATTCATAGAAATTATTTATAAAACATTAATAATTTTGGAGCTATGATTCTATTTCAAAAGATTGGCATCTATTCCGATTTTACCTTACGCGGGATACAGCGTGAATTTATTAAAAAAAAAATATCTCTAACTGTATTACTTTCTATGAACGATCACTTTGTACATTGTTGTGACATATTATTTTAACTAGCGCCCTGGTCGCGGCTTTGCCCGCTTGAATTACATGATTATTCATTTAAGAAAAATAGATACTACAAACAGCCTGAATTATTAATTATTTGATTTGGATAAGTATTCACGATATTCTTTGTAAAATAACTTCTATTAGCTCCTGACCAGTTTTTAAATTCATAACGCACGAAAGCACGTTTTTATGCTCTCCAGGTATTCTTCTCTCTGCCCCCCGCGGAGGGAGAGGGGAGACAGTTCCAGGGCTGATCCCTCTGACCGTGGTGGTCTTTCTCCGCCCATGGCTATGGGCGCCTCATTGGGCTGGTTCAAAGCCCTGTTATTGTGTCCATAGGGACTGGGGGAATAGGAGCGGGGCAGAACGAGTTTGATGCAGCCCGGGCGGTCAACCTAGCCGGGTGAGACCGCTGGTAACTCAGAGGAAGCACAGCTTAGGTGACCAGCGACCGCAGCTGCAGCTCAGGAATCGGAAGGGGGAAGGATATCCCTTGGAAGTCGACGTATATCTGGTAGGCGGGTGTGCCACGGCGCGATGTCTCGAATTTGAGGAAAATCCGAGACATCGGCACGGTGGAAGGCGTGGACGGCGAGCTGGGTTATATGTTCCTCAAGCCCCTCGACGCGGAGGTCACTTTGTATAGTGGCGTTTCTCACGAATCGGGGGGCCTGAACAACATGTCCGAGTGCACTGTTCTGAGTTGTCTGTAGCAAGGGGCGTTGGTTAGCGTTGCAAAGCGCGTACCACGCCGGTGAAGCGTACGTTGTATCGATTTCTACTATCTCAAATATAAACTTCTTAAATACTTATATCTTTTGATAGAGTGAAGCGCTTACAATGAAATAAGCACTAAAAGTTACCCTGATTTACTTGTAATTTTTATGTATAAAAGTTGCTTAAATTTATTGTGTATCTTTTACGTTATACGTGTTCACATAAACAGATAAACAGGCCTGACGCATTAACTTTAGTAAACTGGTGGTAAATTATTTGACGTTCAAAAAATGAAGCATGTAACTTCTTATTTTGAATAAAATTATTTGAATTTGAATTTATTATTTTATTTTTAGTGACCTCGCAATTCGTTTGTTGTATTTCATTGTTTACATATGCTTTGTTTAAACAGCTTTTCAAATAATCAAGATATAAAAAGAAAACCTACGGCCTTACTGCTATTACAGTTCCAAAATTGAAAACATGAGGGTCCTACTTCTGATCGCTTTAGCGCTTATGGTGAGAATTTTATTTATTTCCTTCCTTTATGTTACTTAAATTAAAATGACTCATTTAATCGAAATAAGAATCGAACTAATAACTACCGCTCTTGTACATAAACGTTTTCTAACTACGCCACTGTGTCTTCCAAAAACAAAAGATTTCGATTTTCCTTTTATCCATTTGATGCAAATTTATCTCTGTATCCAATAAAAGTGATAATATTTAAATTCAACGTAAAAAATAAAATTAGAATTATAAATATAGGATATTGTTAAGTGCTTATTTTTATCGATTCAATTTTGTTCTCTACTGCTTTATTTCGTATCAACAATCAAAGGTAGGCAGAGGGAAACTTGTGTTAAGAAACTCCGTTCCCACATTTTCCTTCTCCACTTTCCGCTGAATTCTGGAAGCAATACGTGTTGAGTGGCAGAGAACCCACAGTCATCATTGTCATCAAGTCACATTTATTGTAGTTCATATATTTTTTGTGATTTTTCAGTGTATGACAGTTGCCCAATCTCTACCATGTAAGTAAAAACATAACATAATATACTAAGTACATGTATAGCGAGGTAGACAGAGGATACCTATTATTAAGACACTTTCACTAGAAACTACACGGTGTAGAACGCTGAAATTTTGCATGCACTCGGACCTCTAAATCGTACGTTCTTTTCGAGCTACATCGAAATTCTTATACGATTGTTAAAACAAGTTATTATGAATATCCGCTACATAAAGATTATTTTGTCGGCCCATGACGTGTAACGGTTTTGCGTTTGTTTGGCTTGTTCTGACTAATCTAAGAAATGGATGTAGCGAATTTGATGTAACTTATTTTTATCTTTTTTTTTAAATGTTTTTTTAATATATCTATATTTTGATAACACTGAAGTAAGACTGCAAGAATTCTTCTAAGGGTAACTTTAAAAAAATATATATTTAACCTTTCAGTCTTCGGATTAGATGATTTGAATCCAAGCGGACCCAAGGCTGCGAGTTCTGCGGGCGCTGCGAGTTCTGCGAGCGCTGCGAGTTCTGCGAGCGCTGCGTCAGCGGCAGCGGCTAGTGCATCTAATACAAAAAGTAGTCCTACTGGTCCTTCCAGTGGGTTTGGATCTGCATTCACTTTTGCCGATAGTTTCAAAAAAGAAGCTTCTGCCTTTCTTAAGTAAAATGCTTACAAATAATCAATATTAACATTTAAAATATCAGTTCTGTGCTCTTTTATTCACAAATAAAATTTTAAGAAATGTCTTTTTTTAGTAATTCTGTTTTTTTTCTAAATACTTATAATAAATCAGCTTCACGTTGTATCCTACACACAGCAGGGTAGGCAGAGGGAATCTAATGTTAAGACACTCCGGTCCCTACTTTCTGCCGAATTCTGGAGGCATTGCGTGTTGAGTGGCAGAACTCAACGTCGCGCTTAGCCTCGACACCAGAGCGAAGAAATCGAAATATACAATTAAGTAAATATTTCATCTCTTCGAGTGGGAATCGAACCCACAACCAGTCAGTTTTACAGTCACACTTCGTGCCACTGCGCCACTACTGGTCTCAGTATATAGACTAAACTTACGAGGGCGGTCCCATAGGTACTTAACGTTGCCGCCCAATCTAGATCGAGATATCCCGCAGGCAGGGTAGGCAGAGGGAACCTTGTTTTGAGACACTCCGTTCCCCAATTTCTGCGGAATTCCGGTGGCATTGCGTGTTGAGTGGCAGAACTCACTTTGCCTTTGCCGACACTAGATCGAAAGAAATGGAAATATAAATTTAAGTAAGTATTTCATCTCCTGGAGTAGGAATCGAACCCACAACCAGTTGGTTTTACACTTTGTGTCCCTGCGCCACGACTGGCCTCAATTTAACTAATCAATATGACACTTTCTTATATAATTACATATAACACACATTAAATGTAAAATAAGAACATTGTTGAACGTAATTATCACTCTACATCCGAGTTGCAATTCAGACAAACATATGAGATTTTATCTATGATTCCATAGTTTGCAAACTATGCTTTTCTTTCGATTTACTTTAAGAACCACTACATGTTATCCTCTAAGTCCCAATAGTTCTTTTCAGTTTTTTTTGTGGAATTAATAAAGCTATTTTATTTATAATTTATTTATTATTTTATTACTTGCTATTTACTACTTGTTAAATTTTGTCTAATGGCATTGTATTTTTGATGCAATATTTTTTTTTACTTTTGTGTCCGTCTTGTTTTTCGCTTATTTGCTCCGCAATTTTCCCCTTAAATATAATATAAATAGTGAACAAAAGGAACGTAAAAGTATCAAGCTGAGTAATATTGATAATAAGCCATCGAAAAAATATTTAGATTGCAATTTATATACATTGTAACTCAAAAGTAACGTCTAGAAATAATGCCAATCGATCTGGCCCGAACAACTATCAAAATTAGACATTATTGCCTATCAAAAAACAGCGAAGATCATGAAACTAGCAAAAAACTGTAAGTAAAGTGTGTGTGAACTAATCTAGATGAAAAACTCTTCTGCAAAGTGATGTCTATAAATTTCATAACCTAAAAAAATATTCTTTGAAAAGTTAAAATTAACGACCAATACGCGCAACGCCATCTAGTATAGATATTATAAAAAAAAAAAAGCAACTATGCAATATTTAGCCACGCCAATACGATCTACGACGATAAAAGAAACGCTATTAATTAGTTACCAAAATATTTACGAGAGGATGCTACTTAAAACTAAACAGAGATGGATGAGTTAAGGAAGTTATTAAAAGACATGCAACAAGAAATTAGACAATCAAAATCAGAAATGTTGGAAATGAAAGAAGAATTAAAATCAACCATTTTAAATAGTCTTAGTGAAAAATTTGCAAATTTGGAAACAACAAAATTCAATGATAAAAAACTTCGATAGATGCACGCGACGATAGAACTTAATCTTATTTGGAGTTGAAGAACAGGAAAAATCATACCAAAAACTAGAACGTTATAGATCTAATAAATACACTCTTTAACCTCCAGTTTAATAAATGTAGTATAGAAGAAGTAAATTAGAATTATAGGAAAAAAAAAGGGAAACGACAAGAACAATAAAAATAACATAAATTTATTAAAAAAGAAAAAACTTCTAGATAAAACACCGTACTATTTGAAAGAAGATTTCTCAAAAGAGATCCTAAATAAAAGGAAAGATCTACAAGAACAACTAAAGAAAGAACATGAACTAGGTCATAAAGGTTACATCAGGTATGATAAACTAATTATAAAAAAGATGGAGAACACCAACCTCTACCAGGCCACTCTAACTCAAAAAAAAGAAGCTTATCGGAATCACCAGAAATAATATAGAATATAAGGAATAAAGATGAAATCAATCTAGCAAGAAAAATAGGCTCACTTTATAATTTCATTTCATATGAAAGACTTTATTATCCATAAACCAAAGTTCAACTATAGTCCCATCACAAACTCTCAAGATCTGCCTGCAAGTAACACGCAAAATAATGCAGAATGATAATGGCGAACGGCCCCTCAGACCCTATATCTCCCACCACGGTTGGTCACCGAGGGAGAGATCGACCAAAACCTCCTCTATAAAACCCTGCAAATACCATACACACTAATAACGACTTATTTCACGTTGGAACATATAATGTGAGAACTCTATCTAGAAATAAGAAGAAACCTAGAAATGGAAAAGTCTGGAGGAGGCCTTTACCCTCACATGAGAGGGGTTCTTGCATGCCTGCATGATCATTTAATGTTAAGATTTATTTTTCAAATATAACTCAAGGTAATGAAATAAAAAGAATTTATAATTAAATAAATATAATTATAACAAATAATAAATACATAACATAACACAAAAATGTAGTGAAACTTTATTATCTATTAAACTTAGAATAAAATTAATATAATAATAAATTTACAATGTAACATAATGATTAAATGAATTTATAATTAAATGATAAAAATACCATAAATATAAAATAATAAATTAATAATATGATTTAAATTGTTCATTAAACACTAAAATGACTAACGAACTAAATGTATTAAAAATCCAAATGTATTATTTAAGATTATAATATAAGAATATGATAAATGTATTTTGTTTTAAATGTGCAAGAAATAAAAGGTTTTTATTTTATTTATTTATTTCCTCTCTCTCTTCAATGCTTCTGGCGTGTCAGTCAATACGGCACATTTTCTTTTACGTCGACTCTGATAGGTAAGTTTACGAATAGGAGCCTTCAGAAAAAGCCTAATTTTAATATGTTACAACTTGTCGCAAAGATTTGGTACAAAGTGCCCCAAGGGCTCTTTAGTTATACATATTCAAAAATCTTAAAACCTATAAGGCTAACCCAATTGACTGTGATTATCTTACTTCAATTAACAGGCCATTCAATAGCTTCACTGTCTTAACAGTGAAAGAATCACTGTAGCACGGCACAAAGGAATTTCAAGGATATGGTTGAGATGGGAGCGGAGGTTTTGGGAATGGAGAGTGTCAGACCCCAAAAACTTACAACGCTCCTTGAGGTATGATGGAGTAACGGGGTTGTAGGGATGGTATAAAGCAGGGGTAGGGCATGCAAATGACGCTTTTAACGCCTTATAAATCTTATTATAAATTAATAACATTTATTTAATAAATTATATTTTTGTCTGAGCTTAGTCATAAGATTTTGTGTACTATAGGTAGATTGAGAATTGATTTTTTTACGACATTATCGTAATTTCTATACGAACGAGAGAACCAAAAAATCTATGTATTTACTTGATATTTCTTTCAAGATCAAATCGTTCTTTATCTCTGTATTGAATTAATTACAACTTAAACATAAGTGTTATGATATTTGAAGGTAATCTCCACTAATAATTCAATTTTGTTTACTTTATTGTACAAAATATTATATAATAGTGTTTCAAAAATTTATATTTTTATTAACAGTCATATAACCAAGATGTTTCGAATATCATTCATTAGCCTTAATCTTAATCTTACCAGCGCCATTGCTATATAACATTCGCAGGCAAACTAATGCCTTGGGTTCATTCAAATAACGATAACTTTTTTTTAATTAATTTGAGTTAAAACAAAGAAATTGATGAAACTTTCAAATAAATCGGTTCAGTACTTTCGGAGAAAAATGTGACCATACAAATCGACAGACAAGAAATTAAAAAAAAATTTTTGCTTTCTATTATTCTTTTTAAATCTCCCTTTATCCATTTCAGTCAAAATTTGTCGACAAATATGTCGTCCAATTTCATCATTGACTAAGGATGGTCCCATTGTTTTTTTTAATAATGGCGATATAAAAAATACGTATAGAAAAAACTGATTCTACTACGATAGCAGCAGCTGTTAATCTCACTCCAGTAAATAACTGACTACATTCCCTTTTTAGTCAGCTGGATATTTATTTAAAACAAATAACTCGTTTGCATGCAGAGGATATAAAGCAACGATATTGGATTATGGTTCAACAGCAAAGACTTCGCACCTTACATGTGGCTTATGGCATGAAAACACCTCAGGACAAATTAATACATGTGATGCGACTGAACACAGGTTTTGCCAATCAACAAGAGCTATCAAAGGAAAATACTACTATTGAAATGTTATGCCATTTGCATGGTGCCATATTCAATCAAGGACAGTTTCTGAATAATGGTGTTGAGATGAGATTAAAATAAGTTCGCTCAGAACATTAATTTAAACTTATCTCATCTGCTGCAGATAATAAATTTAGAGTAAACATTCATCATGCATCTCTCATAATATGTAAGACAAGAATCAATCTATCCATATTTACTTGCACATGAAAACATACCCTGTTACCCGCTATGCAATATCCAAAGAAGCTCTTGCAAATGGATACTGTTTAATGGCCTTCGATATGACTCCATATTTAAGCTTAAAGTTGTTAGACTAGAACTTCGTTTTTTATTGTATATGCAGACTTTGATAATGTTATTGAAATAAATAAGAACCGAGAAGGAGTTATTGATTACTATAGTTGGATTAGAATTCACTACTCTATAAAAGTATATTGTTTGTTAAACATATACAATTGTTTAAAATGGATTCTGATAAAATAAATACATATTTAAAATTAGTTAACAGTAAATTACAGCATAACGTTTTTGGTGCAAACCGTATACCCATACAAGTACACCTACCGGTTTATTTAATTACAAATTTACATCCAGATACAAGGCCTAGTTCTCATTGGATTGCAATTTACATAGATAAACCTGATATTGGAGAATATTGTAATTCATTTGGTAGAAAACCAACAAGGTATCACGTTACGCCTCTATCTTGATGGGAGGGTTTTTTAGCTGCATCATCGGTATTTGTTGATATGTATGATATTCCACTCTCTTTGCATGCTCCTTAGTTGGTTTTTCGGAGAACTCATCTATATCATTACCATTAGTTCTTTTTTATTTATGTTGAGTCAGTGGTACATCTTGTGCGGCAAGTAATAATATTTTTGAGTGTTTTCCTCCAAAATTTTAAATGAATTACGTAATCAACATAACGTTGTCAATTAGGTTAAGACAACAACGTGTACCTGACATTACATTAGTTTTATGATAAGGTATGAAACGTAAGAAGTAAGTTACTGTAGCTTCGAATACACTTAGAACTTCGGAACTTAGGAGGCCAACACTGCCAATTTATTATTACTCCAACAGTACTAAAGCAACAAACGATAAAGGAAAATATATATAGTACATTAGATGACGTTGGTATGCAAACGATGTACAGAAAGTAGTAGTAAGTAGTAGGTGGTTATAATATTGAGCAAAATCATTAAGAATCAGGACAATAATAAAAGGTTGCAAATGTTAAGAAACAGACAAAAATGCAGATCAATGAGTGTACATAATTTTAAAGACGCAAAGTATAAAGGAATTGATTTTGAAGCTTATTATTTCAGTAGGTACTTTACCTAATTACAGACAATATTGTATGAGTTACGTTACTGAAACAAATACTTAAATAATACATAATTTAAGAACAGCATGAGTGAGGTAATTAGGAATACTAGTGTAATGAGATAAGGAATCCGAGATATGGTCGTCGAGAAGCTGATTAAGAAAGACCGGGAGGTGATTAGATAGTGATAAAAAAATAATGTGTGGTAGTGGAGTTGTTAAAAATCAAAAGCTACCTCGCTATCCCTTTTTTTAGGAACATACCTCGCAATTACCGAGAAGCGATTCTGGACCACCCCGATTCTGGGACCACCCCCTTCCACAAAGAATCTGATCCAGAATCCATAAATCCTATCTACTAGCGGTGATTTAATGAGTATATCTGTTTTTTTAAAGTAATTATTGAGCGGTACAAGCATATAATTATAAACGCAACAGGTTGTGGATTCGATTCTCACTCGAGAAAATGAAATATTTAATATTTTCTCTGCGGGATACATCGTGAAGCTACACGATGTATCCCGCACCTGTATGCAGAGGCAACGTTTTAAAACATTCCGTTTTCATTACGATACTTCCGTTCCTTACTTATAGCCAAATTGTAGAGGTTTTGCCTCGTTACGAGAGCTATGAAATTAAAATATTAAATATTTCGTATCGCCAAGTAGGAATCGAACCCACAACCTATCGCGTCTACAGTCGCGCGCTTATGCCACTGCACCACGGCTGTGTTCAATACTTTGATTACATTATTGTAATTTCCATTCCATTCCATAAACCTATAAAGTGAAAAATAATTATTATTTATTAATATATATTGTTATTAATTTTTTTATTAATTCCTATGTGTTGGAGCATAGAGTGGATAGCAATTTATTGTAACACAAATATAATGAAGATTACATAGCATTACGTAAAGTATATATTAACGTTAGTACGAATATATTATGAATATTAAAAAGGCTAATAAATTAATTTCTCAAATTAAATTATTGATTGATTTCTTAATTTATGACGCTTCGAGCGTGCCAGTTGAGCACAATTCATTTCGCCGATGTCACGTTGTATGGAAAACAAACGAAGGAAATTGACCGGTAAAAGAAAAAATATATATATTGCTTTTTCATTATGTATCCTTCATATTGGTTCAGGAATGTTTAAAATTGATATCTATCACTAAAAAAATCCCAAACCCAAACCTATTTTCAAAGGACAAACAAACTCTCCTGCAGCACTTACTTTTGCATCTTAACGTTTTTTTGCCATTTTTCTTTCATTAACTATCTGATGACGTACCCAAATCATCTGAATACATCATTGTTCAATCTCCTAGAGGCCAGTCGTGACGCAGGAGCACATACGTACTGTAAATGTGACAGGTAGTGGATTCGTTTCTCATTTGAGGAAATAAGATATTTAATGTTTTAATTTTCTTCAATTAATGTCCGCCACTCAACACGTTATTTTTTGCGATCTAATCTACATATAATATATTTTAATTTGTATAAAATTAGTGGCGGCATTGAAACCTAGAGTACCCCCGTAAACCTACCTATAATACCGGAAAAAATCAAAAAGGATTTTTTTTTATTATTATATTATAAATGTATAATTGTTAACTTAACTTTCTCAACTTTTTTAAATACCCGACCCGCGCGCGGCTACGCCCGCTTAAACCACAGAATTATTTACTTAATACACTAAAATTATGTTCGTGTTTTAATATACCTATAATGTATGTTTGCAACACATTCTAATTCTAATGTGAAAATTAAAACCTTAGGTCGTATTTTCGTACCTCCCATAAGAGAGATGCAACTGTCAATATATTAATTTCTTTAAACTTTTGCCTTAAGGAGTCTTTAGGACCCAAGTTATAGTTATAGCTATATAGTTATAGTTATATCGATACTTACAACAAAATCCAAACTCATCGGTGTCTGTACGTGGAAGATATATTAGAAACATTGTCATTACGGACATTTAACAATGTAATAGAACTTGGTCAGTTTGTCTGTTTGTCTGTGCGTTTGTTCACGATAATCTCAGAAAGGGCTTAACAGGTTTATATTTTTTCTTTTCTTCGTACTTGAAACGTATTAATAAATTTATATACAATTCATTCGTTTTGAATATAACATTACGATTGTTTCATAAAATAATTTGATCCTTAACATGATTATTTTATGTAATTTTTTTATATATGCAAAGTTTTGATTAAGTTCTCTTGAGAAATATATCTACTGTAAATGAATGTAAAATGTATGGACATCACCACTTGATTCATCTAAACACAATATAAACTTTTATAAACTATAGCAACCAGTTCGCGGCTTCACCCGCTTAAATTTGTGAATTATTTGTTTGTTTCGGTACAGGGAATTACGTTCCGGTTCGTTCTATCATCAATAGTTTTGCCAACGCACGCGATGATAGAATTGTTAAGATCAATTTCTTCACCTTGGGTTACTTTATTGCATTTTTATTAGGGATCTCAATTTTTTTGAAAATGTATTATAGCCTATGCTGGTCAGTAAAGATGCAGCTTTCTAATAGTAAAAAAAATAATGAAATCGGTCATGTAGTTTTCGTGTGAAAACTATACAAACATACAAAAATAACAATATTTCCTCTTTATAGTAGTGTGTACTGCTAGAGTAGAATTTCTTTGAAGTTTTACTTTAAAAACACGTCCTCATTCTAGTATAGACCTATGGTATACAGCTGTACCAAAAATGCAATATAGATGTCATATAACGATACTTATTTAGAAATCGTATAAAAATTTGAACGTAGCGGGACCCGTGCCTTCTGAAAACCGACCAGGCGCTCTGACCACTAAGCCATACGTTCTCATCGAGCTACGTGAAAATTTTTACACGCTTGTTACAACTTATTTCTGTTGTTAGCATCTCTGTAGGGAAACTTTTACAAATTTCCGCTACCCAAAGATAATTTCTAAGAATTATCGTCTGGCAAGAGAGAATGCTATTTATTAAATATTTTTAAACATTTTTTAAAGTGTTATTCCGCACTTAGGAAAGAAAAAAAAGCGGGTTCGAGTCCCGCTACGTTCAAATTTTTATACGTTTACTAAATAAGTATTTTTCTTTCCCAAGTGTGGAATAACATTTTAAAAGATGTTCAAAAATATCCTATAACGATACCAGAACAAAGTACTCAGAACAATAGTATGCTTCTTGGTATATTAGAAACGACAATCTCCATAGCGACTTCAACATATGGTTGATAATGTTATCAAAAATGAAATGAAAAATGGACGTTCGAGTTAGTGTAGTGTAAAATAATAAAATGGTTAGTGTAGTTGTCAATATAAATATCAATAAATAATTGTCTTCCCCTTAAATAGAAAAAATAAGAAAAATGCTGATGGACAGATTCTTAGTGTAGTTTTCAATCATTATTGGAAATTTTTCAATCATTAATGGGTTGAACGTAATAATATTAATAGTGTATGTAATTTTCTATACGCTATTTTTTAAAGTTATGTTATCTTATGAATCAACTATTTTATTGATGTCAATCTGCACACTTATTGCATACAAAAACAATTAACGTTCATCAACTACTCAAAAAATTCAAATATTATTTGTTATTGAACGTCCATTATTGTAAGCAAGAATTAATAATAAATTTCGGATCTATACTATTAATATGAAGAGGAGTTTGTTTATTTTAAATTAAACTATTTTAACCGCAATAATCGTGTATGTTTAGGGTTATACTTTTTTTGGAAACTCGACATTTCGAACACGTTGCAGTAGTCTGTGGTCAATATTAACTATTTTTGTTGTAGAGTCTTTATCAACAGCTTAGCTTTCCTCGATGTGTTAGTCATAAGAAATCCCAATGGCACACAGTATATAGGAAACCCACGTGCACCAATAGATACCTCAATGGTGAATCGCACCACCACCATACACAGTTATCTACCGTTGGCAAAGTTTTGTTTCAGAGAGCCCACCACCTCTGCGATTCTGAACACCTAGGGAACGAGCTTCGCCAAATGAAGAATTCCCTTCATCAGAATAAGCAGCCAGTTCCCCGCTAGCGTTGTCAGAAGACCAACAACCACTCACAGCAGAGAGACAGCCGTCACTTCTACCATTTGTGAAGGGGATTACAGACAGGATTGGTAACATCATAGGCTTGATCGTATTTTTATTTAGAGAAAGTGAGCCAATTCTTGAGACACGTCAGAAGTAATATTAGTTAACAGAGTGCAGGTGTATAGAATATTGTATACTAGATTGTGACTGTGGCTTATCATACATCGGTCAAATAAAGAGAAGCATCGGTGTTAGGGTGAAGGAACACATCTCCGATATCACGAATGGGCATGTATGGAAGTCAGTTGTATGTTAGCATACTGTGTATAAACCCAGCCACGACATTAGGTTTGGTAAGCCCCAATCACAAGTGATGGAATCATCTAGTAAATCAATATTAAAATCATCATACACAACTATTAACTTCTTATATCCAATCCAAAATTATTTCAAAGTGTTCGTATAACAAAGTGAAAGGTCTGTCTAAAACTATTAAAAAGCCATAGCGGATTGCTTTTTCTCTGCTGAACATACTAGCTACTTGGTTATTATTAAAATTAAAAATTAGGGTCTCGAAGCCAGTGCTCTATTATACAAAGTACATAAATATTTTTAAGTCTTTATTCAGTTCAGTTCAGTTCTTACTTTATGGCGCTTAAAGCGTGCCTGTAAAGCCTATATTAAACATCCCTTGTATGTTGTGATGTAACAAGTTTGTATCATTATCATGAATAGTAGTTATTTTTACATTATTATTCCTTTTACTTTTTTTTACTGAATAACATATTGCCAGAGATGGTCGCTATTGTCTTATTATTTAATTTAAATTATATGGAATGGTTTCCAAGCATGTCCAATTATACTGAACAAGAGATACAGTGGTATTTATACAGTGGCATTGGCTAGGTTAAATTGTAAATAATATAATAGTATACTTACTGTCTGTCTTTTGTAAAAATAATATAGGTGTCACATCTCAAATTTGGGTTCGATCCCCACTCGAGGAGATGAAATATTTACTTACATTTATATTTCCATTTCTTCGCTCTGGTGTCGAGGCAAAAGCGCGGCGTTGAGTTCTGCCACTTAACACGCAATGCCTCCGAAAATCGGCAGAAAGTGGGGAACGGAGTGTTTTTCACTACGTTCCCTCTGCCTACCCTGCAGTGTGCGGGATACAGCGTGAAGCTGATCTCAAATTATCATAATTTTATATTAATTACATTATTAATATCGAATAAATTGACCTTACTATTATTATCACTTCACTTTTATATTCACAAATTTGCATTTTAAGTAGCTCTTCGATAGAAAATACTATGTACGTGCTACGTATGTGCTCTACAATTTCTCTCTGAGCACATTCATAATTTTCAGAAATAGTTTTTAATATGCATTAACATTTTATGCAATATCGCAAATTGCCAACTGTAAGGAGCTCACTGGTTTGGAAGTCACAGAATCATCACCAGTGACATCTAGTGTTGACATGTCATTTTTATGACTGCACAAACCAGCGAAATTATACAAATGATGAGAATACTTCCAACCAACTTTTTAGATAGGTTTTGGGCTTGAGAGGCCTTTTATTTTAAATTATAAATTTTTAATGTAAATGTATATTCCTTGGCCTCATGCAGTTGTGATTTTAGATCATTGGTAAACCTGAGAAGTTGTACTTTGCACTGGTCAAACCCAGTTACTATTTTCTGCAGATTGTTATTTTGTTCTAGTACTTCTGGGTATTTTAAATAAATTTTTGACAAAACATTTTTAATTTTTTTATTTTTGTCTATAATCTGTAGAAGTTCTTGCTCATTGTCATCTTTTTCTTTCGGATGTTGTTCGCACTGCATCCTAGATGACTTTAGTTCCTGAAGTTTGAAATGGAGCCTATCCTCTTTCTTTTTTTTAACGTGAGGACATCCCATTACGGATACTTGTCCGAATACCTAATAAAACCTCACGGTGCTCCTCCTCCACCGACACTGGCCGCGAGAAACTAGAGTCTTACGCGAATCGCGTCGGCTGGAGCCTGCTAGCCATGTCGCGGAGTCAAAGTCAAGTCAAGATGTGTGGGCAATCTCGACAGCCTACTCGGAGTAGCACACGGGAGCAACCTGCTTGCGCCTACTCGACACAGGTTAGTAGGCGATCAGCTTCTCCAAGCTGACCGCCCTCTGGCTCATTAGGGCGGAAGGCGGCGGCCATGTACCGGTCTCCGGTGACCCGGTCTCTTGTAGCGGAGGTCGAATTCGGCAGAAGCCTCCTACGCCCTTTCCGCAGACTCCTTCTCGAGAACCACTGCCTTTAGACGCCGTGACGCCGTGCTAACCACTGGCGGAAGACTGGCCCAACAGCCTCGTTCATCCTCATATTAAAATTTAGTTCGTTACCTGCTCGATGACAGCTGACAAACAAAACACAGCACCAACACATACAAACAACTATTATGTACTGAACATGATATTAACAGTACAAATGTCTATTGGCAGGATGCAAAGTACTAGGTGGGCATATCATGATCGTTCGCAGCGCTCATGGTGGCCAAAAGTAGAAAAATATAGGCTTTGTCACCTGTTAATATCAAAGCAAAATGTTTGACTTATCGTTTTATTAAATCAAGAAAATGAGAAATTCATTGCAAGTAATACATTCAATGCAAGTAATACATTTACATGTAATCGATATATCTATAGCCAAGTATGTGATGATGAAGTACAAACGGGAAAAAGACTCGGGACCGTAAGAACGGGAAACTCAATTATTTATACTAAAAAGGACAAAAAAGTAAGAACAAAATACGTAATACCTCTCAAAACACACACAGATGTGCTAACTTCAACAGAAAAAATATATTATATTAGGTTTTCCTCTATCTGTAATGATGAGCAATAATTATTATTAATACCATCCGCAACGGAAAATCTGGAAAACCTTTATCTTAAAACAATAGTGTTAAGATAAAGGTTTTCCAGATATACGAACAGTTATAAATCGAAGTGGAAAATAGGTGAAGATTGTTATGCCCTCTTTGTTCAAATTAAGTAAATTTTTCAGAGAAGAAACACAAGAAACATATAATATTGCGAGTGTAAGAATTTATGTCAAAAGGATAATGCAAAGATGAATGATGAAGTCGGGAAATTTATAAAAAATTTGGTATTTTCCAAATTATATAAAATTCCCGAAAAATTATTTAACTGCATTGATTTCAGAACATTATACATATCTTCTGTGTATTTTTAAATTTACAGGTCCCCGTATTTAAAAAACATCTTTAGATCTGTAAATATTTCTTTATTCAATTACACTTACAAATAAAACAAAAATAATTAAAATTAAATTACTTTTATTTCTTATATTACATTCTGTTTTGGTATTTAAATAAGTGGGTAATAATAAACATTTTTATATTGCTTATTTTAATAACAATAAAATAATTTCTAAGACTTATTTTGTATTTATGATCAAAGATACAGCACGTTACTGACATCATTTTCAGTAAAATAACGTTTCAATTGACTAGTATTGATATTATTATAATCATTTGCACAAGTATCTTCCAAGAACTATAATTTGCAATAATGTGCAAAGTAAAATCTTAATAAAACGAAAACACCAACAAATTTGCGTACGCTGCGTGGCGCTGTAGTCGAACACGGTGCCAATATAATTCAATTTAAATAAATTTTACGGGAAATGTTTTAAACATGTCCTAGTGCTGCCCCTAGAAAATATACTACTACTGCTACTAGCTTCACGCTGTATTCCTATTCGGGGTAGTTAGAGGAAACGAAACGCCACGCAAACGCTACGGTCTCTGCATACCTTTTTCACCTCGTCCACTGTCATCAAACTTGACTACCGAAGTGACCGAACCAGCTAAGCACGTTCTACTTCATTATCATTGTGCCATCCTCGCTAGTACCTGACATTCAGTGTATCTCTTCATTCATTGCAGTTACGAAGAGATCGCATCTTAATTTTTCATTCTTTCTTTTCTTCATTTCTTTCAAAATACCAAAACTTTTGTCTTGCTCGCATGCCTAGACCATTATTTTGACGTCCTTTTCTCAGAGCGGTGACGAATGCCTGCAACTCGCACTCTAATGATGCAATGAGCACTGCATCAACTGCGTACAATAAGTCAGGTATCACAATTCAAGTCACTTCGTTTTACTCCTTGGAGACACCTATAAAAATAGAAATGGAACAACCAAACTAACAAGGAGCATCCTTGCTTAGCACCCAATTGGATGAAGAACCAAGGCGACATGCCAGCTCCTACTCACCGACTGACTGAGTGATTTCTGTAAAGAGACTTTACAGCCTGCAGCACGGGGCTGCCCACATTGAATCAACGCTGTATCTACCATAACTTCGTCCTCATAACTCTGTCAAATGCATTTTCCAATTTCATAAAAGCCCTGAAAACTATTTATTTAACGGCGAAGAATTTTAGATTTCTCTGGCATTCTTCTAGCTAATATATTAGCATAAACTTTACAACCCAAGCTAATCAAATTGATAGCCCTATGGCTTGCACAGTATATCTTTGAACCTTTGCCTTTATTCAAAGAAACGATGACTGCACCGCGCTAATCGTCTAAGACCTCCCCTGATTTCCAGCATAAATTGCACAAAAAACAAAGTGAAAGAAGTTCAAGACTCGTAGCTCATATTTTATCATCTCAGCAGTAACTCCATCTGCTCCCTTTGCCTTACCACATTTCAAACTTCGTATTGCATTCCCAACTCTAATACTGAATTTGCCGTCAGCTACATCAAGATTCAGTTTCCCTGTTAATTAAGACAGAGGCGTCATCACAATCATACATCTCCTTGTAGTTCCGCCAATCGCTGTAAAACGTGTGTTTGTTTTGTTAAAATTTCATCACCTTTCAAAAGCACCCCTTTCAATCCAAAAATACAGATTAGCGAGCGACCCCGGTAAACACTAACTTCTCGCCAGAAAAGCTTCGTGTTTTCCCTGACGTTGTTCATTCACTATCCATCTCTTTCTTTCTCTGACATTTCACACTTCATCTTTATCAGTATAAACTCTCTCTCATACTTTTATCCTTACTCAGGGCTTTATAATCTTGCCATGATTTTTTTTTCTTTTTACTGCATATGCACTTCATTATCCCACTATTCGTCGCGCTTTTTCCTAAAGCCTCTTTTGCTTTTACTACATACTCCTGTCGCTGCTTCCTTCATTCAATTTCTAAGGTTCTGTCAGCATACTTCCATTGCCAGATTCACTGCTTTTTAGCTTTTCGGAAATTGTTTCTTAATATTCCTCTCTAATCAGTGGATCTTGAAGCTTCCAGATTTTTATTCAATAATCCGGCTCTAAATTTGGACCCCTTGTATAGCTACGCCAACATGCGAACAGATCCCTTATTCTAGCACCGAGTAGATAATGATATTCTCAGCTCAGCATCCCTAAACACTCGCGTGTCCATAACTTGGCTTGCAATACGCTGGTCCACTAGGAATACAACATTCGTACTTTTCCCTACTCTACGTACGCTCCCAAGTATACATATGAATTTGTTTGTGGTCAAACATCGTTTTTGTCACAAACAAATTCCTTCCCTTGCAAAAATCATATATCACCATACTGACCCAGCACTCCTGCCTTGGCCATATTCATATTGGCCCTTTTGCTTGCTCTCTATCACACAAAGAACATCCAAATCTCCATCATCTATCACATCTAATAATTCATTCATCTTCTCTTCCATCCATACTGATATATTCCACGTAGCTATTTGTAACTCCGTCCTCCACATCCCGCCGTTGCGGATATGACGTGCTGGGTGGTGGTCCCCAAAGCCGCACTCGTCGCCACTTGACATAAAAGCGGGGACGTGCAACAACGTCGCCTTTGAGAGACGCTCTATAAGTGCGCTGTTGCGAGGTGTACGTGGCGAATGGAACGTTGGTCGCTGCTAACAAGTTTTCCATCGTTGACCCCTTAAAATAAAACATTTTAGCAATTAAGTAGATATGTTACATACTTAAAAATAAAATCAGAATCTTAGAGGATATTTTTGAATATAAGGACGTGATGTTAGAAAATGATTTCTTATTATAAATATTCAACATGTAAAGATCAAAAAAAAATGAAGAAATATTGATTCATAAAATCTCTATGTATAATAAGATAGTAAAAATATTTTATCTGTACATTTAGTAATTTTAACTGAAATGGATGGAGGGACACTTAAAAAGAATAATAGAAAGCTAAAGTATTTTTTTTGGATTTCTTGTCTGTCGGTCTGTCGATATGTATGTCTACATTTTTTTCTGAAAGTACTGAACCGATTTACTTGAAAGTTGCTTTGTTTTAACTCAACTTAACTACTAAAATTTGGTTCATCAAAATTAATTCATTAAAAAAAGTTATCGTCATTTGAATGAACTCAAGGCATTAGTTTGCCTGCGAATGTTATATAAAAATCGCGTTGATAAGATTTTTGGCCAAAGAATGTCATTCGAAACGTCTTGGTTATATGACTGTTGATAAAAATATATATTTTTGAAGCACTATTACACAATATTTTATACAATAAAGTAAACAAAATTGAATTGTTAATGGAGATTACCTTTATAAATCATAACAGTTAAGTTTAAGGTGTGATTAATTCAACACAGAAATAAAGAACGATTTGATCTTCAAGGAAATATCAAGGAAATACATAGATTGTTTGGTTTGTTCGTTCGTTTGAAATAAATCTATATAAAAATGCCTAAAAACATTCTTTCTACGTGTACTCTGTAATAACTACATATTTACCAATTGTACATTTAACTAATTTAAAAACTGTACAGAACTGTAATGATTGTATATTAACATATGCTTTGTCAAATAACTGTAATGATTGCAAAATAACATATGCAATCATTATAGTTATTTGACAAAGAATATTATGAATCCTTCAAATCAATAATTTAACATTCAAAGTAGATAGTAGTAAATTAAATTATTCACTGACATCAGCACATTTACCAGAGTTTTAAAATTATGATGAGACGTACATTACATAGGTAAAAAGAACATAATGTTACAAAAATAAAAATTAGCTTATATTATATAAAATTAGCTTATAAATATCAAATATCAACATTGGTCTTATTTTTTAATTCAAAACAATAAAAAAATCATTTAGAAATTACGATAATGTAGTAAAAAATCATATTAGAAGTCATTATAGTTGTCAATCAATTCTGTTTATTAAATCAATAATCGTGTATTTTAAGCGGGCGAAGCCGCGAGCGGGCCGTTAGTATGATATATTTTCACATGGATTTCACCTCTTTGAAAACACATAGATGTAATGTGCAAAAATAAATATATATATTTAACGCTTTATCTTTAGCAGGGTAGCCAAACGCAAAAATCTCTGCACATCTTTTCCGTCTTGTACTCCATCATCAATCATTTCTCCATAGGTTCATAGTTAATCATTTTCATGACTTTAATATACATATATTAATTACTGTCCAAATTTTAGACCTTTGTCCAATTTTAGATTCATATATTTTTGTGTTTCTTTTTGATACAATTTGAACCAATTCATTATATTACAATTCATTATATTTGTAACAAAAATGACGCCACGTATAATAATTAGTAGACCATAATATAATTGAGCGTAACTACTATTTATTATGATACACTCAATATTTTTTTAAAGTAAATATTTTTATGCAAATTTTGCCAAATTCAACATAATTACCAAAATTTTAAGTGTTTACACAGCTTTCTGCGAAACACAAAAAATATGTATATATATATATATAATACGGTAAGTTCGTTATGTTAGATCATTCACGAACCTGAACCTGCGTCATGAAGTTGATACTGGCTTATTTTGCACTTGCGGTAAGATATTTTTGAGATACTCTAAAGTAATTTCAATTATTAATCTTAATTAGATTGTTTCTTTTAACAAAGCACCTGAAAGAAATTATGGTCCAATAATAATATAAGAAACGGTTTTCATAACAATTGTTAAAACTGAGTAACACTTAGGGTCTGAAAGGTTCATATAGCTGCTGATAACAGAATTAACTTTGCCTTACCTGCATCGATAAGACGAGGACACTTAAGCATAGCTATCTGCACGTTTGGCCATTTTTTTAAGGTTTTGGATGGGCTTAAAATAGTTTACCCTATACGCTGCTCCTGTAAAAGGAGCGTTGACATTTCCATCCTGTATTAATATAAAAGTTAAGGATATGTGATTTTAATTATTATCTTAAGATAAGTAAATTTTGTAGTAGTAAATTCTTTAATTAAATAAATCTTAATCTAATTTAATTAAATGGACGCGGGGGAATTAATTATTATTTATTATCTATATATGTACCTATACATGTACCTGACTGACTGAGGTAAGACGCACGCACAGCCGTAACCGCTGATGGTAGCAACGTGAAATTTGGACAGATATTTATTTTTGTAATCTGGACATCCACTAAGAAGGGATTTTGAAAAAATTTTACTCTAAAGGGATGAAATAGGGGTTGAAAGTTTGTATGGAATAAAAATTAAATCGGCACAGATTTTCATAAAATTTTAAATTCAGAGACTTAAGTGAGTTTCATGATTTTTTAGAATTCACCCACTAAGCGTTCAAAAAAGGGGTTGAAAATTTATATCGAAAAATCTTTAAATCGCCACCGATTTTTATAAAAATTTAAATTCAGACTTAAAAATATTTCATTGTACACGTGTTTTGTGGTTTTTTAGAATTCACCCCTAAGGGTGCAAATAACATTCACGAATAGAACGTCCACTGACATTTTGTATTTTAGTAAAGGATATATTGCTATGTACGATTTTATTAAATATTTTTCGTATGTAGATACAGATGTTGTAAACGTACAATTGGCGAATTGTCATTATTCCTGTATTTTTATATTTTTTTTTAGTTGATGTTAATCGTGGATAATTAAATATTAGTTTAATGCATTTGTTTTGTGCTCTTTGTACGTTTGATAATTTTGTTTTGGCGACACTACCCCAGATCCAACCAGATACAGCAAATGGGGCTTGACCAGCTTAGTATAAATGACGCGGCGCATTCTACACGGTATACACCTTACAATGTTACGTAGCGATCCCAGGACCGCCGAGATTTTATTTTATATATGATTTAAATGTGCGTTCCATGACAATGTGCTATCCATAATTATTCCTAGATATTTTTCAGTGATTTTTTGTTTTATTGGGAGATTATTAATAACGAGCGGTTTGTGCAAGGAAATTCTTATACAGTAAGTTACTAACTTACTGTAACAACAAGTTGTAACAAGCGGAAGTATAACATTATTAAATTGTCAATTGTACGTAATAAAAAGAAAGCACGTCTCAGATGTCGAGAAACTCATAAAAAACGAAAGCCAATGTAAGAAAACCACACCTTTGAAAAACCGAAAGTAACCCTACAATGTCCCGTTTTGAACCGACCCAAAATGGTCACGATATGCATGCGTCAATTAGTTGACTAGGTTAAATAAATATGCAAACGTATTCTAATGCTTCACAACAAACGAGTTCGCAACAACGCGCAACAGCGCGAAGGAAGCCGCCGTCCGCCCGCCGATCGACGAGGAGAAAACGGCAACGTCGCATAAAATAACTAAATAATAGGATGATTTTTACTGCTATTTTTAACGTTAATTAAAATTAATGTTAAAATTTACGTTACGACTTGACGAAATTATGACCTTATTTTTACGTTATCATAATATTAAGTTACGTTATCATAATATTAAGTTATATACTCAAGTATCTGTATGAGATTACCGATAATTAATGTTATTTTTTAATGTGAATTAGTAACATTATCAAGCCCTGCTACTAATACAGGGCGTATACCCACATCGACTGTGTATATATAGACATGTAGACAGATTTTTATCATTTTTAAGGTGTTAATCCCCACCTAGGATAGAATAATACTTACTTTGAAAACGTACAAAAGATTTAACGTAGCGGGACTCGGACCCGCGCCTCCTAGAAACCGACCAGGCGCTCTGACCAATAAGCCATAAGTTCTCATCAAGCTACGTCGAAATTTTTATACGCTTGTTACAATTTATTTATATTGTTAGTATCCCTATAGGGAGATGTTTACAAATTTCCGCTACGCAAAGATAATTACTAAGAATTATCTTTGGGTCAGATGACTGTAACCGCAGTTGTAATGTGCAGTTATTTCTATTTAACTATGCAGTCGAATTCTAAGCCTAGTAAAATATAAAGATTTATAATTTAAATTAATTTTATAATTTAATTTAATTTTCAGTGCCTAGTAGCGGTTCACGCCAAGCCTGCTGTCCCTAACGGTAAGGTCAATTTTTTTCATTTTGTATAATGACTTCTGTTTTTTTTTTTTATTTTATAAGTCTTATTTATCTGCTCTCGTAAATCGAAATCACATAAACAAATCAATTTAAAGGTAATTCTCGTGATAAGAATAATATTTTTTTACTGTTTCATGATTCAAGTATTCCTGTAACATATCTAGCCTAACGAAACTTATAGGAATTATCTCTATTATATAATAAGGCAGTAAAAATATTTTGTCTGTATATTTAGTAATTTTGACTGAAATGGATAGAGGGACACTTAAAAAGAATAATAGAAAGCAAAAATATATTTTTTTAATTTCTTGTCTGTCTGTCTGTCTGTCGATTTGTATGGTCACATTTTTTTCTGAAAGTACTGAACCGATTTACTCAAAAGTTTTACCAATTGATTTGTTTTGACTCAACTTAACAATTAAAGTTGTGTTGTTTGTTTCATCAAAATCGGTGCATAAAAGAAGTTATCGTTATTTGAATGAATTCAAGGCATTAGTTTGCCTGCGAATGTTTTATAGCAATGGCAAGTAAGATTCTTGGCCAAAGAATGACATTCGAAACGTCTTGGCTGTTGATAAAAATATATATTTTTGAAGCACTATTATACAATATTTTATACAATAAAGTAAACAAAATTGAATTGTTAATGGAGATTACCTTCATAAATCATAACAGTTAAGTTTAACTCGTAATTAATTTAGCGCAGAGATAAAGAACGAATTGATCTTCAAGGAAATATGAAGTAAATACATATATTTTTTGGTTCGTTCGTTCGTTTGAAATATATATATATATATATATATATATATATATATATATATATATATATATATATATATATATATATATATATATATATATATATATATATATATATATATATATATATATATATATATCTAATATATATATATATATATCTATAATAATTATCTTTGGTTCAGATGACTGTAACCGCAGTTATAATGTGCAGTTATTTCTATTGTCTGGAGCAGGAACTAGTCCTGAAGCAGGAACGGGGGTAGTAACAAAAGTAATTTAAAAACTGTCCAGGAATTAATATGCATTCATACAGTTATTTTACAAGGAATATTATGAATCATTACCCAAATCAATAATTTAACATTCAAGGCTGTTTCTGAAGCAGTAAATAAAGTAATTCACTTACACATATAACAGAGTTTTAAAATGATGATGACACTTACATAACATAGGTGAAAAGAACGTAATGTTACAAATATATATACGTATATTAAATAAATAGTTTTATGTATATTTTATAAATATCAAATATCAACATTGGTCATATTTTTTAATTCAAAACAACCAAACATTCTTATAGAAATTATGAAAATTTAGTAAAAAAAATCATATTAGAAGTCATTATAGTAGTCAATCAATTCTGTTTATTATTAAATTAATAATCATGTAGTTTAAGCGGGCGAAGCCGCGGGCGGGCCGCTAGTTCTACATAAGTATTTATATTACACACACAGTATTGTAGTTTTTAAAATAACGTGGGAAAAAAAAGCATTAGTATTTTTTTTAATACAGCCTCTAAAAGTGTTTTTTTTCAAATTTAACTTATCAAGAAAGGATTTTTGTTTCCATGCTATTTCTAAGATTTATACACCGACAGTTTTAAGTTATTTTATGATACGAAACGAAATGAAAGGCGTATTTTTGAGCTCTACTATGAAATATAATCAAGAGCGGAAACCCAACAGTCGAGCTGTATCCAATTAAACCCTTTATTTTGTATAAATCAAATTTATATTTATATATTCAAATTTTGTATATATAGGATCTGAAGCAGACGTAAGCTCAGGAGCAGGTGTTGGGGCTGGCTTTGAATTAGGATCACGTTCTGGATCTGGTGCTGGAGCAGCTACTGGGTCTGGAGCAAGAACTAGTCCTGAAGCAGGAACGGGGGTAGTAGCAGGAGTAGTATCAGGAGTAGGATCGGGAGCAGCTTCGGGACCATCGAGCTCTAGATCTGATGAAAGTTCTGGAAAATCAGGTAATCAGTATTATCCGTAAAATGTTTGTTAAAATTCTTCTCGTTTTCTGTAAAAATAGAAAAATATCAGGGGTCAGTCGTGGCGCAGGGTCACAAGTATGTGACTGTAAACGTGACTGGTTGTAGGTTCAATACCCACTCGAGGCAATAAAATATTTATTCCTGATGGTGTCGAAGCAAAGCGTGGCGTTAAGTACCTCTACTCAACACAACATGGAGGCATTGCCTGCAGAATTCGGCGGAAAGTGAGAAACACACCTCGCTGCCTTCATGACATTACTATTTCAAAATTCGCTTCAAAAGTAGTAATAAATAAGTTAAAAAAGTAAAATAGTTTATTTTTTTTTCATTGGCACTCTAAAAACCTTTGTTTATTTCTTTTTTACGTCACGCTTAACCCACATATAGCAGCGTAGACGTATTTAGTATATATCAAATTTATCTTTATATATTCAAATTTGTTATATATAGGATCTAAAGTAGACGTAAGCTCAGGATCTGGAGCTAGGTCAGGAGCTGGTTCTGGAGCTGGTTCTGGATCTGGTGCTGGATCTGGTGCTGGAGCAGCTACTGGGTCTGGACCAGGAACTAGTCCTGCAGCAGGAACAGGGGTAGTAGCAGGAGTAGTATCAGGAGTAGGATCGGGAGCAACTTCGGGATCATCGAGCTCTAGATCTGATGAAAGTTCTGGAAAATCAGGTAATCAGTATTATCCGTAAAATGTTTGTTAAAATTCTTCTCGTTTTCTGTAAAAATAGAAAAATATCAGGGGTCAGTCGTGGCGCAGGGTCACAAGTATGTGACTGTAAACGTGACTGGTTGTAGGTTCAATACCCACTCGAGGCAATAAAATATTTATTCCTGATGGTGTCGAAGCAAAGCGTGACGTTAAGTTCCTCTACTCAACACAACATGGAGGCATTGCCTGCAGAATTCAGCGGAATGTGAGGAACACACCTCGCTACCTTCATGACATTACTATTTCAACTTTCGCTTCAAAAGTAGTAATAAATAAGTTAAAAAGGTAAAATAGTTTATTTTTTTTCATTGGCACTCTAAAAACCTTTATCTCTTTTTTACGTCACCTGAACCCACATATAGCAGCGTAGACGTATTTAGTATATACCAAATTTTATTTATATATTCAAATTTGGTATATATAGGATCTGAAGCAGATGTAAGCTCAGGAGCAGGTGTTGGGGCTGGCTCTGAATCAAGATCAGGTTCCGGATCTGGTGCTGGAGCAGCTACTGGGTCTGGACCAGGAACTAGTCCTGCAGCAGGAACAGGGGTAGTAGCAGGAGTAGTATCAGGAGTAGGATCGGGAGCAACTTCGGGATCATCGAGCTCTAGATCTGATGAAAGTTCTGGAAAATCAGGTAATCAGTATTATCCGTAAAATGTTTGTTAAAATTCTTCTCGTTTTCTGTAAAAATAGAAAAATATCAGGGGTCAGTCGTGGCGCAGGGTCACAAGTATGTGACTGTAAACGTGACTGGTTGTGGGTTCAGTACTCGAGGCAATAAAATATTTATTCCTGATGGTGTCGAAGCAAAGCGTGGCGTTAAGTTCCTCTACTCAACACAACATGGAGGCATTGCCTGCAGAATTCGGCGGAAAGTGAGGAACACACCTCACTACCTTCATGACATTACTATTTCAACCTTCGCTTCAAAAGTAGTAATAAATAAGTTAAAAAGGTAAAATAGATATTTTTTTCATTGGCACTCTTAAAACCTTTGTTTATTTCTTTTTTAAATATGAAAAATATAGGGTCATCGTGGCAGGTCACAAGTTGTGACTGTAACAGTGACTGGTTGTGGGTGTCGTATCAGAGGTCAGTTCAGATTTTTGCGCTGTGGTTGTAAGCAAAGACTGGATTAGTCCTGCACCAAACAAGTGGAGGCATGCCTGCATATTCGGCGAGTAAGTGAGGAACAACTCCGATCCATGACTTAGTACTATGTAAATTGCTCAAAAGTAGTAATAAATAGTTAAAAGTTTAAATTCTTTTTTTCTGCAAATCTAAAAACCTTTATTTAGTTCTTTAGCGCAGGGTGCACAAGTCATGTATGCAACGTGACTGTTGTATTCAAGTATTAAATTCAAAGGCAATAAATATATCATGACTGGTGTACGACCAAGCGATGCGTAAGTTCTAGCTCAACGAACTGGAGCATTGCTGTCGGATTCGGCTGGAGTGGAGAGCACAGGTCTCGACCAAACTAGCTTACACTTGCAAAATTCGGTAAAAGTAGTAATAAATAAGTTAAAAGGTAAATAGGTAATTTTTCTGGATCTCGACTCTAAACTTGATGAAATTCTGGTATCACGGTACGTTAACCCAAATTTGTAACATTTATATTTTCAATTTAAAAATTATCAAATTAGTGATATAGATCTGACGCAGGGTCACAGATTGGACTGGTCAGGAGCTGGTTTGGGTCAGGTCTGGGATTTTTATTCCTGGATGGTGCGAAGCAAGCTACTGGGTTTGCCTGAACTCAACCAAGCAGGGCATGCCTGGAGATCAGAGTGAAAGTGATGGGACGCACTTCGGGACCCATCGAGCTCTTAATTTAAAAGTTCGAAATAGTAATATAATTAGTAAAAGTTGTAAAATTTTTTCGTTTTCTGTAAAACTAAAACATTTCATTGGTCACGTCGGCTGCAGTCACAGTATTGACTGTAAACGTGATGTTGTAAGTTCAATCCATCGATGCAATAAGATTTATCCTGATGTGTCGAAGCAACGGGTTCAGTACTCGAGGCAATAAAATATTTATTCCTGATGGTGGTCGAAGCAAAGCGTGGCGTTAAGTTCCTCTACTCCAACACAACATGGAGGCATGGCCTGCAGTATTCGGCGGAAGTGAGGAACACACCTCAATACCTTCATGACATTACTATTTCAAATTCGCTTTCAAAAGTAGTAAATAAATAAGTGTAAAAAGGGTAAAATAGTTTATTTTTTCATTGGCACTCTAAAACCTTTGTTTATTTCTTTTTTACGTCACGCTGAACCCACATATAGCAGCGTAGACGTATTTAGTATATACCAAATTTTTATTTATATATTCAAATTTGGTATATATAGGATCTGAAGCAGATGTAAGCTCAGGAGCAGGTGTTGGGGCTGGCTCTGAATCAAGATCAGGTTCCGGATCTGGTGCTGGAGCAGCTACTGGGTCTGGACCAGGAACTAGTCCTGCAGCAGGAACAGGGGTAGTAGCAGGAGTAGTATCAGGAGTAGGATCGGGAGCAACTTCGGGATCATCGAGCTCTAGATCTGATGAAAGTTCTGGAAAATCAGGTAATCAGTATTATCCGTAAAATGTTTGTTAAAATTCTTCTCGTTTTCTGTAAAAATAGAAAAATATCATGGGTCAGTCGTGGCGCAGGGTCACAAGTATGTGACTGTAAACGTGACTGGTTGTGGGTTCAGTACTCGAGGCAATAAAATATTTATTCCTGATGGTGTCGAAGCAAAGCGTGGCGTTAAGTTCCTCTACTCAACACAACATGGAGGCATTGCCTGCAGAATTCGGCGGAAAGTGAGGAACACACCTCACTACCTTCATGACATTACTATTTCAACCTTCGCTTGAAAAGTATTAATAAATAAGTTAAAAAGGTAAAATAGAATTTTTTTTTCATTGGCACTCTAAAAACCTTTGTTTATTTCTTTTTTACGTCACGCTGAACCTACATATAGCAGCGTAGACGTATTTAGTATATACCAAATTTATATTTATATATTCAAATTTGTTATATATAGGATCTAATGCAGACGTAAGCTCAGGATCTGGAGCTAGGTCAGGAGCTGGTTCTGGAGCTGGTTCTGGATCTGGTGCTGGATCTGGTGCTGGAGCAGCTACTGGGTCTGGACCAGGAACTAGTCCTGCAGCAGGAACAGGGGTAGTAGCAGGAGTAGTATCAGGAGTAGGATCGGGAGCAGCTTCGGGACCATCGAGCTCTAGATCTGATGAAAGTTCTGGAAAATCAGGTAATCAGTATTATCCGTAAAATGTTTGTTAAAATTCTTCTCGTTTTCTGTAAAAATAGAAAAATATCAGGGGTCAGTCGTGGCGCAGGGTCACAAGTATGTGACCGTAAACGTGACTGGTTGTAGGTTCAATACCCACTCGAGGTAATAAAATATTTATTCCTGATGGTGTCGAAGCAAAGCGTGGCGTTAAGTTCCTCTACTCAACACAACATGAAGGCATTTCCTGCAGAATTCAGCGGAAAGTGAGGAACACACCTCGCTACCTTCATGACATTACTATTTCAACTTTCGCTTCAAAAGTAGTAAATAAGTTAAAAAGTTAAAATAGTTTATTTTTGTTTCATTGGCACTCTAAAAACCTTTGTTTATTTCTAAATCAGTATTTGAAGAAGGTGCGGAGGCTGGCGCAGGATTCGGTTCAGGATCTGGAGCTGGTTCTGGAGCTGTTGCAGGAAGTGAAAAAGGATTACATTTTGGTACTAAAGCTGACTCAGGAAGTGTAAAGATATTAGGCTCTGGATCTGGCGAAGGGTCTGAAAGCGTTTGAATATAAGTAAAGACTTAATTTGAGTATCCTACGAAAGTTGTCTATTCAGAAAATGATTTTTCGATCATACTTGTATTGTATTGGTTTAGAAATAAAATATAATCAACAAATATATATATTATTATAAAACTATACTCTTCCTTCATTTATGTTTAAATCGCAATTACTATAATACAGGATGGAAGTTTCAGCGCATATAATTAAAACAAGATAAAATATATAATTAATTAAGATACCTCAACAGTTTAGACATAGATTTTTTTTTTATTTCATGATTTCGTGTGACACACACATACACATACTACTACATAAATTAAATAAAAAAATATTTTTATGTTTTATTACAATAAAAATAATGTACGTAATGTACTAAGAGCTAAAAAATAATTCGGTAAGTCCTAGCTACCAGATCACACCAATCTTCTCATCAATATTAGACCAGACAAATAATAAAATCGTTGGGCGCGTGAAACTATCATATATTAACTTTAGATACGCAACGCCTGGTTTAATAATTGTAGTGTAAATGCGTAAAGAAGTTATTGTAATAGATAGCACTTAGACTTCGATCGGGACATATTGCACATAACAAGTTTAAATATTTAATGAAAAAATCACTTACACCGAATTGTAGTATTTGTGCTACAGTAGAAGATGTACATCATATTTTAGTGGAATGTGCACGAAGTGAGGTCTTGCGGAGCACATTTGTTTAGAAAAATAATTTAAACTTTAGAAATGTTGGTGAATTTCATACTATACTTGCTAATCCTGCAACAATTAAGGTGTGCAGATAGTATTTGTGTGCAATAGTTTCACATTTAAGAGCAATACTCAGTAATCACATGCCATATTCATCACAATGGTAAAATTAATATTAAAAAATATCCAAATAATTTAAAACACTCAATAATCACTCAAAATCTAAAGACTCTCTGAACAGTCTGTTTAGACATAGTTACAGATAATTAAAAACAGATAATTAAAAATCATTGTAATAGTTCATAGTATTAATTAAAATACTTCTCGACCATACTTTTATTTTTTATTAAGATTTTTATTCTTATTTACATTTGCTAATTATTTTGATTCAAAATCATATAAAAAATAAATAGAAACGAGTCTTGTTACAAGGAAACCTACGAAAACTCATTATTTAGAAATAGTTATTATTTATTTGTAAATAGTACTGAGGCCGGTCGTGGCGCAGCGGCACAAAGTGTGACTGTAAACCGACTGGTTGTGGGTTCGATCCCACTCGAGGAGATGAAATATTTACTTAAATTTATATTTCCATTTCTTCGCTCTGGTGTCGAGGCAAAGCGCGGCGTTGAGTTCTGCCACTTAACACGCAATGCCTCCGGAATTCGGCAGAAAGTGGGGAACGGAGTGTCTTTCACTACGTTCCCTCTGCCTACCCTGCAGTGTGCGGGATACAGCGTGAAGCTGATAAGTAGGGACTTTGGGTCCCTACTTAGTCACCACATTTCATCTAATTTATCAGATATTACAATAATATTATTTGATGAGGAGCGGGAGGAATTGACAATATTTAAGTTATTTTTCTTATTTTCATTGAATGTAGAATGCATGACCGAGTTACCCACAACCGAGAGAGTTGAGTTCAGAGTTGTTTTGGTTTTGCGAGGGAATTGATTCGGTGGGTGCTATAATTGAACAACCACAACTATGTTTATTTGTTAGTGACTCAAATCTTTCTACATTGTAGTTACAAAGGTCAACCAAATCATTTGCAGCTAAAATGTGTTCTTTAATTTGATTTTGTGAAGATTCATATTTCTCACTTAGTGCACTGAGGGAGCTATTTAAGTTATTTAAATCATTATGCAGTTGGAGTGTGTCTCGGTCATACATAAACCTGCTTTGAATTAATCTATTGTTATAACATTTAAGTTTATTTATTAATTATATATACATAACAGGTCTCTGTTATACTAACCCTCTGGTTAGTAATAAGAAATACAATACAAAGGTGTAAGCTTACAATTTAATTTTATTATCTATATCTATACTTATAATAAATCTGTAGAAAAGTCGTTTCTGTACATTGAAAATATTTAAAAAAAAATTAGCTAGGGTGTTAAAGGATAACTAACAGAATCCATTTCCAACATTTTTGGAATTTTTGTCTGTTTGTCTGTTTGTCTGTTTTCCTGTTTATGTGAACACGCATCACGTCAAAAGTACACAATATATTTAAGCAAGTTTTATACGTAAAAATTACCAGTAAATCAAAGTAACATTTAGTGTTATTCATTGTAATAGCTTCACTCAATCAAAAGATATAAGTATTTAAGTTTCCAAGAGGTTAGGTAGGTAGGTAGGTAGGTAGGTAGGTGGTAGGTAGGTAGGTAGGTAGGTAGGTAGGTAGGTAGGTAGGTAGGTAGGTAGGTAGGTAGGTGGTAGGTAGGTGGTGGTAGGTGGTAGGAGGTAGGTAGTAGGTAGGTAGGTAGGTAGGTAGGTAGGTAGGTAGGAGGTAGGTAGGTAGGCGGTCGTCGGTCGTCGTGTCTCGGTCGGTCGGTCGTGTCGCTGCGGTCGGTCGGCTGGTCGGTCGGTCGTCGTCGGTCGGTCTGGCTGTCGGTGTCGTGGTGTCGGTCGGTCGTGTCGGTCGTCTGGTGGTCGGCTGTCTGGCTGTTCGTCGGCGTCTGGTGTCTGGCGTGTCGGGATGTATGGATGTATGGATGTATGGATGTATGGATGTATGGATGTATGGATGTATGGATGTATGGATGTATGGATGTATGGACTGTATGGCTGTATGGATGTATGGATGTATGGATGTATGGATGTATGGATGTATGGATGTATGGATGTATGGATGTATGGAGGTATGGATGTATGGATGTATGGATGTATGGATGTATGGATGTCTGGATGTATGGATGTATGGATGTATGGATGTATGGATGTATGGATGTAGGATGTCTGTATGTAGGATGTATGGATGTATGGATGTATGGATGTATGGATGTATGGATCCAATAATAATTTGTTTAATGAAAATCGAAAATGTCATGGTTTTAATAATTTTCACATTAGAAATCATAAGTGCACTGCAAGCATACATTTTTTATTACAACAGGAACGTAATTCCCTGTACCGAAACAAACAAATAATTCACAAATTTAAGCGGGTGAAGCCGCGAGCTGGTTGCTGTATTTTATAAAATTTTATGTTGTGATTATAATAGATCGATCACGTGGTGATGTCAATACGTTTCAATCATTGGCATGTAGGTACGTTATATTAATTTATAGTCTCTACTATAAATTAAATATTTCTCAAGAGAACTTAATCAAAACTTTGTATATAAAAAAAATACATGAAATAATCATGTCAGGGAAATATCAAACATATTTTATGAATCAATCTCAATGTTATATTCGAAACAAATGAATTGTATGTAAATTTATTAATACGTTTCAAGTATGAAAAAAAGAAAAAATGCAATAAAATTGCGTTTCCGCTTTTCTTTCCAATGATTTATATTTCTATATATGTGGGACGTAAATGCGGGAACAGAGCTGCCATCTTAGTACAGAGTAACCTCTAAAATATATATTTACGTTTAGTTAAAGAGTAAAAAATGTGAAGAGGGATGTGTGATTTCTCTATAGAATATATTATTCTACATTATATCATAAAAAAAATAGTACATATAACGGTATCCTCCTGCAGTATAATTATTTTTAATCAACATTTTTGAACTTTTAATTTTGAACATTTTAAATATTTTCGTGCCATTATGATGAAAAACTTAGACAATTTTTTAATTTGAAAAAAATAATTTATTAACGATAAGAATGTTGGTAGTTTTTCAAAAGGTATAAGAATTTAAAAAATGTCTAAAATATGCTTTCTTCGCAAGTATTGTGATAACTATTAGTTCTATTCACTAAAAAATCACTATAAATATTAAATATGCTCAATTTGTGTTTTTGTCAGCACCACTTTAAATGAAACCATAGTTAATCACTCTATAAAAGCCTAATACATTAAAAAAAATCCTAAAAGTGAAAAAGTTATTTTTCATACAAAATAAATTATATATTATCGTTGATATTAAAATAAAACGCTATTTGTCATTAAACACGCAAACAGGCATAAGCCTATCAAAGGGAAACCGCCGCATACGCCTCATTCCTAAATCGAGTCGTAGGTATTGGCGACAAAGTTCAAAGTTGCTTAACCTTTAGTAATACTTTTGTAGTAGTATGTGTTAACGTTATTGGTATCTATGCGTAACTGCGTCACACGAAATACAGGTATGGATAAACATCGATCGTGAAATGAAAAAAAAAGTCTACGTCTAAACTGTTGAGGTATTAATTTCTTTAGGTATGGGCTTAAAATATTTTATCCTATATATTGCCCCCGTAAAAGGAGCGCTGACGCTTCCACTCTGTATTAATATTAAAGGCCATCGCGGCGCAGGGGCACAAAGTTAGGTTAAGTTATTTAAATTGGTTAAGCCCTTTCTGAGATTATCCTGAACGCACAGATAAACAGACAAATTGACCAAGTTCTATTACATTGTTAAATGTCCGTAATAATAATTTTTCTAATATATCTTCCACGTACAGACACCGATGAGTTAGGATTTTATTGTAAGTAGCGATATTAATATAACTATATATCTATAACTATAACTTAGGTCCTAAAGACTCCTTAAGGCAAAAGTTTAAAGAAATTAAAATATTGACAGTTGCATCTCTCTTACGGGTGGTACGATAATGCGACTGCGTTGCAAACATACATTATAGGTATATTAAAACATGAACATAATTTTAGTGTATTAAGCAAATAATTCTGTGGTTTAAGCGGGCGAAGCCGCGAGCGGGCCGCTAGTATCTAATATATTTACATAGAGGACTAAACACAAACAGTAACAAACATTGAATATAATCCAACGTTCAGTAAATTTTTGAGAAAAAACCAAGGTTGCCTGTGGATATTCGGTTGAATAGCAGTATATAACTTAGCTTTCTGAGAACTTAGAATTCAGACCATGAATCATCCAAATGAGTTGATGCAAGAGACAACAGATCCTGGGCCGAAATAAAAAAATGATCTAAATCACCACACTGGATGTCTAATTTTGCGCACGAATCTGCAGATTCATTCCCACTTATTCCAGATTGACCTGGAATCCATGCCAAAGTAACATTACAAGTATTTTATTAATAATTATTATGTATAATATAATTATCATCATATATTTGTTAATTAAGTTATATCATATTGAAGTATAAGACAGTATCATATTGAAGTATAAGACAGTTCTTTTTTCTGTTTATAAGTTTCTTTCTTCATAAAATCAAAATAACTATTGTTAAAAATGATCAGGAACTATTTTACTCTTGCTTTTATCTTTTGCGTGCAGAACTCGCACGGATTTTGTTTTGCAAAAAAATGATCTGCCAAGAGAAGTCAGCAAATTATTTTTTTAAATAACTTTTTTAGGAGTATAAACGCCACATCTATTTGTAAACCCTATCGGAACTATAGGACTCAGATGCATGCGAGGAGAACTTAATTTTATTTTTGATTGCTGGACAATGCTCTGCTAAGTTCACAGACATGCATCCGTATTTATATCCCTGCGGCTTCCTTCTAAGTATTTTCGCGGTGAGGCTGAGTTTCATAAAAAGCAACATTTTGTAATTTCTGTAATTGATAAATCTATTGAACTAATAAAATTAATAGAAAATATTAATATATATAAAACATTGAAAATTTTGGAGCTATGATTCTATTTCAAAAGACTGGCATCTATTCCGATTTTACCTTACGCGGAATACAGTGTTAAGTTAATCAAAATAAGAATCGAACTAACAAGTACCGCGATTGTATATAAACGTTTCCTAACCACGCCACTGTGTCTTCCAAAAAAAAGAGTTTGATTTTTCTTTTATCCATTTGATGCAAATTTATCTCTGTATCCAATAAAAGTGATAATATTTGAATTCAACGTAACAAATAAAATTAGAATTATAAATATAGGATACTGTACAAGTACTTATTTGTTTCAATTCAATTTTGTTCTCTACTGATTTATTTCGTATCAACAATCAAAGGTAGGCAGAGGGAACCTAGTGTTAAGAAACTCCGTTTCCACATTTTCCTTCTCCACTTTCCGCTGAATTCTGGAAGCAATACGTGTTGAATGGCAGAGAACCCACAGTCATCATTGTCATCAAGTCACATTTATTGTAGTTCATATATTTTTTGTGATTTTTCAGTGTATGACAGTTGCCCAATCTCTACCATGTAAGTAAAAACATAATATATTATATACTAAGTACATCAATAGCGAGGTAGGCAGAGGATACCCATTATTAAGACACTTTCACTCGAAACTACTCGGTGTAGAACGCTAAAATTTTGCATGCACTCTGACCTCTAAATCATACGTTCTTTTCGAGCTACATCGAAATTCTTATACGATTGTTAAAACAAGTTATTATGAATATCCGCTACATAAAGACTATTTTGTCGTCGGTCATGACGCGTAATGTTTTTGCGTTTCGCTTGTTCTGACTAATCTAAGAAATGGCTGTAGCACATTTGATGCAACTTATTTTCATCTTTTTTTTTGAGTGTTTTTTTTTAAATATCTATATTTTGAAAACACTGAAGTAAGACTGCAAGAATTCTTCTAAGGGTAACTTTAAAAATATATATATTTAACCTAAAGTTATTACTTATTTAGAGATTATTTATTGTGGAATAACAATTTAAAATGTAGAAAAAAAATGTTTTAACTTTTCAGTCTTCGGAGTAGATGTTTTGAATCTAAGCGATCCCAAGGCTGTGAGTTCTGCAAGCGCTTCGTCAGCGGCAGCGCCTAGTGTATCTAATACAAAAAGCAGTCCTACTGGCCTTCCCAGTGGGTTCGGATCTTCATTCAGTTCTGCTGATAGTTTAAAAAAAGAAGCTTCTGCCTTTCTTCAATAAAATGTTTACAAATAATCAATGTTAACATTTAAAAATATCAGTTCTGTGCTCTTTTATTCACAAATAAAATTTTAAGAAATGCCATTTTTTAAATAATTCAGTTTTTTTTTTCTAAATACTTATAATAAATCAGCTTCACGTTGTATCCCGCACACGGCAGGGTAGGCGATGGAAACTAGTGTTTAGACACTCCGTTCCCCAATTTCTGCCGAATTCTGGTGGCATTGCGTGTTGAGTGGCAGGACTCACTTTGCCTTTGCCGACACCAGAGCGATGAAATGGAAATATAAATTTAAGTAAGCATTTCACCTCCTCGAGTAGGAATCGATCCCACAACCAGTCGGTTTTACACTTTGTGACCCTGCGCCACGACTGACCTCAATTACTAATCAATATGACACTTATTTTATTACATATAACAAATATTAACTTAACTTAGCTTCACGCTTTATTCCTAGCGGGGTAGTCAGAGAGAACGAAGCGCCAAACGCTACGGTCTCTACATACCTCTTTCGCCTCTTACCTTTACCACATACCTCTATCGCTGCTTCCTTCATACAATCCCTAAGGTTCTGCCAGCATACATCAATAATTCCATTTCCAGATTCACTGCTGTCTAGCCTTTTGGAAACTCTTTCTTGATATTCCTTTCTAGTTGGAGTTATATCTTGAAGCTTCCAGCTTCTTATGCGATAATTTGACTCCAAGTCTAGACACCTCGTGTAGCTGCGCCAACCTGTGAACAGACCCCTAATTCTAGCAACTACTAGATAGTGATCTGTTCCCAGATCAGTACCCCTAAACACTCGTGTGTCCATGACTTGGCTTCGAATACGCTGATCCACTAGGAATAAATAAATCATACTTTTCCCTTCCGTTCGCCCCCATGTATACATGTGAATTTGTTTGTGGTCAAACATAGTGTTTACCACAAACAAATCACTTTCCTTGCAAATTTCCAATAAAAGCTTTCCAGCCTCATTTATTGCCTCTTGTCACCATACTGACCTAGCACTCCCTCGTAACCGCTTCGCACAGTTCCGACCCATCCGTTCAAATCAACACATATTATTAATTTTTCATTCCCTCTAACGCTACCTAGAACATCCCTGACACTCTACCAAAACTACTCGAGTTCGAGACTTCTTCGAGTTCCTAATGGAGCTGAGGATACTGGCGCATTCGCCACTAATAAGAATACTCTTGTTAACCCCAGCTTGAACCGAACCCACAGTAGTCTCCGCGGTTGATCTCCTTGTATTCAACCGCTGCACTAACCAATCGAGAGGACAATAACACACCTACATCTTGACAGCCCCGCTCGCTCTCTGATACGCCAGCCCCGAAAGCGACACGAGTGCCCGGCAAATCGGTTGTGTCATTGTCCTTTCGCTTGGTCTTAGTCACACAAACGACATCCAAATCTCTATCATCCATCACATTTAATAATTCGTTCATCTTTTCTTCCATCCCTCCTCTTACAGTCCACGTAGCTATTTGTAGCTCCGTCCTCCACCTACCGCCGTTCCGTTCCCCAACGCCGCATTCGTCGCCACTTGACACACCAGTGGGGACGCAATGGTGCGCGTCGCCTTGGGGGGACGCCATATCAGTGCGCTCTCTCGAGGTGCACGTGGCGGATGGAACGTTGCAGCCCTCGTAAGGACTGGCAGGGGTCGCTGCGAGCAAGCATTCCATCTTGGACCCCCATAACAAACATTAAATGTAAAATAAGAACATTGTTGAACGTAATTATCACTCTACATCCGAGTTGCAATTCAGACAAACATATGAGATTTTATCTCCTGTAGTACAACTAGCATGATTCCATAGTTGCAAACTATGGAACTATGCTTTTCTTTAGATTTATTTAAAGAACCACTACATGCTATTTCCTCTAAGTCCCAATAGTTCTTTTCAGTTTTAATTTTGTAGAATAAATAAAGCTATTTTATTTATTATTTTATTATATGCTATTTATAAATAAATAAATAAAAATAAAAAGCCTTTTATTTCTTGCTAAATTACAGTTTGAAAATTGAAAAGTAAACAAAAGATAAAATGTACATGTTACTTAAATATTATATAAACTATATATATGTTTTTATTTTTATTTTTATAGTATTTACTTTGTTGTTTTTTATATAAATATACATATATTTTTTCATTGTTTTGCAAGAACCCCTCTCAACGGGAGGTAAAGGCCTCCTCCAGAGACCTAGACATGACCATTGTTCCACATATGATGTGTTTTTATGGTAGTTTTTTCTAATGTTTACAAGTTTCTATTTCCTCTGGAGGGTTTTGGTCGTAATCTTCCACGGGGACCAGCCGGATTGGAAGATGTAGTTTTGTGATTGTTTTTTTTTTTTGTAATATACGTTTTCCGAGGGAGAGGGCGGTCGTTGCTATTGCTTAGTATTTTTATTAGTTTGCTTGTTTTGGTTGTCAGCGGTTTGATTTTTAGCTATTAAGAAATTGAGTATCCCTGGTTTGATAACTTCCTCTGATAAGCTCGACGATCTATGCGGTCCTTTTTGGGTTTTGTTCTTTTTATTAACTTGCGTCTTTAGTTCCGATTGCGAAGGATCTTTGTAATTTGGTGATATTGGTAGGGCTCTCTTCTGGTGTCTCGGTATATCTGTGTTCTTATGGTGTATTATCAATTTGTCGTATTTGATACTGGCGAAGTTTCCTTTCTCCATCTCAATTTTTAACTGTTCTTGTAATTTCTTTCTTTTCTCTAAAATGTGCTTTGGAAAGTCATCCTTTATGTAGTAAGCGGTATCTTTTAAAACTGTCCTCTGTTTAAAAACTTTTATTTTCGTGCCCAGTGAGGTAAAAGTTACGGTGATCGGTCGGGGTTGTTCTCCTTTCCTCCCTATTCTCCGAGTTTCTTGTAAATCTCTGCGTTCCAGCCTTAAAGAGAAATATTGATTTATGAAACTTAAAACGGTTTTTTCTAGATTAGCATACGATGTATCCGTTTCTACTTCCGCTAGGCCAAAAATTACAATGTTTCTCTGTCTTGACTGCTTTTCAAGAAAGTGCAATCGTTTTTCTTGGTTTTCTAATTTCTCTTTGAGGTTTTCGTATTTATCATCTAGTACTTTGAACTTTTCCTCTAACTTGTAATTTATATTTTGTGTGACTTGTTCAGTGACTTTATCAGCTGATTGTAAAATTGTTGCTTTTTGTTCGTTTAGCTCATTTTGAATTTTTTTGAGTATATCCATGATTTCCTCCATAATTTTCTGTTATATTGTATAATATTAGTAATGCGAATATCTTGTTTGCAACTTGTGGTGCTCTCTGTTGGCCTTAGTAGTACTAGATATTGGAACGATCTTGGTGTCTGTCTAACAATCTTTATGATTTTAAGTAGTTAATTCTAGATGGCGCTGTTGTCAAAATTATCAAAATTGCAAAATCATGCATCGATTTTACTGATTTTTAATATATATATATATATATATATATATATATATTTTTAAGTTTCTCACCCGATTGATCTAAATTATCGTCTTTGAACTTTGTTTACTTATTTGTAGATCACTATTAGCTATTTAATGTAGGAAATGTCACTGGTACTTCAGTTTTATTGTCTTTTGCACTTCACTGATTTTGCACGTTTTAACTTATTATTTATTGTTTTTGGGTTTTGTCCATAATGTATTTCATTAATCACTAGTTTATACGTTAACTGCACTGTTTATTAGTATAAAATATCACTTATTTGTATTTTTAATGTACGAAAAAAACGGAGCTGACGTTATCGTGGCTCGGTCGCGCCCTCCCTCCATATGCTATTTACTACTTGTTAAATTTTGTCTTATGGCGTTGACTTTTTGATGCAATATTTTCTTTTACTTTTGTGTCCGTCTTGCGTTTCGCTTTTTCGTTCATATCTTTTTATTGCTGTTCGTTTATTTTTTCTTATACTCTCTCTATCCAATGCTTCTTCTTCTGGCGTACCAGTCAATACGGCACATTTTCGTTTACGTCGACCCCGATAGATAAGTTTACGAATAGCCTTCAGAAAAGGGCAAATTTTAATATGTTACAACTTGCCCCAAAGATTTGGTACAAAGTACCCCAAGGGCTTCTTTATTTATACATATTCAAAAATCTTAAAACCTATAAGGCTAACCCAACTGTGATTGTCTTACTTCAATTGGTAGCCCATTCCATAGCGTCACCTTCTTAACAATGAAAGAATCACTGAAGCATTTCGATCGGCATAAAAGAATTTCAAGGATATGGTTAAGACGGGAGCGGAGGTTTTAGGAATGGAGAGAGTCAGTCCTCAAAAACTTAAAACGAGGTATGATATAATAAATTATATTTTTATAAATATTATATAAAAACATATATTAAGAAGTCGCCTGACGTGTCTGAGCTTTATGTACTATAGGTAGATTGAGAATTGTTTTTTACGACATTATCGTAATTTCTATACGAACTTATATAACGAACGTGTATGTACTTGATATTTCTTTTAAGATTTACTTGATATTTCGTTCGTTATATTTGTGTTAAATTTATTACGACTTAAACATAACTGTTATGATTTATGAAGGCGGTTACAATATTGAGCAAAATCATTAAGAATCAGGATAATAAAAGGTTGCAAATGTTAAGAAACAGACAAAAATGCAGATCAATGAGTGTACATAATTTTAAAGACGCAAAGTATAAAGGAATTGATTTTGCAGTTTATTGTTTCAGTAGGTACTTTACCTAATTACAGACAATATTGTATGAGTTACGTTACTGAAACAAATACTTAAATAATACGTAATTTAAGAACAGCATGAGTGAGGTAATTAGAAATACTAGTGTAATGAGATAAGTAATCCGAGATATGGTCGTCGAGAAGCTGATTAAGAAAGACCGGGAGGTGATTAGATAGTGATAAAACAATAATGTGTGGTAGTGGAGTTGTTAAGAATCAAAAGCTACCTCGCTATCTCTTTTTTTAGGAACATACCTCGCGATTACCGAGAAGCGATTCTGGACCACCCTCCTCCACCAAGAATCCATAAATCCTATTTACTAGCGGTTCTTTAATGAATATATGTGTTTTTTTTAAAGTAATTGTTGAGGAGTCGTGACGCAGCGGTACAAGCATATAATTATAAACGCAACAGGTTGTGGATTCGATTCTCACTCGAGAAAATGAAATATTTAATATTTTCTTATTCTCTTCATATAACGATACTTATTTACAAAAGGTATAAAAATTTGAACGTAGCGGGACTCGAACTCGCGCCTCCTGGAAACCGACCAGGCGCTCTGACCACTACGTTCTCATCGAGCTACGTCGAAATTTTTATACGCTTGTTACAACTTATTTATGTTGTTAACATCTCTGTAGGGAAACTTTTACAAATTTCCGCTACCCAAAGATAATTACTAAGAATTATCATCTGGCAAGAGAGAATGCTATTTATTAAATATTTTTAAACCATTTTTTAAAGTGTTATACCGCACTTAGGAAAGAAATACAAAGCGGGTTCGAGTCCCGCTACGTTCAAACTTTTATACGTTTACTAAATAAGTACTTTTCTTTCCCAAGTGCGGAATAACATTTTAAAAAATGTTCAAAAATATCCTATAACGATTCCAGAACAAAGTACTTAGAACAATAGTATGCTCCTTGATATATTAGAAACGACAATCTCCATAGCGACCTCAACATATGGTTGATAATGTTATCAAAAATGAAATGAAAAATGGACGTTCGAGTTAGAGTAGTGTAAAATAATAAAATGGTTAGTGTAGTTGTCAATATAAATATCAATAAATAATTGTCTTCCCCTTAAATAGAAACAATAAGAAAAATGCTGATGGACAGATTCTTAGTGTAGTTTTCAATCATTATTGGAAACTTTTCGTACTTTTCGGTTGAACGTAATAATATTAATAGTGTATGTAATTTTCTATACGCTATTTTTTAAAGTTATGTATCTTATGAATCAACTATTTCATTGATGTCACGAGTTCAATATTATCTGCACACTTATTGCATACAGAAGATGATTCTTCAATAACAGCCTCATAATCAGCAAAGGCCTCGTCAACGGATCGATTGGAGTAATTGTAAAAATACTTTGGGACACCGAGAGCGACAATGAGGCAAGAAAAATTCGAATTAAATTCAACCATAATTTAACTTACGAACTAGAGCGTGTCAAGACTAAGTTCCAGATATTGAGTAATGCATATGTACACAGGGAACAAGTCCCTATATGTCTAGCATACGCAATCACTATCCACAAATCTCAAAGCCTTAGTCTTGACAGTGCCTTGCAATATATAGGATCATCAATATTCAGCAAAGGATAGGCCTATGTAGCCCTGTCCCGAGTGAAAACTATTAATGGGTTACATTAAAAATTAATAAGTTCTATTATAGACTCAAGAAAGTTCTATTATAGAATATAACCGGCTACGTAAATTATACCGCCCTGACTTGGCAAGCTTATCAGTAAACAGAAAACGTGTAAAAAATCCAAGATATTGAATGCGCAATGCGCTCTAGCGTGTCAGCCGTACAAATTGGGCGGTACCTGAAGAACGATATATCTTAGTATTAGATTTCCTCAGCTAAAAATTTAGCGTTCAATCCATGCACAGGGTCGGGACTCCAGGCCGAATATGACCTCAAGAGGTTTATGAGCAGTAATTAAGTCGAACTCCTTGCCATATAAGAACATATGACAATGCAAATGAGACAAAAGTAAGAACAAGAATTAAACGGCGACAATATCAAAAACGGATATAACCTGATGACAAAACGTCACATTTAAATGTTTAAAATCAAGTGCCTTTTCGGTATGTACTTTTACATGTCAAGTATTTAAAAATAATTATTAGAAATTGAGGAAATAATTGAATTTGTTTATGATACCTTAAAATGGGGTGGATGTAAACATTTTTAGGTTTTTATAATGCTTTAAATATGAGAACTATATTTATTTTTTTATTATATTAATGTATTCGATTCTTTTTACTTCGATTTTTATAAAATTGCACATCGTAAAAATGCAATTTTATATAATTTCATTCATATCCTATCATATATCATTTAAATCATAATTATATTATACCGTAGCGTTTAGCGCCCCGTTCTCTCTGACTACTCCGCTAGGGTAATTAGATATTATAATGTAAAAAAACTTTCATGATTTGTGTCTATTCAACGTTAAACAGCTTTATTGTTATTCTATTTCTATCAAAAAATCAGCTTGACGCTGCATCCCGCACACTATACCCTATAGTAGTATGCAAAGGAAACGTAGTGCTAAGATACTCAGTTTCCCACTTTCCGCCGAATTCTGGAGGCATTGCAGGCCTTTATTTTTATAATAACTTAATCTCTATCTCTATATACGAGTATAATAAAAGGATAGAAAAGTCAAAAAGTTCTGTAATCGATTTTTTTATATGTTGATAGCTTAGAATTTAGAGATACATTTTTTTTTGGATTTCATCCCGGTTAAAATACCTGTAACAACTGGATAAATATCGGTAAATGAATTTTACCATATTAGTAGTTCAAAGCCAAATGCAACTTATAGGAATTTTTCATAATGGAATATAAAGCAATTTTAGTAGGAAATATAACATAATTTTAATTGTAATTTTTAACTAATAGACCAACTTCATCAATTTTAACCGGATCTCATAATCAGATTCTAACCAAACTTTCATCAAACTACCCTTGAAGTATCCTTTCCTTACCTTCCTAAATACAAATATTAAATATTTCATTCCCTCAAGTGGGAAACGAACCCACAACCGTCACGTTTACAGTCGAACTCTCATGCTCTGCGCTACGACGGCCTAATTACAATAATGTCACTATAATTAAGAAATAATAGATTTCCACCACAACAAAAACACATTGTTTACCCAAATATCATCAACACGTGGTTATAATTTCATCAATAAAGGGGCTGTAATTGGTTAACCGCCCCCAAAAATCGTTTCGCGTTTGGTTTATCGCATTAAGTTAATTGCTCTCTAGGGGATGAACGAAAAGCAAAATTACTATTTAATTTGACTTTATCTTTGTAATATTCTAAATGGATTTGTATATGCGACCCTTCTTGGCACAGTTGACACTTTGTATTGTCATAATCATAGCAAATACGGATATTTTTTTAGCTTTTAGTTGCGTTCACTACTTCCTGCTGAATTTTCGGCATAAATAATAGCAGCTTAACTTAACTTTTTTTTTTTTTTTTTTTTTTTTAACGTGAGGAAATCCTGTTACAGATACCGGCCCGAGTGGGGACTCGAGCGGGTTATGTGGGGCTCGCGGACTGGCAGAGGCCGTCCGAATACCCACTAAAACCTCACGGTGCTCCTCCTCGACCGCCACTGGCCGCGGACGCGGGGACAATAGTCTTCCGCGAAACGCGGCGGCGGGAGCCAGCAAAGGCACGTCGCGGAGTCAAGGGTGTGTGGGCACCCTCGACGGCCTGCTCGGAGTAGCGCGCGGGAGCAACCTGCGCGCGACTACTCGGGCCAGGTTAGTAGGCGGCCAGCTTCCCCAAGCTGACCGCCCTCTGGCACATTAGGGCGGAAGGCGGCGATCGTGAGCCGCCCTCCGGCGACCCGGTCTCTTACGGCGGATGGCGAGTTCGGCAATAGCCTCCCTCGCCCGTTCCGCCGACTCCTTCTCGAGCACCACTGCCTCGCAGAAGGAGGAGACCGCATCCCACGACTCGCTGCCGGCCATGGCCTTGACCACGGCCGGCAGGGAGAGGTCGTCCCCTATGACGTCGCGCAGAGCGCGACGTTGAGACGCCCAGGCTGTGCACACCTCCAACGTGTGCTGGGCCGTCTCATCGAGGCAGTCGTCGCAGTGGTGGCAGCGAGCGTCGGGCTCCCTCCCAGCGATCCGACACAGGTAACCCCCGAAGCAGCCATGCCCCGTGAGTACCTGTGTGGTGCGGAAGGTTAGGACGCCGTGACGCCGCGCTAACCACTGGCGGAGGACTGGACGAACAGCCTCGATCGTCAACCGGCCGGCAGATAGCTTAACTTAACTTAACTTAACTTAATTTAACTTAACTTCACGCTTTATCCCTAGCGGGGTAGTCAGAGAGAACGGAGCGCCAAACACTACGGTCTCTACATACCTCTTTTGCCTCGTCCACTGTCATTAACCTCTTCATACATGCCCTCCGGGGGATCCTCATGCTTTGGGGGTCCAAGATGGAAGGCTTGCTCGCAGCGACCCCTGCCAGCCCTTACGAGGGCTGCAACGTTCCATCCGCCACGTGCACCCCGAGAGAGCGCACTGATAGGGCGTCCCCCCAAGGCGACGCGCACCAGTGCGTCCCCGCTGGTGTGTCCAGTGGCGACGAATGCGGCGTTGGGGACCGCCACCCAACACGCCATGTCCGGAACGGCGGGAGGTGGAGGACGGAGCTACAAATTAAAAAATTACATTTTAAACTATTACATTTTAAACTAGCAACAGGCTCGCGACTTCGCCCGCTGCACCTATTACAACTACACATTAGTGTTAAGTTATTTATTCTTAATGACTTTCGTATTCTTATGACTTTATCATACAGACAGAGGCCAGTCATGCTACACAAAAAGTGTAACTGAAAAAAACAACAATTAAACGACCGAACCGACTGGTTGTGGGATCGATACCCATTCGAAGAAATATTTCTTTAAAATGTTTATTTCTACTTCTTCGCTCTGGTGTCGAGGAAAAAGGGCGGCGCTGAGTTCCGCCACTCAACACGCAATGTGTGTGTTATACATATCATATGTCACACATGACAATCAGTTACTCCCATTTGACCGGCGTTAGGCTGTTGGCGTAGCGGAAAAGGTTAATCATATTCATCATACCAATATTATAAATGCGAATGTAAGTTTACTTGTTACGCTTTTACGCCAAAACTACTCAACCGATTATCTTGATTCTTCGTATACATAATATTAAAGGGATTGAAAAGGAAAAGATTTTCTGTATCAAAAAATATATCTTATATTATTTTATATATATTTTTTATTATTGTCCTTTAGGTATGATATATAAATAAGTTTAAGCTAGCGAAGAAATGGTTTTAGTCTCTAATTATAATATTTATTTCTGGCCGCGTGTTTCCAGCTTAGAAAAGAATCACCCTGGTACTGATGGTGTCGTAAGAGGTGACTAAAGTACGTGTGGGAGATTTTAAATGAAACTAATTTCACCGGATTAATCGCGTATATTTAAGTTTTTACATTTTGGAAACCCGACGTTTCGAAAACTTTGCAGTAGTCCGTGGTCAGGGGTAGACTGAGGTGGCATTCGTCTGTCAGTTGACATAATTACTATATCAAACTACCGCCAGCGATTTCTTAATTGCCTCGCGTACTGCCCTGGATTCCTGCAGAATGAGCTGATAGTATCTTGCCCTCTGGTATGGTGGGTTTGCGACTTCAATGATTTTATGAGTGGGTCCCAGGTGGTAGAAAGTTTCCAGCCATCCTCTCTATTGAAATTAGGATATTTTTATATTTTAATAGCCTCGCGGATCATTCTAGGAATGTATCTGTTCTCCTTAGCGAGGATTTGAGGATTATCAAACCTAATGTAGTGGCTGGGTTTATCCGCAGTATGTTCACACACAGCTGACTTCGATACATGCCCATTCTTGATATCTGTGATGTGTTCCTTCACCCTAACACCGATGCTTCTCTTTATTTGACCAATGTATGATAAGCCACAGTCACAGTTTAATTTGTATACACCTGCACTCTGTAAAGGAATATTACTTTTTACTGGTCTCAAGAATTGGCTCACTTTCTTGTTAGGCTTGAATATGTTAGGTTTTTATGGAAGCTCTTCTTAAAATATTGCCAATCCTGTCTGTAATCCCTTCACATATGGTAGAAATGCCGGCTGTCTCTCTACTGTGTGTGGCTTTCTGACAACGCTGGCGGGGATCTGGCAGCTTGTTCTGATGAAGAGTATTCTTCACCTGGCGAAGCTCGTCCCCTAGGTGTTCAGCGTCGCAGAGGTGGTGGACTCTCTGAAACGAAGATTTGCTAACGACAGATAACTGTGTAGAGTGATGGTGAGATTCACCATTGAGGTATCTATTGGTGCGCGTGGGTTTCCTATATACTGTGTGGTCTATTGTGCCTTTGGGATTTCTTATGACTAAAACATCTAGAAAAGCTAGGGAATTATTTGCCTGTAATTCTACTGTAAATTTAATATTGTCATTAATAGGATTGAGGTGGTTTAAGAATATATAAATACTGTCCGTAGGTAAAATGGTGAAAGTGTCATCTACGTACCCCTTATATATCCTAGGTAGACAGGGTGCAGAGCTTAGAGCCATCTCCTCAAAGTCCTCCATGTATACATCTGCTATTACCGGGGACACATGCGAACCCCTAGCAATGTCATCTATTTGTAAATAGAATTCTTGATTGAACATACGATATCCAGATGTGAGGCAGTGTTCCAAAAGTTCAAGATATTCTATAGGGATATTGTTATCCTCTAGCTTCTTCTTGACAATCTTGATGCAGTCCTTGATGGGAATACTGGTGAACAGTGACTGGACATCAAAACTGATCATGGTTTCATTGTTAGTTAACTTAAGATCTTTCAGTCCGCTAACAAAATGGTAAGAGTCCCTGACATAAGATGTTGTGTGGCCACGCAGTGGAGAAAGTACTTTGGCGACATGTTATACGTCGGCGTATCGATTTGGCTGACAATTGGTTGAAAGGGTACATCTTTCTTGTGTATTTTTGGTAACCCATACAACTTTGGAGGTTTTACACCACTAGGCACGAGATATTTAATGTCGAGATGTAATGTTTTCGCGTGTTTTTTGATTAAATCGGATGTCTTTTTAAGGGTTTTTGTTGTAGGGTCTTTATCAACAATTTTAGAAGTTTTTTGATCCGATAGCAATATTGACATTTTTTGTATATACTCGTCGGTGTCTAGTATAACCGTCGCGTTACCTTTATCGGCTTTGAGGACTGTTATATCCTCGTTTTTTCGTAGCTTACTAAGAGCCCGCGATTCATCACGAGAAAGATTTGATTTTGGTGATTTACTACGGTGCAGTAAAGTTGATATATCTTGGCGAATAACTTCAGAATCTTCCTTCAAAATCTGGTTTTTATATAAACAGTCCTCAACGTTAGTTATTATTTCCTCGATAGATATTTTTCTAGGCGCCGGCGCAAACTTAAAACCTTTATTTAACACCTCAATAGTCAAATAATCGAAATTTTGTATAATAATATGTATAGTAATCGTGAAAATCAAAGAACTTATTACGTGTGGGAGAGTCACGTCGCCAGCAATGGCAACACGCATGGGCAGGCTCGACTTGATAATTACAACCCTCGGCATTTAATACCGGCGTTAAGTAGTGGCTTTATGCCAGCGCGTTTCGCATTAGGTAAAGTCGGACTTCTTCAATTTTATAGCTATATTTCGGGATCTCACGCTCTAAAGTAAACAAATAAATCAGCTTCACGCTATATACCGCACACAGCAGGGTAGGCAGAGGGAATTTAGCGTTAAGACGCGCCGTTTCCCACTTTCCAGAGTTCTGGAGGCATTGCGTTTTGAATGGCAGAACTCGACGCCGCGCTGTGCCTCGACAGCCGAGCGAAGAAATGAAACTATAAATGTATAAAAATATAATGTTTATCTTCTCGAGGTGGGATCGAACCCACAACCAGTTGATTTTACAGTTACACTCTGTGCCCCTGCGCAATGACTGGCCTAACGTACTGGTATATGCAAATAATTTATTTATTTATATTATTTTAATATACACTAATTTAATTATTTAAACATTCATTCATGTAAAGTTAATTTACTAAATTTGTTTATTCAATAATTGTTATATTAATTAATTGTTTTTAAGCAAATTTTTGTATTAAAAAATCTAAAACTGAAAGACATAAATATGACTCTCATTGTGCTAGAAATTATCTGTATTATATTATATTCCTGTTTCATAACTGTTATAAGTAAAGGCGGTAGTGATCTAGTATATATATAGCGTTAAGGCAAAAGTGAAAGAAAGGCTAAGTGAAAATATTAAAATTGCAATAATAAATTTAATTAATTTATAGATAATTGTTTGAGATATTGCTTTGAAGTTTAAAATAAAAGCAGCTTCACCTTGTGTCCCGCATTTAATTTGATAGGCAGAGGAAACCTAGTGATTAGAAGTGTTGTTTCTGCATTATATACGAGATATTTTACATTAAGGCAGAACTCAACGCTTTGTTATATCTATTAGAAAAAATATATTTATTTATACTACTAAAACAATTATGACCTTTGACCAAAAATATTTTAAGACATGGCTGTGTGTTTACCAACATTAGCAGTCAAACTCAAAGTCAAATCAATTTTGACATTGACAGCTAACCCAAAATTATACTACAGAATGACTGCCGAAAAATCATCTTGCATATTTTGTAATATAGTAAATAAACTAGAAAATACAGAAATTTTGTTCGAGGACAATGATATATGCATTTTTCGTGACATAAAACCGGCGAGCGATTATCACATACTTACTGTGCCAAAACGTCATATTGAAGATGCTAAATGCTTGACTCCTGTTGATAAGGAACTAGGTAAGATTACTCTTTTTAGCAGCACGTTGTATCCCGCACCGTAGTAGAGTAGCCAGAAGAAACCTAGTGTTAAGACACTGGTCTTAAAGTAAGATTTCGACCGTGTCGTCAAATAGATATAACTATAACGCATGATACATTCTAAATACAGGATGTAACTCCGTCCACAAGTACAGTGGGTTACATTAAAATCATCAATGTGATGTAATATATTGTATAGTCTACCTGAATTAATTGAATATCCAATTAATTGAAGATAATTAATTTAAACCAATAGTTGGCTGAGACTAGTGCATTCAACCAGACAAACTCTTCAGCTTTAAAATATTTGTGTAGATGATAGTAATATTCATTTATATTTAACTATGTATTGTTGCGTAACTTATGCTGTAACCTGCATATAGATCTAGATACAGGAAATCTAGTTTTAAGATACTACATACTTCTTGCTCCACACAATATTCAAGATATTACAAGTCAAGTCAAGTCGATATTTTTTCAATAATCCTTAAATAGTAACTTTAATACCAAATTTTACCACAATTTTTGCAATTATTATAATTTTTTTTCTGAAAACATCCAAAATAATATTAGATAATATAATAGAACACTATAATGTTACTAACTACCACATAAAAAAACTTTTATGATAAATGAAATTGGTAAATGAAAATAAAAAATAACTTAAAAAAAATATTGGTCTTAGTGTTAAGATTTAATAATCCTTGCCATTTTGACAACAGCTACTATAAAAAAATGTTGTATATTTTCAGTATATGTTCTTATTTTTGTGTAAACTCAAAATAAATTATATATTAATATTAATAGACTGTGGCAAATTAACAATGTGTAATCTATAAGAGGTAGGACAGGGAATAATGCTTACTGTGCTCCTCATGATCCTTAGTTTCTGCTGCAATTTCATTGCGACTATCTTCTTTCTGTAACATTTTCTCAATAGTGCTATCTCAGATTAAGAAATTCATGATATTGAATATTTCTGAGGCTAGTCGTAGCGCAGCGGCACGAAGTGTGACTGCAAAAACCGACTGGTTGTGGGTTCGATCCCCACTCGAAGAGATGAAATATTTACTTAAATTTATATTTCCATTTCTTCGCTCTGGTTCCGAGGCAAAGCGCGGCGTTGAGTTCTGCCACTCAACACGCAATGCCTCCAGATTTCGGTAGAAAGTGGGGAACGGAGTGTCTAAAAAAAAAAAAAAAAACACTAGGTTCCCTCTGCCTACCCTGCGGTATGCGGGATACAGCGTGAAGCTGATTTATTTATTTTATTTATTTTATTTTATGATATTGAAAAACAAAAAATATATATAAAAAATTCGATACGCATATGGTCACTCCTGGGTAATTTTCACCCATTCATACTTCAAATCGATTGTGGCCATAGTCCAACTATCGGCAACATGGGAAGCATGTTTCTTGTTTCTTTGTAGAAAGGTACCTAAAGTGGCATCTCTCTAAATTATGTAAGAAAAAAGGTATGTATGTTTTTATTACCACTGTGGTATTTTTTCTCCAGTAGCGATGAACACCGTGTTTCAGAATTGAACCACAAATGTATAGTTTACCTATAGATGCTAGCCAAATTTGATAATTTTAGGTGAACCGGAAGTACCCTATTAATTTTGATTCCCTTTATTAGTATCGTTTTTGAAAATAAATGTAGAAATACGATTTTTTCAGGAAATGAAGGCATCATAGATCTGAAAAAAAAATGTAGAATAAATTTATAAGTTATGTTTATTTCAATTTCAGTTGATAAAATGCTAACAATATCAAAGAATCTTCTAGAACAAAACAGTTTATCCTTAGACGATGCTCGCTTTGGCTACCACTGGCCTCCATTCAGAAGTGTTAAGCATTTACATCTTCACACTATTGCCCCGGAGTCCAAAATGGGATTGATTGGTAAAATGATTTTTATGAAGAATTCATATTGGTTTGTTTCAGTAAGTATAATTAATGTTTTTGTAACTATTGTATTATTTAATGAACAGACTGATCAGAATTTTTTTAACATTTCATTGTACCGACGTGCTTACAACTATCTGTGTCCGGGGGGTATATCTTTACTTTTACACAATACAGTATTTTTTATATGTAACCGAGAATTTCTTTTTCGTAGTAATGTGAGTTAAAAGATCGTAGGTTTTCTCCAATTTTGTGCGATGACCCAAATTCAGTTGGCACGGGTTAATGTAAAGTGTTATTAGATCTTTAGCTAATTGTTAAAATCTGGATAATACCGAAAAACCGGGATACCAGAATTTAACAAAAATAACGGTTTTGCTAGAATGGTCCGTATTGTGACTCCTAACAACATTTCGTACTTTATGCATCATAACTCAACTTTGATAAAATGATAATCGTTTCTAAATCCAGGTCAGCAACCCCCTGGAAAATAACTAGATATGCCAATGATCATTTCTTGCTTTACTTTGCTTTTTCTTGTCACGCGCTTGTTCCCTCAAATAGAAGCTTTTTCTTATTTTTCTGTGGTGCTGTTTTACTACAACTGTCTCCTTCTCAGGGACATTCAGCAGAATGTCCCATTTTGTTGATACAGTAGTTTGTTGATAAGTTTGTTAATATGAATTTTACTGAGGCCAGTCTTGGCGCAGGGGCACAAAGTGTGACTGCAAAATCGACTGGTTGTGGGTTTGATCCCCACTCACGGAGATGAAATATTTATTTACTTCTATTATTATTTATATTTTAATTTCTTGGCTCTGGTGTCGAGGCAAAGCGCAGCGTTGAGTTCCGCCACTCAACACGCAATGCCTCCAGAACTTGGCGGAAAGTGGGGAATGGAGTGTCTTAACACTAAGTTGCCTACCCTGATGTGTGCAGGATACAGCGTGAAGCTGATTTTACTTATTTAGAATACCTGCTAGGATTCCAGAAGGCTCGGGTTCGAGTCCCGCTAGGTTCAAATTCTTATAAGTTTTCTAAATAAGTATTTTTCTTTCCTAAGTGTGGAATAACACTTTAAAAATGTTAAGAATGGATGTTTGTTCCATTTTCACACAGTACTAATCAGATTTAAATGGAACTCCAAATATTACCAGAAGGTATAATATACATAGCTTATATATCAGAATAACACATAGAGGCCATATATCAGAATAACACATAGAGGCAATGCCTAAGGAACTCAATGGGAACGGAGTGTCTTAACTCTAGGTTCCCTCTGCCTACCCTGCTGTGTGCAGGATTTGCTGCTGATTTGATTTTTGATTTAAAAACATAGGTCACATTTTATGTTAACATTTTGTATAATTATATTATACTGCAAAGTTTAAGCGAGCAAGTCGTGTTTGGGCCGTTAGTAATCTATATATTTTTATTCTTTTCAGCCTGAATACGTGGCAGCTCGGCTGTGAAATGAGAAGCATTATAAAATTTGAGACAATTTTTCATTTGATGTTCCAGTAAATTTATATAATTAGTAAATAGTTTTAATAGTTGTTACTAATTTCATGAATATTGTTTTTGTGATATTATTAAAATCAACAAGAAATTTATTTAGAGGTCGTCGTTTCGTGGTCTTAGAGCGGGTGTCGGTAAACGCGACGAACAGTTGTGGGTTCGACTCCCACTCAGCGGAGGGAATTATTTAATATTTTCATTTCCTGGTTCTGGTAACAAGACATAGCCTGGCGTTGAGTACCACTACTCAACAGGAATAGTCTTGAATATTTGAGGCGGAAGGTTGCTTTATATGGGATGCAGAATAAATTTGACAAAATATATTTGTCTTTTATTGAGGCGTAGTTAAGGGGTCATCTATAAAAGACCTTACATTTTAAGGGAGGGTTAACGAAAATCATATAGCGCTTATACATAGGAAACATAGTGTTAAGATACTCCATTCCCCGCCTACTGCAAAAGTTTTCAGGCATTGCGTGTTGAGTGGCGGAACTCAATGCCTAGCTTTATCTTATTACCAGAACGAGGAAATGCAAACATTAAATAATTAATTACCCCGAGTTCGAAACGAACCCACAACCATCACACTGACACGCTATGCCACTCTATCACAATGGCGAATTATAAATGAAGATTTTTTTTATATATAGATGGAGGGTGGAGAAATAAGACAGTATGTTTGTTTTTTTTCTATATAAATAGACGAACATGCTGTATAAGGGTTAGTTTTAAAGAAACATTTTATATATTTTTTTGTTATTGTTGAAATATATTAATTTATTGTTTTTTATGTACTTTCTTTATTTCATGTGTATACATATTTTTTTACCAAAAAATTGCAAATAGCAAGATTTTAAACCACGACTTTCAGATAAGGTTTTGGGCCATATCTGCTATAATAACACGATTAAAAATTCGGACGAAAATGTGTCGGCGTCGATGTGTCTTGTCGCTTCTGACATTAAGTATCGGTTAATAATACCATTATATAAAACACAAATGTCAATTCGTTTCTTTATCAAGGCGTGACGAAAATCACGAAATTTGATTTTTTTTTAATGTTTATGCACGTAATAATAAAATTGATGCTTGTTTTGTAATCTATTAATAGGGTTTCATTAATTAAATACATTATTATTGTAATTTTTACTACCTGTCAACATGCCTATTTGAAACATTTGTGTTTCGAGTGGGAGAATTCAACGCCGCGCTTCGTCTTGTATGCGGCGAAACACGGCCCTCGCGGAACGTCCATTCCTACCTACCTAGCATCTCCGTGTCTTCATAAATAAACAGGAAAAGTAAAAGAGAAAAATTTATACCATTAAACATTTATTTGTGAAACACTTATTAGAAAAGAAATATATTAAATATACATTTTTTTATCTACTTACATATTACATTTTTGTCTAAAAAAGTAAATAATAAATAATAATACAAAACTTACAATCAACAATAAAACTGTGTGCCGCGCTCTTATTTGCCAGAGCGGTGAAAAAGAAATTATTTTAAATATAATCATTCCTCCAAGTGGAAATCATAACCATAACCATGATGGACAATTAAACATAAGCTATATAATATAATTTTTTAAATGATTTCACAAACACCATAAAAGGCTGATATACAACACCATAGTTATAAATCATTGCCTGTCACTGTGTAAGTTACACAGATAATAACGAAAAATAATAACTAAATAAAAAAAATAACCACAAAAAAGATAATGTAATAAAATATTTGTACTTAAAACCATTAATTGATTGGATGTTTAATATTATAAAGACATCAAGCGGGAATACAACCCACTACCTCCTTAAAAGATATAATTACAATTACCCTTTATAAATACATTTGTATTTATAAAACACATTTAATTGTAAGCAATTTATATGAAAAATAAATGAAATAGTACATATAAAAATGCATTTGTATTTAATTTACATACCTATTTATGTTTTTTTTAATAAAGTGGAGAAGTTAGTATTTAAAAAAAAAACTATTTTACCCGCGACTTCGCCCGAGTGGTGAAATGAACATAACTACTCATAGTGTATGATACATGACACATTGTAAATGAGGGAGACCACTCCGCAGGTGCAGTGGGTTACATCGCAACTTTTTACGTTAAGATAGCCTTCTCCGATAAATGGACTATACAACACAAAAATATATTTTTAATTTGTAAACAAATAGTTTCTGAGTATAAACAAAACATAATATGATCCTACCCAACAGTATACATTACCCTCCAAGTTACTTCGAACTTACAACCATCGTGTATAAATGAATAGACTTTGAATACAATAAATGATGTGATACATGTCTATATAAAAAACGAACCTCAAACTTATAAATTGTTAACGATTTGAAAATGTCGTTTCTATTTAAAACTTTACGCTGGTATTACACAATATTTAATATAATTTAAAAAAAATATTACTAAATACGCCATTTCAGCGCCCTAGATTTATTCGCTACAAATGCAGTTGTGAAATTATTTTCCGCTATTGTTTTGTAGCGTATATATACATAACCAAATTAAATATATAATAAAAAAGTTGAATATTGAGTCTCATCTCGTTAGCATCGTCGCGCTGCCATAGCCCATACTATATATAGCAAGGCAGAGAAAGGGAACCCAGTGTTAAGACTCTCCGTTTTCTATGTACCGCCAAAACTTAGGCACTGCCAGTTCAGTGACGAAACTCAATGCCTTCTGTACTATTTGTTTACAAATTAAAAAAATATTTTTGTGTTGTATAGTCCATTTATGCCGTGCTTGTCTTGGTACCAGAGCGAAGAAGTGAAAATAATTATTTCCTTCGAGTGGGACTCGATCCCACAACCGTCGCGTTAGCAGTCAGGCCTAGTTCTGCTGCCTATGTTTATATACCTTACAAATTACAATGTTCAATGTTATACATAAGGAGTATTGAACCTAGGAATACCAGTAGTATACAATATACAGTAGCTATAATGGCATAAAAAGTCACTTAAAACGTACAGTACTTACATAGCATTATTATCTTAAATCTTTTAGAACAGAATATTTATAATAATTTAATAATTTTAATATAAATATTCAAAATAGAGAGCTTTAAAACACAATTTCAATAACATCTTTCATATTTAATAACAAAATAAAATGACTATAAAATTATTTGTACAGAATTTTTTTTACTAACTCCTCTGATTTCTGTCAATTAACAAAAAAAATTATAACCTACACCCACATGACACATTCTATGTGACTCTGACTGCAGTTACAGTAGGTTACATTAAAACTATTAATATAGCCTATATTCCTCCTCCTCGATAAATTGACTATACAACACAAACAATTATGCAATTGAAACTAGGCAAACTGTTCAGCTTCATAATATAAGATTATGTGGTAGTAGATAATTTTATAATTTATTTATCCTACTTACTGCTAATATTATAAATGTGAAAGTTTGCGAGGACGCATGTTTGTTCCACTTTCACACAAAAACTGCTGAATGAAATTAGATGAAACTTTAAAGTAATATAGCTTATATATTTGAATAACACATTGGCTATAATTTATATAATCATTGTGTATTCTTTGGTTATAATATATAAATAATTTAGAAGCGGGCGAAGCCGTTTGTGGGTCACTTGTATATACATATTTCAACAAGAAAAATATCTCCTTTATTCATTCATTTATAGAAATGAAAACTGAAACTTCAATTACATACTATATATTTAGACCGCTACCATTAATTCTTATAATAATAAACATAAATAATTTAGTTATTGGAAAAAGTACCCAAAACTACCTCAGTCAGGATATCTAAATAACAATTCAGAATTTTATCTCATTTTCAAGGATATTAATTATGATTAATAGTTTTACAGAAAGTTAGTACGCATTTTAAAAGACCCTTAAACCTACATTTTAGGTCGCACGTCCCAAGCTCTGTAACGAGATCCTCACCCTGTAAAGCGAGGGGCATCCCGGGCTTTCGGGCACGGTAAATCCATGGAATCCTAATTAGTTCTTTATCTTATATTCATAAATTTCTAACACAGAGCTACTAGAAAAATAAAGTTCATTTATCGATTATATAACATCAAGGATGGTATTGAGTTCCTTAACCGTAATCGAAACAGTCGTATACCCGAAACAAAAAACTATAAACCGGAACTGAATCGGATATAAAAACTTCTTTAATATAATAATTCCGTATTCCATATTTAAAAGTCTAAGATATGTAAACAAATTTATCCGAATGCAATCGAAATTATCCGAAAGCGAAGGAATTCATCCGCAATTAGCCGAAATTATCCGATATAATATTATATCTGAAACTAATATGGCGTTCTTTTTATATCCGTAACCGTACCAGATCTAAAATCTAAGAAGCATAACATCCATAAATTAAATACACTATAATATTTTTTCCAAAATTAACGTTTAGAGATACGAGTATGAAGTCTTCGAACGGAATACATTAAGTTACAATAATGTATGTACATCAATGTGTTTAGAGACAGCAAAAGGATAGTAAGACAGTAAAAAACCGTGTTCATATTGATAGTGGCATCAGATACCACTAAATTTAAAGGCTAGATACGTTCACAGTATCTGTCTTCGCTGCTTGAATTTTGGTAAATCAGATATCCTAAGACAACAGAGACAGAAGTTAGAAGAAATGTTAAAAGTTGATACATTTTCAAGCTATTCACTTGACGGTGTAATATTTCATAATTCATATGTAGATTGTTTAAAGCATTTGCAACAGATTCTGATCGTTCATGTTTAGACTCTAAATTTCCATTCTTAGGTAGATCTTTAACGGGAAACTGACATTTAAGACGATATTCATCAACTTTACAGCCAGTTGAATTGCTCCAAATGTCAGATATTTCTTTCTGAGTTAAATCTAGCTTTGGTATATTAACACACATGACTAAAAACATGTCTTTTGTTACATTACGTAATTGAACTCCAGGTTGGACTACTATTACAATAGTTTGAGTGCCCCCAGACGCTAATGCACCAGATGATGGTCGAACTCTAAACTTTTCAGGAGAAGTTGTTCTGATTTTAAAGGAAACAGCGCTTTCATCCATATTTGTTATTACAAATTGGCCAGAAATTTCTTCATTTTCATTTTTAAATATAATAAGATTACTTGGGCTCAATCGTAACATTTCTCCTGGTGAATAATTATCACCTTGTTCTGCAAAAGTTACTTTTTTGGGTGTATGCTCTGAATTACGGTTCTCAGGTACAAATTCAAACTCATAAGTATCTTGACCACCCCAGCAAAGTAATGCTTGTTCAGGAGATACATATGTTTTTAATGTATCTTTGTTTACAAATTTCATTTTTTCCACCCCCTTTGCTGGTAGTAGTGACTTAATAACTTTAAAAGCTGCAGACATTATCCATGGCATTTGATATATAATAATATAGTTCAAAAAGTGAGGGTAATAACTTTTAAAAAGGGAAATTAAATAGTTAGTTAACTCCATATCCATATTATTTAAGCCACAGCCATCTAAATCAAAGAATAAAGTTATTTTATTACCATTCTCTTCTCGCTCAATACGATCAAACCAATAGATGATGATTTTCTTTATTTCTTCGAAGTCTTTTGTTCCTTTGATATGTTTTTTGGACTTGACAATAAGTAAAAGGCAACCATCGATGTCTCTGCCACGGGGAAAGAAAGCACCTTCATTGATATAGTCCATTTTGATATTACTTTCATTAATTTCATTCGCGCCAGAAGTCTTTCTCCATATACAAATGTCCCACAGCATATCCAAAGCTAATTTAGGATCATTATCTGTATGTTTCATGATTCTCTTCAAATATTTTTCATCCTTCGCCCTTTCTAAGTCCAATTGATGGAAATCGTGATCAGGATTATCTTTTAGTTTCGCCTGGAACAGGCTTTTTAGATCTGCAGTTGTCATTTGTTGTTTTTCTTTTGTTTTTATAAAGGGAAATAGATAAGGGGAATTATTATAAGTACCGAGCTATTCTGTTGAATACTAAATACTTCGCCAATGTCACTTTGTATCGAGAACACACGAAGAAGGTCCACAGTAAAAAGGGACTAAGTTACACACCATAAGAATTTAAATTAAAAGGATATTTTATTAATAAATGTAAAGGAAACTCCCTATTCAATAGCCGATGATAATTATTTGCTTTGACAAATGACTTACGACATTTAAACGTCATTGGGTCAAGAATGCGTTCATTTTCTATTTTTGTTATTTTTTTAAGTTTGAAAATTACTACGTAAGTTTTATTGTCTTATTAATTAGATTGGACTTTGGAATTTTTTTTCGTTGTTATGGAGATTATAATTAATGTTAATAATTTATGGCAGGTGGTCCTGGGCACGGCCGTGCGACTGTAAACGCCACGGGTTGTGAGCTTGATTTCCATTCGAGGAAAAAAAATATTTAATATTTACATTTCTTCGTTGTGGTGACGAGGCAAAACAATGCGTTAAGTTCTGCCACTCAACACGTAATGCCTCCATAACTTGATGGAAAGTGGGGAACGGATGTATCTTAATAGGAAAAATAAAGGTTTCCTCTACATATTCTACTATGTGCGGGGTACAGCAAGAAATAAAAAATCTTCCGATACTGACTGCCAGAATCGGCGTAAAACCAGGTGTAAATTTCTTGGGGAGGGGAGCGATAGCCGAGGATTTCCCGTAAGTCATAACGGTAAACCAAGAAACGAGACTACATTTTATAGGTCAAAAAAAATGATAGCAGTTTGTGATGTTTCTGATGATATAAGTATTTAGGCGCCCAAGCACATGTAGATATAGATATGTAAATGTTTACATGCCCAAAAGTTTCATCATTTGTTTCATGTCATCTAATCTTTTGTATTTAAACATTGTAGGTATATATATTTCAATTTATCAAACGTTTGGCCAAAATCGGTTAAGTAATTTTAAAGAAATAATAATAGCAGGAATTACTGAAAAAATAAGCTAAGTAAATTAATAATAGTAAAGTAAACTCTCTGTTAGGGTGGGCAGAGAGAAATTAATATTACGACACCGCACCCACATGACATATGAAAGAGTGACTTTTAAGTGGCGCAACCCAACTCCGCTTTATCTTACCAGAACATGGAAATAATAATAATTTAAAAATCAAATCAATACTTAAAATTATAATAACACATAGTATTCACAAATAAATAAAATAAAGACAAGAATTAATAACAATTTTTATATATTATTTATAAAACAAAACAGTTAATAAAAAAATAAATCCATAAATATCCTCATTTTTATTATATCTAAATATATTATGCTTATTATTAATATTATTATTTCATTAGGTTGTATTACAATGTGGTTGCTCCCAATTTCATTTAGAATATAATATAAAATGTTTATATTTGTAATATAGAAGTTAAAAAGGTAAGGCAAAGCGCGGTGGTGAGTTCCGCAACTCAACAAAAAATTTCTAAAACAGAGCACACTCAAGGAATTCTGGAGACATTAGTTGTTGAGTGTCAGCACTTAACGCCGCGCTAAATAGAAGTTAAAAAGGTAAGGCAAAGCGCGGTGGTGAGTTCCGCAACTCAACAAAAAATTTCTAAAACAGAGCACACTCAAGGAATTCTGGAGACATTAGTTGTTGAGTGTCGGCACTTAACGCCGCGCTTTGACGAGGCAACCAGAGCGAGACATTGAAAAGAGCGGGAATCGAACAAACTGTCGCGTTTACAATCGCACACTTGTGCCCCCGCGCTAGCGAAGTTACCTGGCTATATTTATAATTATTTGTATGTTATATATTTGAGCATCATTTTTTTATCTTGTAAGATTTAAAATATATTCGTTTATTTATATATTTTTTTGTTAAGATATTTCATTCCCTTTAAGACAATGGTTCCCAACCAGTGGTCCGCAGAATCCTGAATGTGGTCCACGAATGATTTTAATTTTATGACTAGGGATGCTGAGGCGAAGTCTTTGTTTGATTATCACAAGTATTTTTATTATACCTACATGCATAGTGGTCCCTGCTACCATGATATAAAAGTGGTCCTTGATCAAGAAAAGTTTGGCAGCCTCTGCTTTAAGACTTGTCTTGATATATCATTTATTAATAACAGAACTTTACTAGTTATGTTACTTAATTTCCTACAATAATATGGCATAATCCAACACCACTTTATACTACAAAAGTGAGGAAATGAAAATTAGTATAAATATAATCTATCCCACAACCATGATTTATTCTAATACAAAAAAAAAAAAAAATAATTTGAAATTATGCATAACAACTTTTACTGTTGTTATATATAAAAAAAGCAAAAAATAAATTAAGAAGAATAAAGATAATTGTAATAAATTGGTACAATTTTAAGGTATCCATTTTTTTAATTAAATCATTATGATTATTTTCTAAAGTATTAAATTTATTTATAAGAGGATCTTTATTGTTGGTTACACTAAGTGAATTTAATTGAAAGTCACCATTACTACATTTTAATCTATATTCGTCAGGTTTAACATTTGGACTTTTCCATAATTTACTTAATTCTTTTGGTTGTATATTACCATTGGATACATTCATTGCCGCAACTAAGAAGCGATCTTTAACCACAGAGCTAATTTGAAATCCGGAACTGACAAAAATTTGAATATTTTGCGAAGCATTAATTAACAGAATGCCTGAGCTAGGTTTCACAGTATACTTTTCTGGGGCAGTAGTTCTTATTTTATAAGAAATTGGATTTTCATCTATATTGGTTATAGTTAGTTGGGCTGTTATTATATCATTATCTGTCTTAAAAATTAATGTTTTACTCGGATTCAAGTGCAGCACTTCACCCACAGAATGGTTATCATCCTCAAAAGTTACATTTTTGCTTGTTTTATCAATATTTACTCTTTTTTCAGGAATAAATTCAAAAACATAATTGTCTTTACCACCCCAGCTTACCAAGGCTTGTTCTGGAGCTACTAATTCTTTAAGTTTATCTTTACTAACTGTTCTGAGTCTTTCTACAGCAGCAGCGGGCAAAATCCCCTTAACAATTTTAAACCCTGCTGATAGCATCCATGGTAATTGAAATACTATAACATAATTAACAAGTAATGGGTAATAGCTCTTCAATAAAGTTACCATGTACATTATAACTTCAATATCCATATTATTTAAGCCGCAGCCATCCATATCAAAAAACAAACTTATTCTCTTACCATCCTCCTCCCTTTCTATCCTCTCTAACCAATAAATGATAACTTTTTTAACTTCATCGATGTTTTTCTCGTTTTTCTGATACAATTTGGATTTCATTATGAATAGTAAGCAACTATCGATATCTCGACCGTGTGGGAAAAAGATGCCTTCTTTCAAGTATCCTATATTAACAGTTTCTTCAGTAATTTCGTTCGCATTATTAGTTTTACGCCACGCCATTATATCGTATAGCATTTCTACGGCCAATTGTACATTATTTTGACAATGTTCTAGTACTCTGTATAAGTATTTGTCGCTTTTAACTCTCTCCAAGTCTCGAGGATCGAAAGGTCCCGGCGGATCGGGGACACCATCTCGTATTTTAGCATCAAATAATTGTCGTATTTCCGCTATTTTCGCCATTTACTTATTAATAAATTATATAACTTTAAATACTTTAGTTTTTAAAGTTCAAAAGTTATAAACTGTCAATTGGTAAATTCCATAACACTGCACACTGCACAGATTATAAAATTATTTTGCAATACATTCAGTTTAAATATTACTTTTAAAGTTTTATTTACTTTCACTTATCTACTATTTTATTATATTAAATATTGAGTTCAACATTAGTTATCAGTAATAAGGTTAGGCTATTTCAAAAAAAAACGAAACCATAATCAATATATTTCATAATCATTTCTAATCTTATCTATTGTGAAGGTAAAGAATAGATAACTAAACTGTTCGCAGGTCGTCGGTCGAGATGTAGACCAAGGTATTTAATTGAGTTCACAAGAGTTGAGTTCACTCAGCAAGAGGTTCTGTGCCTAAGGTTATTGTAGCACAATTTCTCTGCCGAAAAGAGAAGGTGATATGCTAGGATTTTGATGCACTAGCTTTCATTCTCCACTTTTCAAGCCAGTTCTCAACTTTCTTAACATGTATTTGTAATATTCTATTGCAAAACGCATAAGGAATAAAGGATTGATAGGATACGGCTTTACAAGGTAAAAAGACAGGTGTCAAAAGTTTGTATAAAAAACCAACATTATACAACTCCTAAAGCAGCAATTGGGAAAGGCATCGAAGCAACAGGCACCAGAGTAAGACGGGAGATTGTTAACGCCTGTACAAAGAAATACAAAGAAAGACAAGGAATGACTCCAAACTAACTGGCCCTTGCCAGTAAATTACAATGACATCACAAGACTAATAATGGCAAATACTGCAACTAGACCAGAGACACTAAGTTGAGTGTGGACTGTGCTGAAGATGGGAAGAAAGTATTTATTGAAGTACTTCCTGAAACAAGAACAAGGATAAAAGATCTGATGATGTCAAGATGGCTGATGACAGAATTAAAAAAGGGGGAAAAATACCTGAAACTTTAATATAGGAAATTCTTGTTTAGCAACTTTCTCCGCTAACAGAATGGCTTCATTACAATAGTCTATGCCTAAAAGGTTTGTGAAACCCTCCCTTGCTAACTCTGATAGTGTATAACCGTTTCCGCAACCTGAAAAGACAAAAAAAAAATGGTGAAAATAAATAATTTTTATATCGTCAAAATTATCGTCGAATTCTCGAAGTATTTAATACGTGTTAAGTGGCAGAACTCAACGTCATTTGCCTCGTTACCAGATCAAGAAAAACATTAAATATTTCATTCCTCCGAATCGGAATCGTCGCCCACAATCGCCGTGTTTACAGTCGCACGCTTGTGCTTTTACGCCAGAACGCCCTCTCAACATTTTTTTTTTCAACTTCAGCAGGGTGGTGGGCAGAGGAAAGCTAGTGTTACGACACTCCGTTTCCCACGTGCCGCCGAATTCTGAAGGCATTGCATGTTGAGTAGTGGAACTCAGAGCGAAGAAATTGAAATATAAATTTAAATAAACTTTCTGGAATGGGGATCGAACCCACACCCTGTCGCGCTTACAATCTCATTTTGTGCCCCTGCGCCACGACAGACTGACGGACGGACGGACGGACGGACTCCCAAATGAATAATATACCTAAATCAATAACTGCGGCGTCTCTCTCAACACCGCATTCACAAATCCAATTGATAACTCTAATTGCACTGTCTTCTCCAAACCATACGTCACCAGTGTCGCCGTGCTCGTCAAAATTTATTATTTCTTTTGTATAACTTTCTTTCCAGTATTCATGAGTACCTAGTTCTGAAGGATCTAGTTCGGCTTCTGCCATTTTAGAATGGTCTGAAAATAAATTATTTTTAACTATTACTAGCTTTAATAGGGAGAAAGTTGTGGTGCATGGGCACAAGTGTGTGACTGTAAACACGACAGGTTTTGGGTTCGATTACAACTTAAAGGAATTATATATTTAATATTTTAGTTTTTTCGTTCTGGTATCAAGGCAATTCGCGCCGTTGAGTACCGCCGCACAAAACGCAATGCCCGAGATGTTATGGCACAGGGGCACAAGTGTAAAATTTAAAATGTTGTGAAATAAATTTTCACTCAGGGAAAAGATACATTTAATATTTTCCTTACTCTAGTATCAAAGCTAAGCGCGGCGTTGGGTCCCGCCACTCAACACGCAATGCCTCGAGCATTTGGCAGGGGAATTGAGTGCCTTAATACTATTCCAAGGCTCTCTCTGCCTACCCTGCTATGTGTGGGATACAGCATAAAAAAATTGTGTGTGTGTGTGTGTATTAATATACACTAGGTAAAAAAAAATATATATAATTCAGAATTTTGCAATCGTACGAAACGATACGAAATATATTTAGAATCGGTATCCACCTTATGATGCCATCAGGCATTGTGGTACATCAAGGACAGCGTCTGAATATATTTTGGGTACAATTTCCCACTCAGTGAAAAAAATACTTTTATTTCATTATTATGTTACGATGATTTATCATGTAGACAATATTATTTTATATTGGACTATAAATACTTTAATAAAATCCAAATAATTTACCTGTTTGTATAGGTTAAGCACTAAAAAATAATTTATAAAGTAGTTCAGGAATAGCATATGTGATAATTTAAATAAAAAATAACGAGATATAATATTTAAACATCAACAATTATTATACATTAATAAAACATGTAAATAAACAAAATATAATTTCCGGCGTTTTAAAATAAACAAAGTATCAAACCTCAAATTGCATGCATTATTTGACATTAACAAGTTGACAATCTACTGTAAAAATTATTACAGAATAAAAATATTTCGGCCATGCAGTGTAGCATTTTAGATCACTTTTCTATTTTGGCACCTGGATCTGTTGTTCCTTGCACAAGCTCATTTGGATGTGTCATGGACATTAGTCCATGATTTTAAATTATTTATTATATATTATGCTACCATTCAACCCAATATCCCGAGGCGACCGTAGTTATTTCTCTCAAATATTTACTGAACGGAGAATTATATCAAGTATTAGTCGTTTGCGCCTTGGGCGTACATTCATATGTATGCCTGTGCACCTAGTTAAGATCAGGATTAAGGATCACTCACTGTGTGAATGGACCTGAAATTTCTAGAAATCAACAGTATTATTGAACAATCTCGATATTCCGACCAAACACACGCAATATTATTGACAATATGTACTTTATTGACATTATTATTGTACGTGTTTGGCCAGGCTACCAGCATATTTTTTTAGATTGATACTGGTATTGCCATAATAAAAAAAATACTAGCAACACATAAACATAACTGTCTATTTACGGTATATATCACGTCAAATATTAAATTCATAATTTACATCCAGTTAAAAGTACTTGCAACAGTGTCTATAAAAAATATATTATAAATGATAATTATGCGATTGATACTTGTTAATACTTATTAAATAACTAAATATATAGATCTATATACACTCATTGTTATTGTAAATCGATATTATGTCACATTAATTATTCTTTAGTTGTTGTGAGTTACATTAATATTCCTAAGCTGTAATATTCTTATAGTTTTATATATAAATTTGGTATTTAAACGAGGCTTTGTTTAAGGTAAGTTTTTGTATTTTATTAATAATAAGTTATATATTATATTTGCAAGTATTTTGATTTATAAATTTACGGAAAAATATTTTCTCATTTGCGTTTATATTTTTTGCGAAAACACAATTTCATTTACTATATTATTATATTATTAATGAAACTGTATTTTTAAATGATTTTTCATATATCTACATTATTTTAATGTTGTTAGTAATTACATAACATATTTTTTCTTATTAATTTACTTTAATCGATTGGTACATTGATATTTTTTGATATTTTAAAAATAATAATAGTCTGTAAAATTCGTAAATAAACAATATAAACGGTCCAGAAAAAGACATGTACAATACTTAGTACCATTTTCTTAATATAAATTTAAATATATTGAATTTAGAAGCATAATATATAAGATCAATTTCTATTAAATACCTATAATTATTTAATATCAATAAACTATGTTGTGCAACATTTTAATAATAATAATGTGTCTTGTAAGATACTACTGTTTAAAATAGAATTTCACATCTATTACTTCATAGATTATCTTTAGATAAACATTTGATGCCACTAACTGGGACTTTACATTATGATAAAAATGTTATGTTGAGGCCATTCTGGTTTTGTGGTATAAGAGTGAGAATGTGAATGTGACTGTTGTGCGTTCAATTCCCTATAGGTGAAACCAAATATTTATCTACTTTCTTTGAATTCTTGATGCATTCTGTGTTAATTAGCAGAACTCAATGCCATGCCTTGCCTTGTTACCAGGGCAAGGAAATGTAAATATTAAATATTTCTATCCCCCAAATAGGAATCAAACCTATATGCTGAACCTTGCTGAGACCTATATCTTTTTCGCTTTTATTAAAGGGGACTATATTGTGTCAATATAACATACTATCCACAGCCAGAGTGGCCTCTATATACTATAACTAGAATGTGTCATGTGTAATTTCACTATGAGTAATTTCTATTTGACCACAGAGGAAACTGCAAGCAAAAGCTTGTAAAATATTTAAATAATTTACATTTTAGTTTAAACTGTATTTGATAAAAAATAACAAATTATAAATCACCTTAACCACAAGTGGTTTATCCTTATTACTGTTTTAACACAATTTTCCCCATTTATACTTCATATATGGTTGTTTTCTTTTTGTTTAGATTTTCAAGTTTAATACTATTTATCGTATTTCTCATCGCATTGCAGTAGTATTTTCTTTCAGTGTTTCAGTTATTTTCATTTACCAACTCTGGCAGACAAAAAAATCAAATTTCTTTATCAACACAATTCAAAGCAATTTCTTTGATACTAGCGGCCCACTCGCGCCTTCGCCCGCGTACCATCTTGCGTACCGTCAACAGATTGATACATTCAATCATTAACAACTTGTTTTCATAATTATGAGAAAGTGCAAGCACTGCGTGGTTGTTTGAACCGTCGTCAGCTAGGACGTCCGCAGGGGACGCGCGGAGTCGAACCTTAGGCTTGCGGAAGTAAACACAGCGTTAAATTAAATCGTTAAAAAAATGTCCAAATTAAAAACTATAAAAGCGAAGTTTATCTTCATAAAATATTCTTGATGATGGTCAACTTTTGGTCGTAAGTTTCAATATCGATGTTAAATAAAACGATGAAATATCACCTTGATTTTTTAAATTATTTCTTGTCAAAAAATGCTTTATTGTGATTTATTTATAAGAGATGGGTGTAGCGGACTTCTTTTAAACTAAAGAAATTGAATATTTTCCTCATACAATTTACTGATATATATTTAGCTATTTTTGCAACACACGCGCTTAATGAAATTTGATGGCTTTCATTATTATTGTTATTCCGTTATGAGGACTGTAGCTTTCATACAAAACAAAAAAATAAGTAAATCAGGCCAGATCCAGAGATCTTAGCGCTTGAACAAACAAACAAACTTTCGTTTTGTTATACTAATATAGATTCGCCTGATAATCAAAATCTATTCGTGGACCTACATTCATGAAATTTGACTCGAAGTGAGAACTTAACATGTAAAGTCACTTGTGACCCAATTTGATAAAAAGTAATTAGTGACTATTTATAATTTCGCTAAAATAAAATTTCATCAATATCACACCACTGTAGCTTAGTCGTTGTGTATAACTGGAAGAGGCAGCTGTTTCGCATTTCCTCGCTCTCGTCTGGTAACAAAATAAAGCGCGTCGTTGAGTTCCACCACTACACGTTATGTCTCGAAAATTGGGCAGTGGGAACGGAGTGTTTTAAACTAGGTTCCCGTTGTCCACCCTGTTACATGCGGGATACAGCGTGAAGCTAAAACAACCGCCTATATACGGCCGGTGTCCTCAACACATAATAAACAATGACATTTTTCTATAGCTTCTAAAGGCCCTTGTTGTGACCTTCACTGCGCTTGCGCGTAAATAATAATAGCGATCCCCCTGCGTCTTCGCCCGCTTAAATTATCATTCATTTTAGTGACATTAAAAAAATATATTTACATAAATTGTATTCTGTATGTTATTCTGGTGTATAAGCTATATTACTGTAAAGTTTCATTTAAATCCGTTGAGTGATATATTTTTTCGCATATATATTTCAACGAAAAATAAGGAACCTTCATATCCCACTTTGTATCCCACTTAACGCTGTATCCCTCAAGTATCAGAGTAGCATTGTGTGGCTGTTTCAGAGTGTCTTACACTCCATTCTCTACTTTCCACCCGATGTCAATACTGCGCTGCACTATTAAAACAAATGAAAATATAATCATTTTAAATATAATTCAGTCGATAGAGAGTCGATCCCACACCCAGACATATGCTTTTCCACTGCGACACGACAGAATACTTAATAATAATTACAGAACAATAGAAATAATAATAGCAAATAATAGATCATTGATATATAAAAAACTCGATGTATTGACTATGAAAATAAAATACTTTGGATGACAATGATAATGTTTATGATAATTTATTGCATATAATATAATTACCAAATCGTCATAAAAATATTTACATGTTATGGCGCAGAGGCACAAACAGAGAGTAAGCAGAGGGAACCTGCGAATCGAAAAATGTTAAAACACCCCGTTCTCATTAACACACGTCCGTTCTCCAATTTTCGCAAAACTCTGCAGGCATTGCGTGGTGAGACGCGCAACTCATCTCCGCACTTTGCCACGTTACCAGAGCGAGGAAATATTTCATTCTCTCGTGTGGGCATTAAACTCACAATCGTCTCGATTACAGCTACGTGTTCTGCCGCTGTGCCATCGCGGCCTTAAATATTTATACTACTATATTATGTATGTATTACGTTACACACTTTCATTTTACTCAATACATTAGGTAATATGTTGAGATGAGTCGAGGTCATATAACTTATGGTAGCTTGTTCGAATCTAGGACATTCATAAGAAAACCAGACTCATTAATATTTGATCAAAAGCAATAAAATTGGCCTATTTACGTAATTTTGTATACTTTTCTATTTTTTCGCATATAGCAATATTTTTTGGGTTAATGGAAAAATCTCGATTTTTCCTATTTCTGTTTTAATTTCGTTCTCACATTTTGTGTCGCACAATAACGGAACGGGTTCATATTTATTGTTTTTATTTATCTTCACGCTGTATACCGTGATACACGCACATATAGCAGGGTAGGCATATGGATCCTGGTGTAGAAACTCTGGGAATATAGTGTTACACACTTTGTTTCCAATAAGACCTTTCCTTTCCAACTTTCCGTCGAACTTCATATTAATTCCATGTTGAGTGGCGGAACTGAACGCCGCGCTTCCCATAACATAATGGTTGACCGTCATATTTATGGACAAGAATATCGTAATACAAGGAAGCACTTTCGTAAAAAACATTTTTTTATTATACCAGCGAGCGAGGCGAAGCGAGATTGATCATTTTATTAAATAAATAAATAAAATCAGCTTCACGCTGTATCCCGCACACTGCACGGTAGGCAGAGGGAACGTAGTGAAAGACACTCCGTTCCCCACTTTCTACCGCATTCCGGAGGCATTGCGTGTTAAGTGGCAGAACTCAACGCCGCGCTTTGCCTCGACACCAGAGCGAAGAAATGGAAATATAAATTTAAGTAAATATTTCATCTCCTCGAGTGGGGATCGAACCCACAACCAGTCGGTTTACAGTCACACTCTGTGCCCCTGCGCCACGACCGGCCTCATCATTTCATTACAACCCATTTTATTATATTGTTAGTTTATCTTGTAGAAAAAAGGCAACAATGCGTGTTTTCATTTAAAACCCCACCCATTTATTAAACTAATTATATTTATTAACCTTCTAAAATGGCCAAAGTCACACGGAGAGTAGTGTACCCAATTAGCTAGTTATTATTAATTTGCTTCTATAGCAGAATAGGCAGAGGGTACCTAGTGTTAAGATTACTCCGTCCCCCACGCACTGACTAATTTTTGAGACATTGCGTGTTGATTGGCGCAACCCAACGCCGCGCTTTGAGCAGAGCGTGGATGGCATTCCTTGAATAGGAATCGAATCCTCAACCGTCTAATTTACAGTCAGACGGTATGTTGTTGCGCCATGACGGTCTGTTTTTATTTATTCTTTTAATAAACATCTCATATAAAATTCTCATTTTACTAATATTTTCAATAATAACATTTACATAATAAATAACCGGTTTATGGATTTGTTCTATTTTTGCTAAATTCTTATGTAATGTTGTGTGTTGATGATTATCTATAATATTGAATATGTTTTGGTAATAAAAAAAATATTATTTCAAACATAGGAAAGAAAACTCTAGAAAACCCAAACATACCGGACGGTTTCCAAGAGACGTGGGTTCAAATTCCGTTACGGTAAAATTTTTATACGTTTTTAAAAAAGTATTTATTTTTCATTGTCCACTCCTATTGGTCATGCTTATATAGCCTTTTTCGATGGACTATACAAAACAAAAAAATATTTTTAATTCTAACAAGCAGTTCTTGAGGTTAGTGCGTTCAACTAAATAAAAATCTTCAGCTTTATCATATTAATACAGAAATCACTTTGCATAGTCATCTGTTATCTAATAAAAACTAGTTAGTGTCGACGACCGTTTCGCTGTAACGGTCCGTGTGAAAGAGATTGTGGGTTCGATTACCAGCTTATGTTTCATATGAGGAATCTAAATAGGCTTAAAGAGTAACTGTAAATAATGTTATACAAGTGCTGTAGAATGTGCTTGGAACTATGAATTATATGAGCTCGTAATAGTATTCTAGTTATCTCTGAAGAGTTCCACTATTCAAATCCTGGCTCCATCATCAGACTGGATTGGTGATACTATTATTAGAAATTAGAAGAAAGTAGTTGATATATGTTTTAAAATAATTCGAAAAGAGATTTTAGGTAAATGTATTAAGATATTATGTGTCACTTGATAACAACACTTTATACGAGATTCCTTCAATGATAAACGAAATCGTCAATACTCTAAATGAAATAATGATGAATGATGATAATGATAAGTTATTACAGTGATAAGGTTGATATGACATGTATTTGAGACTTGTCGCGGCGCAGGGGCACAGGCGTGTTCACAAATTCAACGAGTTTTGCGTTCAATTCGCCCTCGAGGAAAGGAAATATTTAATATTTTCATTTCCACGCTCAGGTAACGAACGAGGCAATGCGCAATGTTGGTTTCCGCCGCCGAATTCGACGGAAATCGGGAAAGGTGTCTTAATGGGAACTGACTCTCTTAAAACTAGGTCCCCAGGTTCCCTCTGCTTACCCTGCTATGTGCGGGATACAGCGTGAAGTTAAAAGAAAGTATTTTTATAATCAGCTTTTACGTTTAATTTTGCCTGCGTGGTCAAATGAATTCTAAATGCTAGAGGTAACTCTGGCCGCAGAAACGATGGGTTCCATCGAAACTATTGACGTGATTTAAAATATCTGAGTGCTTCGATAAATAGACTGATACAAGAATATTTTTTTAATTCGAACCATGCGTTCCTAAGCTTGAACGCGCTGTCAACCAAACAAACTCGTCTTTATATTATTAGTATAGATGATACGTATTAATATGATAACAGTAGGTAGCGAGTGGTAATAAATGATTATAACAGATTAAAAATACGTTAATTGGGATAATTCAACACTCGAAATAATGTTTGGTGATCAATTAACTTATAAAGATACAGAATGACATATATGTATAAAAAAAAACCACTTCACACTTTGGGGGTCAAGCGTGCGAATGTAAACAGGGCGGTTGTGAGTTCGATTCCCAATCGGGGGAATAATGTATTTAATATTTTCTCATTTGCAAGTTGTTTTTGCCTACGCTGTTATGTGAGGGATATTTTATAAAAAGGCTACGGGCTAAAAAGTTTTAGCTTGACGCTGTATCCCGAAAACAGCACGGTAACCAGAGAGATTCAAATGAGAGAATGATAAAACAATCGGTTCTATAACTACACTTTTATTTAAGAAGTGCCTCGCGCTCGCCACATGTGGGATACAGCAACATGCAGATTCATGCAACATGCAGATTTTTACATGCATATAATATAAGTTGGACTACCCAAACGGGTGAAATGAGCTAGTCTATTATACTTAAAATTATATAAAATGTTCACAACCAGTGTTGTGCTGTATTGACCCAATTTTTTTTGTGTTTCTAGGTCACGACCTTATGTTTTGACATTAGGGAAAAAATGGTAACATTATATTTTTTTGCGTAGTTCAAGTTTAGGGTCCTTTCGCACTATAAAAATTATTATAAATTAATATATAAATGGTTCTGGAATCCGTAAATCCGAGACATTGCGTGTTGAGTGGCGGATTTTAAAGCCGCGTTTTGTCTTACTAGCGTTTGCCTTACTACGGAGGAATGAAAATAATCTACACTCTATATATTATTTTACTCATTACTATATACTTACTATTATATATGTTTACTTCATTTTTAATTTTTTTAAGGTGGAAAATTTGTTTGTTTGAACACTCATATCTCAGAAACAACTGATTTCAAGTGAAAAAAAAAATCCGTGGGAAATTTTTAGATTATATTACATCACGATGTATCCACTGTGTACCGGACGGGCGGATCTCGAATGAACGAGCCGCTGACGCCCTGTACACTATAGGTTCCGGATAGTGGGAGCACGGCGATCGCCGAATGAAACAAGATGCTATGATTCAATGTGACGGTCGGTGGCTGATGGCTTCTTCAAATACGTCTTCCTATTATTCTATTTGTCTTCCCATATTTCTTCCTAGTCTTCTTCCTATTCTTCTTCCTATTTACTGTATGCTTGAACTGGTTGTCCGACACGACACTGCGCGTCTTTGCTACCTTACGTAGCGCGGAGCTATACCGTAAAGAGAGCCGCAAGCCACCGAGCCGTTCTATCTTTATTTACGCTAATATTTTTACTATGATTATTACAAGTTTTTGCTTATATTTTAACAACTATCTATCGGACACATTTACAATTTATATATATTAAAAGAATACAAAAATATCTATTTATATAAATGTAAATTAATATACTATTTAATTATTTACTATTATAAATTTACGAAAGATACTGTTACTATGACGAAATTTACACAAGTTATTATGATATAAAATCTCTTAATAATTATTTACAAACATTAAGCACTAATAAATCTATTATTTTTCTATATAAACCTATAATTAACAATAATTAATAATAAATTTTTAAATTATTATCTTAGAACATAATTAGCTCGATAAACTATACTAAAACTATATAATCACAATACAAACTCGATAATTACTATAAAGGTAAGACTTATATCTGTTTATAATTCTATTTATGTTATTGTTGAATTAAAATATTAATAATTTTGGAAATATTAAATAATACTTAAAAAACTATTCCAATTGTGTGACGTCACGAGTCACGACACGCAACTACATGTCGTAACAAGTCCGCGACCGCGCGGACCTCGCGACGTCGCGAACACACTGTACTTGTGATCGTAGTCTCTCGAATTACAATATATAATATACGTACAATCCAGTAGCTATTTTGACTATATAAAAAAACTTAATTATAACCCCGAGTTTGTATTGAAATCACGACCAATCCACTGAGCCACAAGGGCTTAAAATGTAATAATTGGCAAAATTACCTTCAATATTATAGTAAAACTGTTGAACATCCGCCGCGAATTATCGTAATTGCGGCAAATGTACCGACAGACTAACTGCTTCTTATTATCTACTCGCGATGCTATGATTTTAGTAAGGTATTTACTCAAATACCCAGTTTCAATGTGTTGTATCCGTCGTGGCGCACTGGGACAGCGCCTGACTGTAAATGCGACGGTTGTGGGTTTGATTCTCACTGGGTGGATTGAGTTATTTTTATTTCCACGCACTGATACAGCGCAATGCAGCGTTGAATTTCGCTACTCAACACGCAAAATGTCTTCTACAACATGTTTCTATATATCTTTGCTATATCTTTGCTAAAACATGTTTCAGAATTTAAAAAAATATACTAAAATGTCAGCTAAAATCATTCTTATAGTGTGCCACTTAAAAATTACATGGTTTTAATAGCTTTCAATCATTAGAAAAGAGCTAGAATTTAGATTTACTTTTTTAAGGTCGGCAGTTTAGGTGAGCATTAAAAGTAATGCTTTAAGTCTACATTTGGCTTGTAAATTACAGACACTGGTCCGAGCTAACCTCGCAACGCTATTGGGACCCGTTAAGACTGTGAAAGAATCTATTGAATGTAAATTATTTTTTTAGCTTCACGCTATATCTCCGACTAGCAGGGTAGGCACAGGGAATACTTCCTTTTTCCACGTCCCACACACTCTCTCACTCGAGTGAAAATCGAACCCACAACCATCGCGTTTATAATCAGAGGTCACCCTACTGAAGGTTAATGACGTACAATATAAAATAATATTTGTATGAAGAACAGCTGTGTCTATTGAAATGTAACTCAATAGCGCTAAATTATTCGTCCTTAAACGCTAATAACGTAAAAAAATAATTATTCTACAACACTACAGTTTTACCCTGGGTCTCTATGTTGTAATATTATTTTTTACTTTTCGTTTAAATATAAAGTCTTTTTTCTTCTTTGCTTCATGTTTTTTTATATCGCATAAGGCAGGGTAGGCAGAGGTCACAGGGTAGGTAGTGTTAAACATACCATTCGAAACTTTCCGTGGCGAAGTGGCGTAACTCAACGCCGCGCATACGTATACATGATAACAAAAAATTAAATTTTTTGCTTGACTGATCGTCAGTCTGACGTACCGTGTAACACCGAATGTCAGTCCATCAGTCAGCTATCAATCTATACGTGATCAAGGGCATTTGCTGAAATGACGCCAGAATGAAAGTGTAAACTCCGTCTTAGGAAGATATATAGCGTGTTGGTAGCGTTAAGACGGCCGGCCGGTTAAGGCGTTTCTACGGCCCGTATTTATACACCGTCCTAAACTCTGGGATCAATCTTGAGATACTGTTTTCAATTATAAATTATAATCTATAAATGAAAACGGCGTCTCAACATCGCTCCCAAGATCGATGTCAGAATTGACACCAATTTATAGATACAGGCCTTAGGGTGGAGAGCTCGGAATACCTACGGGAAAAGAAAAATAGCGGTATTTTCCATTTTACATATTAAAAAACATGTACAACTGTTGTAAATTATACACACATATAATACTGTACGCTGATTTCGTTCTTTGCGAGAGTATTTTTTTGTTTATATGTTAGATGCGTAAGAAAACAAAAATAAATTAAAACTATTTTAAAGTTAACTTAGCTCTACGATGTATCGCTATCGGAGCAGTCATAGAGACAGTGGAGCGCCAAACGCTACAGTACTACATACCACGTTCGTCTCGTCCACTGTCATCGACCTCTTCATACAAGCTTTACGAAGGGTCCTCATGCTTTTTACGTGACCTACCTCTAGCATTTGACACTTTATTTTCAAAGATCAACCGAGGTCCCCCCTATCTCTCCTATCGCTATCTTTTCCAACAAAAATATTTTAACCGGTTAAATCGTCCTGTGTGACGGAACTCATTAAACCCGATTGAGAATGAAACCTACAACTATTGCATCTGAACTATATTCTAATGACATCAGTAGAAAAATCTATACTAATATATAAATTTCCTCGCAACAGTAACAAGACAAAGCGCTTTACCCTATGACGAAACATCTGAACTTAGAAACTTGAAATTTGCCATATAGGATGATTTGGATATGTACTACAGAAAAATACGTTTTCGTTCGAAAAAAATAGAACAAAACAAAATAAATTAGCATTTATGAGGTTGTTATTGCGTATCGACAACATCTGTAGACGATTTTGTATGTGATACGTTTTAATACGGTGACAATAGCGCAGACTGCCAAGGCCACTATTTCGAATCCCACGAGGCAAAATTTCTGTCTTTTTTTTTGTTTAATATTCAGGTGACTTTATATATGTTTATAATTTTATATCTATATTATATTGGGGCAGTCGTGGCGCAGGGGCACAAGTGTGCGACTGAAATGCGACGATTTTGGTAAAGACGCAAAGCGCGCGGCTTTGAGTTCCGTCACTCACCACGCAATGCCTCCAGTATTTAGCGAAAAGTGTATTAGTGGACTTCCCTAGTAGCTCTTCAAAATCTAAATGGGTCCAGATTGTTAATCGTTAAACATTATTTCGCTTATATTTTATACATTTTTTTTGAATTAACAACGATTCAACTAGTTATTTTTTTTTATAATTTTTCATATTCCATGATAGTTGTAGGTTCGATTCACTTTAGAGAAAAATTGTATTCCTTTCTTTAAGTTTGATATTGGGCTAGCTAACCTATATCTTGCTATAGCGAGACGTACAGTGAGACGTAGTGTATACTCCGTTTACATTCAGGAACTGAGAAAATGTTAATAATTAATTCACATCATGTAGTCGTTTCTCCGAGAATATATCATGTCAAGAAATATATTTTTTTATCTTCTCCTTTCTAATACTTTGTTGTGGTTATGTGCGACTCATGACATAATCTAAGTGCCCTAGGTAACCGTGTACGTTGAAACCATTAACACGATGTAAAATACCCTATAGCCCTATATAAATGGACTATCCTACACAAAAATATGTTTTCCATTTTTTTCTTTTTTCTATTTCTTGAGTGCAAGCATGTTCAACAAAACAAATTATTAGCTTTATCATATAAGTGTATATTCTAAAATTAATACTTCCTTTAGAACAATGGAACTGAACACCCTGTCATGAAGCCATCCTGCTCAAGACAACCAACTAAAATGAGTATGAAGTAAAAATGCCCAGGCTAAAATATGGCTACATTCTGCGCGTTCTGCTCATCTTGGGACTATTCTGCGTTTGGGTCCAGATCATGTTGTCGGCTTCGAGTGGTGTGTTGGACAAAGATGGAGGTGAGTCGGGTAACCTATTCTCTTTTTTTTTTAGAAGAGTGGAGTTTCGGGAAACTAAATTCTCTCTGTTCATAATGCACGAATACGCTAATAAAATGCAGGATCCGTATGACATACCCACTATCGTTGAATTTTCCATTTAAGTATTATTCTGTGGAATATTTATATTTTCCCATATTTCATTTGCTGAAGAATTTTAAATATGGTCGTTTTGGCTTCATCATCCTCTTGATTCGATAACAATCTATCTATAAACAAAAAATACATATTTTTTTGTTTATAGATACATTTTTTGTTTTTTTTTTTATAAATTAAAATTTTGTTTATAGATTAAAATACAAATTTCTCTTCGGCCCATTACATGCAATGCATAGGTCTAGTCGGTCATCGGTGCCAAATTTAACAAAAAAAGGCTTCTTAAGTAATTGCCATAAAAAAATATTAGGTATAATTTCGTTTGACGAGACCAAAATATCAACTGAGTGATTAGAGTCTTCAAGGAGATCACGGGGCCATCGCAATATACTGTTTCAAATCATTGAGATGGTGTTCATTTGAAAGTGTCCTTCAAAACTGTTGTAATAATTCGTTGATTTAATATTCATGTATATTGTATCGATATAATTGAAAATTTTTGGATTTCATTTTTATATTTTAGAAAGTTTAAGTTAAGTGGGGCATGGCCCAAAAAAGATTGGGAAACACTGTTCTAATGTATTAAAAATACAAGAAGCTTTGCAAAATTTCAATGGGTCCCGATTGTTGATTCTAATAAACTATTGGGTTTGTTTTTTTTTATGTTTAGTAGAATTGGATTTCCTTTTTTAATAATTTTATTTTTTATTTGCTTTTTTTTTAATAATTTTTATAAATGTGAGTTATAATGGGTAATGAAGTGCCTTAAAACTAGGTTCCATCTGCCTATCCTGCTGTATGCGGGATAGAGCGTGAAGTTGATTTTATTATTGTAAATGAGATTTTTATACGCGAGTTTTGTAAAATCATATTTATGTTATATACATAAAGTATCTAAAATGATTATGGACTATAAAGATAAGTTTTAAACTCGTTATATACTTTTTAGTACACTGTAGTTTTACACCGCAGTTATCGCGTTAATCTTCTTAACAGCGCGTTAAACTGAATGTAACTTTTTTTTGAGATCAAGGATTTTTTTATTTTCTCTGTTTTCTTGTGCCACATTCCGCCCATTTATATGAGAGTTATTTGGTGGCAGACACGGTGCAAGTATAGAAAACCTAGTGACAAGACACTCCGTTCTCCAAAATGCGACTAATTTTTGTAACATTACATTAGTTGCTTTTTTTGTAACAATATTTATGGCACGACTAAGTATATGATTTAAACTAGTGTTAACGCTCTCCTTTCTTCTTCTCCCACCTACAATTAAGGCAGAATTCAACGTATTTTTTTAACCGCAGGAGGGAAAGTATCATTATGGATGTATTTAAAAATCTGTTTTTTTCTTAAATTTAAACTAACGTTCAAAGCATAACAGGAATAATCCTTTCGTTTTTTTCCTTGACCTCTAAATAAACACAATATCAATACAAATATTTGTATGTATGAATCATAAACTGGTTATGTGAGAGTGTTATCACTAGCCTTATCAATATTTGTGATATGTGTTATCAGTGGAGGACTAAACACTTGTAAAACGACCAGATATGCCTGTAAATTGATTTAGTTTTTAACTCGAAGTATGCAGTGTATGCAGAGGAATTTAGTGTCAAGACACTCCACCCTCCGCTTTCTGGCTGTCAGAGACAATGTGCGTTGAGTGGCGGTAACGTCACGCTGTCTTTTCAGAAATTGGACGTGGAAATTAAAATAACCAGCTTGACGCTTTTTTTTTGTACCACAGAGTAGGCAAAAGGACCCTTATTAGGACACTCCGTTTTCCTCTTTACGACCAACTGTCGGAACTTAACTTGTACTCTATGTTGTATGCTATGTTAACAAAATATTATTCATTCCCTCACATAGAATTCACAAACCACAGGACAACCAGGAATCGAAATCACAACCATCGCGTTTGCAGAAACTTTTATTTAGATTCACGCTGTATCCAACTTATAGCAGTTTCCGGGTTCTAGATTTCTGCAGGCTTTATTTGGAGTAACTCAACGCCTCGTTAGTAGAGCAAAGAAATTAAACATATTATATATTTTATTCCCCAAAGCGGGAGTCGAACCCACGACTTGTCGCGATTACACTTGCACTCTTGGCTGGCCTCTAACAAAATTTTATTAATAAACTTAAACTGAATGTAAAAAATGAGATTTTATATATTTTTTCAGATTATAACTTAACTAGGACTTTTTTATCTAACTTAAGTGATAGTGAACAACCAGTGACAGGTTTTTTTTATTTTTTTAGTTTTTTTTGTACATGTGATTAATTTTTTTTATTATACGTTTATTATATATGTTTTATTTTGTAATTTATTTTATTGTGTTTTTCTAAAAGAGTATATATTATTATGTGTTTGGGTAGTGTCCTTTTTATTAATTGTATTCTATGTTAAGGATTTTTTTTAGGTTTACGCTGTACCTAGAGGCAGAGGGAATCTAATGTTTAGACACTTCGTTCCCCATGTACTCCACAATTTTCGAGACATTGCGTGTCGAGTGACGGAACTAAGCTTCGTCTTGTACCGGAACGAGGAAATGCAAATAATTTATTATCCCGCGTGGAAATCGAACCAGCAGCAGTCGGACTTATTTAGAAGCTGTGCCGCTGCGCCACCAGCCTAAATATTTACAAATACATACATACCTATTCTAATGGGAAAGTCATGGGTGTGTTTTTAAGTGTGCTTGTTTATATGTATGTACATATTTATGTGAAAATATCTACTATATTTTATATAATAAAATAATTAATTGAAATAATAAAAGCGACTCCAAACCTATACATAGGGTCGTATATTTAAATAAAAACAATAAAAATGACTAATAATAAATGATTTTTTTTCAGTTTCACGCTGTAATCCGCAAATAACAGGTTAGGCAGAGGGAATATAGAGTTAAAACACTCATTACCCCACTTTCAGCAGAATTTTTGAAGGCATTGCGTGTGAGCACCTTAGCTACAACCAAACGACCAAGGCAAAGAAAATATTAATAAATAATAATTTACCTTCTTGAGAATGAAACGAACCCACAACGGGTGAGTCACATGCTTGTGCCACTACGCCACGACAGCCTCAATGGTAATGATACTTACATATGTCTTAGTTAACCTACAAATTATGTAGCTATCGAATATAAGAACCTTTTTGGAAGTTGGTTAAAAATCAGTAAGTTTATTTTATAAAACCGCGGTTTATTACACATAAATCCCAATCTAGCGGGAGTTATGTAGGGCTAATTAAGAAATATCGTAATGAGAACGAAGTGTTTAAACACTAGATTGCCTCTGCCTGCCCGTGCTATGTGCGGGATAGTGCGTGAAACTAAAAAAATCTTTACACACTTAAAAATTACCTTTATTTTAAAATTACAGACGGGCACTTCAATTATAAGTAGATGTAGACCTGTATCGTTATCGTACCCCCAGACGTGAGAACGTGTCATCCACTGTATATTAAATATAATAATTGATATAACGTGATTCATTTGTAAACCAGTTTCGTTATCATTTATCAATACTATGTATCGTTATCGCCATTATGCCCATGTGATTTTTAGCTCGGTAGTAGTTGCGCGTTCATATAAATTGATATTGAATAGATTTATTTTATGTAAATTGTGTAGGCGTGTGACTGTGAGCACGATAGATTATAGATTCGATTGCCACTCGAGAAAATGAAATATTTAATATTTTCATTTCCTCGCGCGCGGCGTTGAGTTACGCCACTCAATACCCAATGTCTAGAATTCGGCAGAAAATAAAAAACGAAAGTGTCTTTAAAGTGTCATATAGCAAAATTACGGATACAACTTTACATAGCAAAAAACGTGTATTTTTTGTTGATATTCTTTAATATGCTTATTTATATTATATATTTGTTAATTGTAGTCATTTAAAGGGGTAGTTAAGTCATTATATATTGGTCAGCTCAGAAAATTATTTTGTCAGCAAATAAAAAAAAGCTAAGATATGTACTGTGCTTTTATTAGATAAACGACACTTAACAAAATGTTTCTTTACTGACGAACATCACTTTTTTACTGATGAATATAAATTTGTTACTGATGAAAATAACTTTTTAGCTAATCAAAATAACTGTCCATCCTATTTTTATTTGTTGGTGGCATCACATTTGCATAAGATAAACTTTCTTTTATTGCTTTTATTTTTTTGCTATTTCAGAACAGTTGATGAATTCCAACGACACGTCCGAACAAGTCCTAGCTTTAGTGCCTCCTGAGCTACACAAGTACCTGACAGTTCATTCTAGGAATGCTAGTGGTAAGATTCTTTTTTAATTTTAAGACTTGAAAAAATTTTTGCTAGATAATTTGGGACAATATATATCTGTTTTAATAATCTATGAATGAAAACGACTTCTCAAGATCGATATCAGAGTTGAGAGTGGTTTTTAAATACGCATAGTATAAAGTAAGTATAAAGTTTATAATACGGCCTTAGTTTTGGCTTCACGCTGTATCCCCCACAATGCTGGTTAGGCAGAGGGAACCTGGGAACATAATGTTAACAAACTCCTTTCCTCATTATGACGTTTTCGTTTCTCATTTTCCGCCGAATTCTTTAGGCATTGGGTGTTGAGTGGCGTAATGCAACGCCGCGCTGAAAGCACGGATGAAGAAATGAAAATATATATAAATATTTCATTTTCTCGAGTGGGAATTGAATCCATAACCTTTCGTGCTCACAGTCACACGCCTCGCCTCAAATATTTATAGATACCATATTTACTAATATAAAACTGTGTATATAACTGCTGTAAGTGAACCAGTCTAATCTCAATTGCAAATAATTCTCTAGATCAAAACAAACCTTGTATTGTATGAACAATTGATTCAATTGATATAAAATATAAACATTAAATTGAGGCCAATGATGACACAAGGACGCTGTGACTGTATACATGACAGGTTGTCGGTTCGATTCTCACTCGATGAAATTAAATTTTCGATATATATTTGCTCTGGTATCCAGGCAAAGCGCGGCGCTAAGTTCCACCACTCAATGTCTCCAGAGTTCAATCTACCCTGCTACTTGCGGGATTCAGCGTAAAGCTGTGCTGTGCTGTAAATAGTGTCTAAATGTTAACCTTATGGTTGTGGATTCGATTTCCACGTTAGGGTATGTGTTGTTTTTATTTCTTACTACTTGTAAGATACAGAGCGGCGTTGAGTTCTGATATTCAACTTGCAATATCTCTAATTCCAGTGAAAAGTTGAAAATGGAGTGTTTGACACTATATTTTAATATATCGTTTTTATTACAGCAAATGCAACAGAGAAATATGCAACCAAAAATGTTTCTGACATATTTCGGGCCATAACTAGGGCTAATGAAGCACAGACTATATATAATAAGGATATATTCGGTCCAGTTCAGAACGACACTATCATAATTGCGATACAGGTATGTAACCATTGTAATGATTATCAACACTATGCAGGTCGGCCATAATGTGGCTTTTCTAATTTTTTTCATAGCTGTATCCTGTCGTAGTAGGGTAGGGGGGCAATCAAGTGTAACACACTGCTTTCACCAAGCACCGCTTAACTTTTGAAACATTGGGGGTTGAGTGGCGAAAGTTAACGCCGTGCTTAATTTTTATGTACCATAGTGGGGAAATGTAAATATTTCAATCAAGAGAGACTAAAATACACTATTTTAAAAATCACAATTTTTTATGTCACTTTCGTAAATAATCATTTCTCAATATATTTGGTTTGTTTTATAAAATATAGAAACCAATTTCTTAGGCAACTAACACATGGCTGCCACTTTTTATTTAGTCTATTAGTCACCGGGCGTATCTCTTGAACCGTGATAGTTAGACAGTTGAAAACATCATAGATCATGTATTTTTTGCCGCTATAGTAAATACACAGAGTAAAATAAATATTTAGGAGGCTCCCATACAATAAACATGAATGCCGTTTTTATAGATAATGCCGGTGTTAAGACTTCCTTTACCAATAACTCGTTGATAAATAGATAATGATAATATTTATTGATATCATCAATTAATTTAATTCATTAGATACATACTATTTTATGATTTATATTGTATAATATTGTCTAAAGAAAAGTCTAGTAATTGTCGAATAAACCGATAAACAAAAAATCTTCGAAGCAAATATTTATCTTAATATCAGTCATTGTTTAATTGTAACTTGATGATTGTGTGAGTGACCTGTGAAACCAAAAATTAAATTTTGTCTGGAAGATAAGGCTGTCAGAAACTTTATCAGTCAATAATGAAACCAGCTTTAAAAATTAAAAATGTGGTATACTATCAGTACAAGGGGTCAAGCGACTTTATCTACGTTATATGTAAATACACACAAATGCAAAGCTCAACTTAAGGCTCGCAATCTGTACCTACTTAATAAATTTCAACGTTATAAGATGATTGTCTGTTATTCAGTAAATAAAAAAAATTATAAAATTAAAAAAAATATATATTTTGCATACAAAAAAAAACAATATAAATATTGTTTTCTGTTAAATTATTATTTCGGACTTTTATGCCTTTTAACACAATATTAGCATTATCAAAAATAATATAAAATATTATGATGACTATGTTATAAATAGTTAGAACTAAAACTATTTAATAAAAACGAGAAGACTTCTCCGAAGTCATACATTTGTGAAATTTTGTAACAAAATATACAACTATTAGTTTCTAATTCGATTCAGTAGATCCTAAGACTAGGGAGTTCAACCAAACAGACTCTTCAGCGTTATAATATTAAAACGACCCCAATGTGCCTGCCATTATTGTTCTATTTTTTGTCGTTCGCTTAGTACGGAAAGGGACAGATGTATATAGCATTGAAATTAAGGCAAAAACTTCGGTTTACACATCTTCCTTTTGGCCAAAATAAACTCTTTGCCTCGTAAGCCAGTTAAACTAATTTTTTGAGGCACTAATCTGGACTTCTTGGGCACTATCTTCTTCTTTTTCTCCTTCTTCTGTTGTGGTTCTTCTATGTTTTCTATCCATATGTACTGAGCGTCCCGTGGTATGCTCTGCTGTATTTTGAATTTGCGTGGTATCTGCAATTAATGTTTCATTATCTTTATATTAAGTAAAACCGATATTTTTATACTTTATTTTGAGCTAAATCTGTCAAATTTCTTCAATAGTTGTTTGTTTCATAATTACATTACGTCGTGAACGGCTCACAAGTATCTTGAAGTTCTTAATATTATATTACTTCAACTTCAGGTTGCCAGTTTTGTTCTTAACTTGGCTGGACTCGCTTTTGTGTGTCTAGATTCGACCCTTGATATAATATCTGATTATGTCAAACATTATACCAATGTGAACGCGATGATTCTTGATTCAATTCCAACGTGTACCCAACATGTTTATATTTATTAAAATTATTTTTAATTCCTCCGCTCACTGAGTTACGCCACGGCGCGGCATTTTGAATTTCGGAATGTGATGAACGGAGTGTCTTAAATATTTTATTGTTAAAAATATAAAAGTTTGTAAGAATAAAAAAAGCTGGCGAAGCCGCGCATGAGTCCAACTATTATATAATCATACCATTATTTCTTTACAAACATCAGGGGTCGGCGTATAATGTGGTATATATTCGTATATGATAGGTTTCTTATCAATTCTTGCAAATGTCACTTTCGGAAAGTCCGGTTTTTGATACCTGCAATGTTTTAATCATGGATTTTTATTAATGCATATATATATATTTATATTTCAAAATTGCCTAAAGTTGTTTTTGTTTTCACGGCACTCACACGTAGATAGAAAGGAGAAAAAAAAAGCAGCAGCTTCACACTTGTGTTGTGTATATAGTAAAGTAGGCAGAGGGAACCTAGTATTAAGACAGTTTGATACCAGAGCGCTGAAATGAAAATGGAAAAAAATTGCTCATTCTTCTAAACGAAAAACTTATTTTACAATATTCGTCCTTAGTTATGTGTCTGAAATGTGGAACAACAAATAAAAAAAAATACCAAATTAAGTCCCAATGATCCAAGTGTAGAGGTTCTGGCATTATAATTTTCATCCGACGTAGAATATCACATCTGAAAAAAAATTACATAACTAAAAACCACCTACAGAAAAAGTAAACAACCATTTAGAAAATAGCTGATAATCTACAAACGGCTGAATATATTTTCTTCAACAATGGCTAAGAACATTAAAAAAACAAATGTAAAATCGTGACGAGAAAAATAACACATTATTTCAAATTTCTTAAAAAAATTGAAGCTGATATGGATTGTGATAGTGACTTAGTGTAAGCGCGACGGCTATTAGTTTAATTTCCACTAAAGCAAATAAATCATTATCATATTTAATTGTCACAAAAAGTCCCAGGTTCCCTAACGTCTTATATTCGAGATACAGCGTGAAATTGAAAAATAAAATACCTAGTCCAATTCTCTCGTATACCCCAACTAGGTCCGGTACGGGATTTAAAGAAAGTGCAGTGAGTTAAAGGCTTTCGTGGTGGAAGACCTATGCTCCTGGTGAACTTGATGAATTCAGTACCAAATAGTTGATGAATTTTTGTGCTTATCATCTGAAACATGAATTTAATAAGTAGGTTTATTTTGCGGCTTTGTCCGCTTTATGAAATAGAATAACTAATAAATAATTGTGCAATTCAGCACTCAACACGCTATGCCTCAACAGGCGTCACGTGTTGTGGGGAAACTCAACGCCGGGCTTAACCTCGTTTCCAGAGCGGGGAAATGAATATATTAAATATATTCTCGAGTGGGAATCGAATCCACAACCAGTGGCTTTAACAGTTGCACGCTTCAACCCCTACGCCACGACTGTCTTCAACTCTAGTATAATACTAACCTGTATATGAATTAATTTCTTTATATTTATAGCTGCTAAGTTCGAAGGGTCTTCTAGCATTAAGAGTCTCATGCCGTTTATATAATTTTCTCTAAAAGATGCCTGAAAAATTATTTAAAATCAAAATTAATTTGTCTTTATTCACTGCTATTATCGAGTAACTACTCAATAATAAGCAACATAACAAACTAGCTTCACAATGTTAGTAGAGATTGTATGCGCGAGTCAGCGTTTGTATTTTGAATAACTTACCTTTAGGCTTTTCTCGCAAATCAAGATAAACAAAGGGAACCTACTGTTAAGTCAATTCGTTACTCACTTTCCGCCCGAATTTGAAAACCATCACGATTACAGAACATATAGCCTATAGCTAGTCTGTCTGTGCACGTATAACTGCAAAAGCACTTAAAGCGTCACAGTATCTTTTCAATTTGCATTTTTTATAGAACATATTATTTAGCCTCACGCTGCGTCCCGCATATACGGTGAAACTACTATTAAGATACTGCCCTACAACCTTACAATAGCCTAGACCAGTGTTTACCAATCTTTTTTGTGTCATGCCCCACCTAACCTTTCTAAAATGTTTAATGTCCCCCCTATATAAATTTGGCACCGATAACCGACTAGACCTATGCATTGCATATAATGGGCCGAAGCGAAAGGGTTAATGTTGTACCGAGTTCATCTTTGAATAATTTCCCTTAACTATCAAATTGCCCCCAGTAGGGCGTGGGCCCCACGTTGGGAAGCACTGGTCTAGACATTGCGCGTTAAACTCAACGCCCCGCTTTGTATTTTTTCAGGAGAGCGAGATAATGAATACCCCTGAATGAGAATCGAACACACAACCGTTGCGTCACGATGACCTCTAAGAAATATTTATCCATACCATCCATTCTACCATCTATGTTTAACTTGCCTTATACTCCGGTAATCCAACTTCCACGTCTATCCATTCTTCTACATCTTCAACGGTCCAATTGAAAGCTTTCGGAAAAGGAAGTTGATCCACAACTTCTGCTGTCAGTTCGTACAGAGTTAATGGTGATTTTCGACATGGATTTAGTTTTCTAAAAACAATATTTTAATGAGTCTTTACGTTTGTGTGCGTTGTTTTGATTACGAACGCATTCGTTGTTAGTTCGATTTCCGTTCGGTGAAATGAATCGTTTTCATTTCTTCACTCTGGCAGACAAAGTACCGCGTTGAGTTCCACGCTCGCAGAACTCAGTTTCGTAGCAGAGTAGGCAGAGGAAACCTAATTGCCTAGTGTTAAGACACTCCATTCCCATTGGGACACTTTCTACACTTACTGCCGAATTCTCGAGGCATAGCGAGTTGAACAGCGGAACTCAACGCCGCGTTTTACCTCTTTACCAACGCGATGAAATACAAATGTAAAATATTTAATCTCCCGAGTGGGAATCGTCCCTGCAGTTTTTACAATTGTACGCTTGTGGCCCTCGAAATTGGACGAAAAGTAAATGGAATGTCTTAACTCTAGGTTCCCTCTGCCTACCCTGCAATATGCGTGACTTGACCATACTTATTCTTTATATAAGGTTCTTCTTTCTCTTCTAATTCTACCTGATCATGTCTTGGAGTTACAAGTTTTTTGGGTTTAAGTTTCTTTCGAGATACTTTCTCTTGATCTGCCATCTATATGATATAAAAAGTTTTAATTATTTTAAATTTGATATTTCAATTTATTAAGTGACTTCATTTTATACGCTCAAAACGTAATTCTCATAAAATTATGAGTAAGAATTTAGCAAATGATAATATAAGTGATTCTATTCTTAACGCAAATACCGTAATAAGTTATAAATTTTAATAAATTGAGTGTGGTAGAGTGGCTCAACGCCGTGATTTGTTGTGTCAAAGCAGGAAATTTAAAATGAATAAAATGAAAAAAAAAAAAAGAATTTATTGTAACGTAATCTTTACCGGGTTACGTTACACTAAATTCTGTCTGACTATCTCACAAAATACAGGATTGATTGCTTCGTATCGATTCGTTGTCAACTTACAGAAAACTTTATTGACAGTTTTGGTAAAAATATCACTTGTGATTAAATTAATATAATACAATATTTTATCAAACCCTTACTTACTGCAGTGTAGTATTGTTATATTCTATTATAATTTGATCTCCATATACATTTTTACAAAATATAAACTTTTCGACAACTATTATAAATCATAAATATCGAGGTGTCATTTATTGACAGATACTTTTTTTTACTATATTGTTATAGGTTAAACCGAGTTGTTACTTTGATTTCGATAAAAAAAATTGAATTGTGATCATTAATTATTTTAAATAAAATCGAAAGAACCGGCTTCACCAGTAAAAGCGACCGATAGTGGGTTCAATTCCCACTTGAAGAAATGACATATTTAATATTTTAAATCATGTGTTGAGGATCAACTCAACTCGCAATGCCTCTTGAATTTGGCGGAAGCAAGTGCCTTAATGGAAACGGAGAAGGGGACCTTTTAACACTAGGTTCCCAGGATCCCTTTGCCTACACTGCTATGTGCGGGATATAGCAGGAAGCTAAAAAATTAATAAAAAAAGAACACTACTTTAATAAATTGTTTTTTTCTTCTTACTTTTCTTGTTATCTTATGTTTTCTATTACTTTTACAACAATAATGCAGTTGTTACCTACAAAAAGGTTTTAACTTCCTTTACTTTGTCAACAGGTTCACACCCGGCTCACATATTTAAGGCATTTAATAGTATCCTTGGCCCAAGCCAGAGATATCGACAAAACGCTCCTGATTTTCTCACACGATTACTATGATGATGAGATCAATAATTTGGTTCGGAGTATAGATTTTACTAAGGTGAGTTGAGAATGGAGTGTAAGAGAGAGAGATACCGCGAGAAATAAAGTAGTATCGAAGTATGAGTTTCGGGTACTTTAGATAAGTGTCCGCAATGTTCACTTAGAGCGAAATTAATCGAAGATTGGAAATTGATTGGTGGTTCTTATACTTTTTGGAATTTAATTAAAAACATATTGTAAATTAGATTAAAATTCAGATATTGTTCAAAAGACATTTTTAATAATACATGAAGGTTATCTATTAAGATATGTAACGTTATTCTTTATATTTTTAAACATTTTTAAAGTGTTAATCCACACTTAGGAAAGATAAATACTTAATTAGAAAACGTATAAAAATTTTGAACGTAGCGTTTTTATACGTTTTTTATACGTTTTTTAATTAAGTATTTATCTTTCCTAAGTGTGGATTAACACTTTAAAAATGTTTAAAAATATTTAAAAAAATAGCATTCTCTCTTGCCAAACGATAATTTTTAGTAATTATCTTTGGGTAGCGGAAATTTGTAAAAGTCTCCCTACAGAGATGCTAACAACATAAATAAGTTGTAACAGGCGTATAAGAATTTCGACGTAGCTTGGCGAGAACGTATGGCTCAGTGGTCAGAGCGCCTGGTCGGTTTCCAGGAGGCGCGGGTTCGAGTCCCGCTACGTTCAAAATTTTTATACGTTTTCTAATTAAGTAGTTATTCTTTATTTTCCCTTGTTATAAAATGGCCAAATGCTATGGTTGTTGGTTCAAACTCTTTTTGTGATGATTGTTACATGTAAAAATATTTTGATTTTACATGTTTTTTTAATATTCTATAATAATAATTTTCTTTTCTTTAGATTTATTGTGCTTGTTACCGTTATTATAGGTTATGCAGATATTTTACCCTTATTCAATACAAACACACCCCGCGGAGTTCCCCGGTGTCGATCCAAATGATTGTCCAAGAGATGCTAAATTGGAACAGTAAGTTATTTATATACATACTCGTATATTTATATTAAAGTGCCGGTTGATTACAAAAAATATACATCTACAATGATACATATTAAGTGTATCTGTATCTGTATCTTATAAATCATTTTTTTTTTAAATTTTATAATGAGAAGAGATTGCTGTAATTATACTTAATCACTTATGACGTCACTTGTGTAACGCCCAAACACTAAAACAAAATAATTTAATATGTTCTCAACTGACCATACTGTACTAAATAGTTATACGGGATTAAAACCCGCACCTCTTGGACGGTTTTCAAGACGCGGACTCAAATTCCGTTATGGTCAAATTGTTATCCGTTTTATAGATAAGTATATGGCAATATGATGATTGTTCCGTTGAATTATTTTCATTCAATATTTATTCTTTTAATAATTTTACCAATGTGATCAAATGAAATTAATTTGCACTGTCCCTATTAGAAGATATGTTTTTTGGTTTCATGATGTACGAAGGGAACCTAGAGTTCCGTTACTCACTTTCCGCCTAATTCTGGACGTATGACGTTTCATAACTCAACGCCGGATTACATTTAATTAATATCAATGATATATGCAGAAATTATTATTTTCTTTATTTCTAGAGCAATAAAACTAAATTGCATCAATGCTCTGCATCCGGACTTACACGGCCACTACCGTGAAGCTAAATACACGCAAACCAAACACCACTGGTGGTGGAAGGCGAACAGGATTTTTAATCAATTACAGTGTACCATCGGGCATACTGGTGAGTTGTATATAGAAACAGTGTTTAACTTCACGCTGTGTTTCGAAATTATAAATACTCTGTGCCAAATTAAGACACTTCCGTTTCCCTCTTTCCGCCGAATTATTGCGGCATTGCGTGTTGGGTGACGGAACTCACTGCCGCGGTTTGTCTCGTTGCCAGAGTGAGGAAATGAAAATATTAAATATTTCACTTCAAATATCTCCCGAGTGAGAATCTAACCCGCACCTATCGCGTTAACAGTTGCGCGACTGGCCTCAAACATAGAATTTCTAAAAGCGTATTTTTCTTTACTAAAAATACTTTTTTTTCTAGGTATGGTAGTATTCCTGGAAGAAGATCACTATGTAGCAGAGGATTTTATACATATGTTATATTTATTACGTTCGACCGCAGACAAAACTTGCCCGCAATGTGAAATATTGTGTCTCGGGACGTATCTCAAGACGTACCAGTACCATAGCAACAGTGATAAGGTAGGTTTTTTATCATTTTGGTAGTAAAAATCAACGCCGGTGCATTTTTGAACTTTTTGGGTAATATAACAGAGTAGGCAAATATGAAGCCTAAAGTTATTTTCTTTTTTTTATTGGTTTTCATAATATAATGTAGTAGGCCGAACTTAACGCCGTGCTTTGTCTTACTAGAAAATAAGTGTACATTAGTTTAATTGAGTGGCAATCGTAGGTAGTCATTAATATTAATGTAATAATGCTAAACTTGCCTTCAATATTATGTGTCGGGACGTATCTCAAGACATCAATACTATAGTAACAGAGATAAAGTAAATACTTAATTAGAAAACGTATAAAAATTTGAACGTAGCGGGACTCGAACCCGCGCCTCCTGGAAACCGACCAGGCGCTCTGACCACTGAGCCATACGTTCTCGCCAAGCTACGTCGAAATTCTTATACGCTTGTTACAACTTATTGTACTTATTGCCTGGTCGGTTTCCAGGAGGCGCGGGTTCCAGTCCCGCTACGTTCAAATTTTTATACGTTTTCTAATTAAGTATTTATCTTTCCTAAGTGTGGATTAACACTTTAAAAATGTTTAAAAAAAAGAGATAAAGTATTCTGCATATAGTAGTGCAGGCAAAGGAAAACTAGTGTTAAGACACTCCGTTACCCACTCACCGCCAAAAATAATTTTCGAAATATTTTGTGTTAAAGCGGAACTCAACGCCGCCCTTAATCCCATTACCAGAATGAGGAGATGATAATAATACTTTCCCACTAGTAGGAATCGATCCATATTTGCGGTCACACACAGCGCCGCTGAGCCAAGATGACTTCGATCAATCAAAGTTTCTAGCATATAGCAGGTGTAGGCAAAGAATATAATGTTACTACATTGTTTTAAAAAATTCTTGTTTATTTCAGAAATATTGCCATATGTAAAATGAAAATAATTTAAATATAAACATTTCAATTTTATTGAAATTTACAAAAGATGAACAAGATATTCCAAAATATTACTTGCTTTCAATATTAATTAGGTAGCTCAATCTAAATTATATGTCATAAAAAGAATATATTTATATATTTAGACGTCATCCATTTACAGCATTTGCGTTCAGTAATTAAAAAAAACAGTAATTGAAATGCATTATTTTTTAAACTGTTCTTCTGTTTTCATTTAGTTTTATTGTTTATTAAAAGGTGATAAAACCTACTAATTAAATCGCTACAATGCGCTTAGCGTCACTGTGCTATGAAAAAAAGCTTTAGTTTTTTTAATGGCAACATTTTTTGTTTTCATTCATTCACTCATTTATTGTCATATAATAATGTGCTAAAATTAAATAAATTAACACAATCACACATTATTTATGTTTTTTTAACTACTAAGCAATTTAGTTTGCACATTGTTGTTTTTATGTAATCTAAGTAAATCCACATAATATATATTTATTATTTCGTTTGACAGCTGTCATAATTGAAGCATTTTTGTTTTTTTTTATAATGGTTAAATGAATTTCTAACGTATAATATATAATTTTTTATGTTTTTTTAAATAAATGTTATTTTTTAACTGCCTCTCATATAATATTAATATAGTCTTCTAAATTTAATGTTTCATTATCATTTAAAAAAATCTTTTACATTATCTCCTTTTTACCGTACAACCTCCTTCGTGTTTTCTCCACATAACGTGACATTGGCGAAGTGATATGTACTCTACTGGCACGCTCGAAACGCCATATCAAATTAACTATTTAAAATTTAAAAAGATCGTTGTTTAAAAAATTATACACAATATTATATTATTAATTATATTAAAAATTTTCTTGCTCGCTGTTAATTTTCTCACAACGTCATAATAAAAGAACTGCACTATACTTTATTATTCAAATATTTATATAATAGCTACTGGCTATGGATGCTCGTGTGAAATTGAAATAGAAATAGTAATACAGTATGTTTGATCAGTGGTCCCTGCACTGAAACTAGCTTCAGATGGCTGCGCAGATTTGAGTTTAACATTTATTTCTTACTTTCGATTATTTACGTCCCAAGTGAACAATGCGCAAAAAAAGGGCAGCAACGACACATCGACATCAAATTACTGTACAATCTTATATTACTAGTATATAAAAATATTTTTTAACTTTAAAAATATAATATTAGTATGCGCATTTTTCTATATTCCAATGTATGTGTGAAGTGTCCAATAAAAAAAAACTTAAAAACAGAGGAAGAAGCAGTTAACACTCAACTACATACAGCAAGTGAGAGCAGCCAGCGAGGAGAGGAGAAAGAGACAGCAAGAGTGGAACTACCAAGTCTATCCAAATTTATATTCGAGTACGCAAAAGGTGGCAAAAGATTGTGTTTTTTTTTCTATTCTTTTTAGTTTTTGTAGCTACCTGTATATCCCCCATGTAGAAGGCTAGGTAGAGAAAACTTAGAGTTAAGGCGCTCCCCACGCATTTTACTATTATCAAGATATTGCGAGCTGTGTGGCGGAACTCAACGCCGTGCTTTTTGCATTATTATTAGAGAAGAAGTTAAAACCTTTTTTATTCTTCTCTATATGTAAGTGGTTATATTGGTTGTGGTTAGTTTAAGGATGATATATTGATTAATAGGTAGATCTAAACTATTTGTTCTTATTGTCTTTTTTTTTTAAAAAAAGGCATGTCGTAATTTTTATTTTGTGTATTATATATATAAAGTCATATATACAGGTTGAAAAAAAATTGTTATTTATTTGTTTAATTATTTAGTTTTTATTTTAAATAATATATTTGTGTAATGCATGTAAGCTTGTTATTGCTAGGCTTGAATGCAATGTAGTACTAGTTTTTTTAGCACGTAGCAAAAAAAAGGCTAATAATAAGTTCATACATTTCTAAAAAGTGTTTTTCTTTCCTGAGATGTGGATTAATACTTCAGAAATATTAAAAATATTTAATAAATAACATGATCTTTTTTTAAATGATAATTCCAAATAAGGTCAAGGGCAATTTTGAAAAACTTTGGTAGTGGAATAAATAAGCGTATATGAAAACAAATATAATTTCAATCGTTTTTTTAAGTTTAAGCTTTATTTAAAAAAAAGATATTTTACTTTTTTATACTCAATATTAAATGTTATATGATTTTGTTTTTCTTTTATTATTTTTGTGGTTCACCACATTCATTCATTTTCAAATGAAAGTACAATTTTTTTTTATTTTGAAAATTTCTAAATGGCTTTGTTATTTTTATATATATAACAACCCACAAATCTTTAACTTTTTGTTGTTTCATCATATAAATCTTTTTAATAATAGCTTAATTTTATTATTATTTTTGAAATTAGTCCATGTTTAAATATAATAAAAATTAATAATAATAATGATGTTGGTAGTAATTATAATATTAATTTCTTTATATTTTCCTTTTCCTTATATCCTTAATTTTTTAAATTAAGTTGCTTTAGATATAAAGCTCCTATGCATGAATTATTATTAATAGTACAATGCACTGTATGCTTAATAAGAAATGACACTTTTGTAATAAATTAATTTTCTTGTATTTATAAGTAAGCTTTTTAACCTTATCTAATACTAGATTTTAAGTCCTAGTTTAATATATTTTAGCATGTTTATATTTGCTTATGAATCAGTAATTGAGGAATGAAATTTGTATTAAAACTTCTATTAAAATTGAATGTTTACTATTAAATTTGAGATTGGTACAAAATTTAAAATTAATTGGAATAATGAAGAAGAACTAAGAATCCTTGAGGATTATTGAGGCCAGTCGTGGCGCAGGGGAACAAAGTATGTCTATAAACGCGACTGGCTGTGGGTTCGATCCCCACTCGAGGAAATGAATATATTTATTTAAATGTATATTTTCATTTCTTCGCTCTGGTGTCGAGGCAAAATGCGGCGTTTAATTCCGCCACTCAACACGCAATGCCTCCAGAATTCGGCGGAATGTGGGAAACGGAGTGTCTTGACACTAGGTTCTCTCCTGCCTACACTTCTGTATGCGGGATTCAGTATGAATCTGATTTTTATTTTTATTTAGTTAAAAATCACAGAAATAATATTAAGAAGATTTGTTAAATAATAATTTAAAATATTTAAAATGAAATAAATAAAAACATTCTTTTTCAGTTTTATTTAAATGTACCTAAAATTATTATCATAGGCTTTTTATTTTTTTTATTATTAAATATGTATCTAATAACTAAAACAAAATTTCGATAACCACAACTAACTTGCTTTACTATAAATAACAAACAAAAGGTCTTAACCATTAAAATGTTATGATCTAACGTTAACGTTGTCACGTCAAAAAAATCATTACATAACGAAAATTTTGTCGTTATATGACATAAAACATTTATTATATTATTTTTAACTTTTAAAGGTGGAAATTACCCCATGGCACTCAAGTATGCATAACATGGGAATGGTATTCAATAAAACTGTATGGGAGAGCATAATGGATTTAGAAGATCAATTTTGTGCATACGACGATTACAATTGGGATTATTCGTTGCTACATCTCTCGCAAAATAGACCTGGGAGGGAAAAATTTAAAGTCATCTTGTGTAAAGGTCCACGGGTTTTTCATATTGGGGAGTGGTGAGTGATAAAGAATATTTTTTGGTGCATTTGTATGTATAATATAACTTTTAGATTTTTATTTTTTATAAATAATCCATTTTTTTTATATTGATTTGTTTTTGGTGTATATTATTTACAGTTGTACAATAACGCATACTATTATTATTATATTTCAATTTTCCTTTCATTTTAGCGGTTTTCACCACAAAAAATCGAATTGCAACGCTTCAACAGTAATAAATAAAGTGCAAAAGTTATTACAAGATGCTAAATCGCATCTCTATCCGTATAGGGTGACTGCCACTATTAGCGCTGGCGGCGCGAAGCATAATAAGAAGTTGACTAAAGGAAACGGCGGGTGGGGCGACTTGAGGTGAGAGGTTTATGTGGTTTTTTTTTCTGTGTTTGTATCTATTTTTTGTACAAAAAATGTGTTGAGGTATAAATTTTTATTGTTTAAAATAATTATTGCTAGATTTGCAAGGTTTTTTTGGTATCTTTTATTTTTTTTATTTATGCTTTAAACTGAAGATGATTAACCTTATGGTTATACTATTCTTATAATGATACGCGTCATAACCCTAGTTCCCCCTGTCAAGCAAAAAAAATAACAATATATTTTTTTCAGAGATCAAGAGTTATGCACGAACATGACAAGGATAGGTCGTCAAATGAGTAAATATATATACTACTCGTAACTAGCTTCTGTTTATTTAGACATCCTATACCAAAAACTAACCTAATAATATAATAAATAATAACTTGTTTTAAAAAAAAGTATATTTTGACAGCCATTTTGTTTTCTGACATTTCCGTCCGACATTTTATTATTTGGGATTTAATGAAATCAATATGGGCATTTTATAAGTTTAATGTTGATATATTTATTAAATTTTTATTTAATTATTGAAAAATATTCTAGTTTATTTATACTTACTGGTAATAATATTATTGAATTTCTTTATTAAAATTTTAAACACGCACATTTTTATTTTTCATTTATGCATTATCTGTATATAAAATAGCTGTCAAAATAATTTATTAAATAATTAATATATATACGTATATTATAATAATTATAAAAATATATAAAATAAATTGTTATTTTTCATAAAAAACCAAACGGTGCTTCGATTTAAAGTTACTAATTGTTTTTTTAATGAGTTTCAAAACATAGCTATATATTATAATATATACATTATTCCTATAGAGAATGATAAATTAAGAAAACAAACTGAATTTACAGTTTTTTCTTATTAATTATAATAAAATAGCGTTTGATCGTAAACATAACGGTTATCGGCTTGATTCTCATTCGAGGGTAAATTATTTTTTATTTCGTCGTTCAAAAGTGGAAGCAGAAAAAAGCGGCGTTAAGTTCCGCCACTCACCACGCTTCTCCCATAATTTGGGCGATGCGTGGGGAAACGGATCGTCTTAATATATGTGTGGTACAGCGTAAAAATAGAAAATATTTTTTTAATTTATCATTCTATTGTCGTTGTCTCTCTTTCGCTCTTTATATGTAAGAAAGGGATAGAAACAGGATTTGAATTATTATTATTGTATAAATATTAAGGTACAGTAGTGTCGACAAGTCTTGGCCAGCCCTAACTTCCGGGTGGCCACGACTCGTCGACTGTATTGTCTATAACTTATAAAGCAACTAAACGGACAAATATGAAAAAAATAGTGATTTTTATACGATTTTTTTATAATAATTTATTTTTTGGCCCATCGTGTTGTTTTGGCGACTTCTTTTGATATTTTTTTCATATGACTGTTTAAAATATTTAGACAGCTTTTTGATTTTTGATAATATTAAAAAAAAGGTAAATTGCAGTATTAAACCATAAAAAAGTTTATTTTTCTTTATAATTCTTTTTTTTTATTTTTCATACTTCAAAAGATAAAACGTTTACCGTTATTGGTTTACTTTGTTGTTTTTTTATAAAATAAAATTTAATAAATTAATACTGTCAATATAAACTAGATGGGCAAAAAAATTAGTTTTTTTTTTCATTTATATATATTTTTCATTTATTTAATTTTTTTTTTGTTTCATAATTAATCTCTCGAATGTTTTTTTCCACACACGTCCACTAAAAAGTACTTATAATTTTAACAATAAAATGTAAATATTTTTTATATTCTTTTCTTTTTTTAATTCTTTTTTTTTTTTTTATTTTTCGTATTTTATTGTATTAATTGATAGGACACAATGTGGCTGTGTATTTTTTATTGGATTTAAAAAAATCATAATTAATAGAAAACTACACGAATTGTAACAGATAATAAATAAATCGTACGCAATAGTATGTATTTAATAATAGCAACAAATTAAAGAACAATTGAAGTGCAATGTCGATCATTTATAAAAAAAATAGTTCACAAAATATACAAAAGTTAAAAAATTATTATAATTTATTTTTTTTTGTTTATATTTCACAAACGAAAAAACCTTTTTTAAACGAAAAAATCGGCATTGATATAAATTATAACCCACTTAATCTTTTTATTATCAGAACAATTGCGAATAGTCGTTTCTTTTTAATAATAAAAAAATATTGTAAGATCTAAACAATAAATGTTTCGACATCGAATATTAAATAATTAAATATATACGTGTATGTAATATGTATGCACAGTATGTTTTAACTGTGACAATATTTTATTAAATTTAGGTAAATGCCAGTGGTTGATTAATAAAAACAGAATTTTTTAAAATTTTTTATAAGATAAAAATGTTAACTACTAGTGGGAACACTGTTATTATGAAATTCCAAATCGTTAACTAAAAAAAATTATACATTTAAAAACAATACATCCTAAACAGGAAACAAAAAGGTTTTTTTAAACAAATCCACAATTTCAATGTCTTTGCCTGCGTAAGTTTATAAATTAGCTTTATAAATTAAGGTTTACCGTTTATATATATATATATATATATATTCTCGACTTACCTATTACGACTTACCCTTTTACATATGCTGATAGTAAAAAAATGTTGATGTAACTCAATTAACAGAGTTGGCATTTTTAAATGTATTGAGACTACCCGTTTACCCGTGACCACGGACTACTGCAAAGTGTTCGAAACGAGTTTCGAGTTTTCAAAAATGTATAATTTTAAATACACTCGATTAATCCGGTTAAAATCGTTTCATTTAAAATGTATTACACATTTTGAAATCGTGAAAATCAATGAACTTGTTAGATTAGAGACAGCCTTTTTTATTTAAACCACTGATATTTATCTATTTTTATTTTATTTATAAAAAAAAAAGTATTTAAACTTTACCAGAAAACAATATAACACCGATAGAAATAAGATTTTTATAAGAACAAGCCATTATTGTAAAGAAATTGGTCTTAATATAGAATTTTTTAGCGAATCATTAATAAACATTCGTTTTTAGTATTTTTTGGTGATTTTTTTCACTATTGTTCGATAGTCCTTAATCACCTAGTAAAATTCAAATAAAAACATAGATAATGGTGTCTTAGTAATATCTTCTTTACTCTATGTTATACAAAAAAAAAATAATAATTTATTTGTCAAGTTTTTCCTTTTCTGTATAAGTTAATTGGAAAGGAAAAGAAAGTATTATTTTAGGGCTATCGCACTCTCTATTTATTTATTTGTACACAGTTTTCTCTATTTTTATTTTTTTATGTTAAAACTTTTTTCCCTTGTCGTTGTCTTTTTACAATCTGTAAGTGTATTGTGGATTAAATAGTATTCATATACATGCATTTTCTTTTAGTTTTGAATGTTTTGATTTTGTTTTCTTTTGTATATGTAAATAAATTAATCTACAATACAAATTATACAGAATTCTCTTTTGTTTGTTTTACGCACTTTTACTTGTAGTTTTTAATTGTTTTTTCCTTCATTCTAACGTGAAAAATTATCCAGCTTCAAAAATATTCCGTGTAACTGTCTGTATGCTAACATGCTAGTCAATAAGAAAATTTGATTATTTTTAACACTTCTTCAATTTAAAACTACTACACATAGGCAAATGTTGTTGTTATATGTCAGAAACATTTAAAACTTGCAAGTGCGAATTATATTGTTTGGGAGATTTGAACTTCCAACTATCGCTTCGATCAAAACCCCATTGTACATGGCACAGTGGGTTCTTACTAAAGATCCAAACGTGAAACGGGGCTACTGTTAATGATTTTGCGAATAACATAAAATATAATCCAAGTTCAAGTTTTAACGTATTTTGTCTCATTTACACATTATTAAAATTAAATATTTATAAATATCTTCTAAAAAGAACTTAGTGACATATGCTTGTATTTAATTTTCTCCTTATTTAGAGGACCTGATAAACAAATCTGAATATTTTTTTTATTTATTTAATTTTTTAATTCATTAATTGTTAAAAATAATCAAATTTTTCATACGCAATGTACGTATTATACGCAAACAGTTTATTCGGTAAGTGTGAAATAGCTTAAAAAAATAAAAAGATTTGTACGAATAAAAAAAAACAAAAATGATATATTTTTTATTTTCCCTTCACCATAAAAACACCATGTATTACATAAATCACTATATATTACATAAATATATTAAAAACTATGCCTGCGGCTTCGTCTGTGTGGGAAGTTTACCAGAATAAAATAGTGAATACTGCTTTTATATCGATTAAGCCGTTTCTCAGATTAGCGCGCACAAACGTACTTACAAAAAAAATTAGTTTTTTTATTTTTTATACATCTTCCATGAACAGACAACGCTCAGTTACATTTTTATATATTATAATAATCTTATAATTCTGTAATAATGATAATCAACTATATTAATAAAATTGTTTATTTTTACTTAATTTTCTGTAACTTCATTTGGCAGATCTTTAAGTGGTACTAATTTTGGGGACTCTTCACTTGTACAAGCGCAGTAGCAGTTCTTGCTATTCTTAGGTCCTTGTGGCAATATGAGTAGCTTCAAATTCATGTTTACTTGCAGCGCTTTCAATTTGCCTAAAAAGTTTTAAAATACGTGTAACTTTATATTGTAGATATACTAATAATATGGCGCAGAGGCACATTCAATGACTTTACGCAACGGTCGACAGTTTGGAACAGTAGAAACTGTATTATACATACACAAATAACTGAATTATAAAATTTGGATATTTGTAGACTTGCTAAAGAAGAAAAACATATATGTATGTATGGGTATAAATATTTTGATTCTAATTAGATTAAATTATAATAAATCAAGCTGTTTTTTATTAAAGATCAATTTGAATATTAATTGATCTTTAATAAAATTGTAACAAGCGTATAAAAATTACGACGTAGCTTAATGAGAACGTAGACCTTAGTAGTCATAGCGCCTGGTTGGTTTCCAGGAGGCGCGGGTTCGAGTCCCGCTTCAAATTTTTATACGTTTTCTTATTAAGTAATTTTTTTTCTTAAGTGTGGAATAATACCTTAGAAATGTTAAAAACTGTATGATATACTTTAGAACCCTTTTTATATAGTCAACTTATTTTTTATACAGTTATTTATTATATTTGGTACTTAGACTTAGGGTCTTAAAAATATTTTTGATGATCGTCTAAATTATATCCGTTTTTGTGACACTTACTGATTTGAAACCTAACCTACTTCTGCAAATATCACCACAAAAATATATATATCAGAGTAGGCAGAGGGAACCTAATGTTAAAACACTCCATCCTCACTTTCCTCTGAATTCTGGAGGCATTGCGTGTTAAGTGGCGGGACTCAACTCCGCATTTTTCTTTACACCAGAGCTCTCTCTCAGATGCTGGGCCAGGACGGCCTCTGCTTAATACTTATATTTACGTTAACAACAGCAACAATATTTATTATCGTACCTTTATTTCCACTTTTCCCAGGAGCAATAGGTTGTGGTCCGGATCCAGATTGGCTTTCACTTTCAGAATTTCTATGTGTTGATGATTTTTCCGAAGGTGATTGTCGATCTGGAGATCTATGTTCATGAGGAATTTGTGGCTTGTCATTAGGAGAAGCTGATGATGCTTGGCCATTAGGTTTCTGTTCTTCGGGAGCTTGTGCTGGAGATGGTTGATCACTTGGTTGTTTTCCATTAGAAGACTGTGAATGCTCATTTGGAGAAACTGTAGATGGTTGATCTCCTGGTTGTTCCTTAGTAGGTGATTGTGGTTGCTCTTTAGAAGCTGTGGATGGTTGATCTTCACTTTGTTCATCAATAGGCGATTGACCACCAGGAGCTGGAGATTGATTACCAGGTTGTTCTCCATTAGGGGACTGTGGTTCGTCCTTAGGAGCTGATTGACCGCTCGGTTGTTCTCCACTAGGAGATTGTGGTTGCTCATTAGAAGAAGCTGCGGATGGTTGATCTTCTGTTTGTTCCCCATTAGGTGATTGTGGTTGATCATTAGGAGCTGGGGATAGTTGATCACTGGGTTGTTCTCCATTAGAAGATTGCGGTTGCTCATCTGGAGAAACTGTGGATGGTTGGTCTCCCGGTTGTTCCTCATTAGGCGATTGTGGTTTACCATTAAGGCCTGTTGATGGTTGACCGCTGGGTTGTTCTCCATCGGGAGATTGTGGTTGATCTATTGGAGAAGCTGTGGATGGTTGATTGTCCGGTTGTTCACCATTAGGCAATTCTGACTTACCATCTGACTGTTCTCCCTTAGGAGTTTTTACTTGGTCATTAGGAGATGTTTGGTTCGGTTGTTCTTCATTTGCCATTTCACTGCCATTTTCTTGCTGGTTAGATTGATTTTGTTGTTCTGTTGTAGATGGACTAGGATCTTGGGTTGTTGGTGGTTGTGTTGTTGTAGTCGTGGTCGTGGTAGTTGGGTTGAGTTCAAATTTCTTAGCTTTAATATATTCTATCGCACTGAGGATATCTGTAAATTATTTAGTACCTCTTTAGTTGTGTTTGTCTAATAATTGTTGTTGAAGAGACGATTGATAAGCGTACTATTAAAAGATTGCAATTAGACTTTAATAAAATGCATGGACATTGCTAGTAAAGCAATATACGGATATTATATAACGCATGGGGCATTGTTGGCACATAGCAGGGAAAGCAGAAGAAACCAATGTTAAATCATTCCGTTCCTCACACACAAATTTTCGAGATATTTTGTGTTGAGTAGAGTTCCTCCATCACTCTTTGCCTTATTAACAGAGTGACAAAATTAATAAGTCACATTCCCCCGAGTCGGTTGGACTGTAAACCCTAATGTTTACAGTCCAACGCGGTGCCGGTGAGCCACGGCAGCTTATATCTTGTCGGCTATATCTTCATGTTGTATGTTTAATGTGTACTTACTGTTTTGTTTCGTTGCATGTTTCAACATTTGTATAGAATGTATTGGATCTGGAAATAGTAAACAATATTAAAGTAACCTATACAAATGAGATATGAGAATAATATAGATACGAGTTAAGACTCGTGGTAGACAATTTATGATTTTGACTTTTAAAATGTAACGTAAACGTAACGTTTTCGTAACGTCTAAACATTAAACAGAAAAAAAATGTTTAAGTTGTATAATCATATATATATATATATATATATATATATATATATATATATGTATATATATATATATATATATATATATATATATATATATATATATATATATATATATATATATATATATATATATATATATATATATATATATATATATATATATTTTATAGTAATTGATTTGGATGTGAGGAATTTTGTACTAGGATAAGGGCACGACCGCTATGGTGGAAGAGGTGACTGCTGCGTTCCTATCTTTCAAAGCCATGTTTAAATTATATTCCACAATGCTTTTCGTCGTTGCCTTCGTCGCGTTCCGAATTATCATATTTACTGCGTCATCTTTGCCTTCACTATAGTACGTGCAGGTGTCGGTGTGCCGAGATATTGCTACGACGGCGTGCGAAACGCTATCATGCAGCTGTAGCCTAATAGATTTTGTGTTAACCACTATAACAGTCGCGCTGGTCAGACCCTGAGACTCATGAACTGTCAACACTTTCGAACCTGTTTCTCCTCCCCACCGCTATCAGAGATTCTTTCTCCTCCTGGGTAAATGTGAGATACAGTGTGTATTTTAGATCTCCCGGTACTGGTGTCATTTTGATATCCTTCATAGAAAGGGATCGTACTACACTCTTAGACGAGTATATACCAGGATATATCTCTCGCAGGGCGTAGGCGACGTCCATGGGACTTCTGTGAGTACACACCAAGTTTTGGTCGTAGAGTTGTGGTGGCTTACGGTAAATCATTTCGAAAAGATTCTCTCGGTCTATATAGGGTAGCTGATTTACATCTCCAATTAAAAGAATCACCTCGGCTCCGGAAATTCTGCCTGCCATCACTATCGCTCCAAAGTGGTTCATTAAAGCTTCGTCGACTATCAAGCGGTAACACTTGTCTGATTCTCGTCGTGCTCCGTTTACCAGCATTGAAGCCATAGTGCAGATTTTACTTTTAACCAAATTCGCTATACGTTCCGAGAGCCTCTCTCGAAGTTCGTTAGCTGCTTCCGTCGTACTTGTTACGACTGTATCCCTTGGCAATGTCAAATTGTTTCACTATCCACGTTGTCTTACCACACCCGGGAACACCGTTGACCCACATCATCTTGGGCACCTTCCACGTAAATGAAGCTGTAGATTCAGGGGTGTTATCTAGGTGTAGAGCCATTTCCAGCATTCTTTCCTCCAGCATAATCCTAGTACATTTTGCAGTAACCACCATGGGATCATTGGCAGGCGTGTTGAATTTGAGGTATCCTGTTCCCCTGGTCTCCTCTTCATTCAACTCGACAAAGCCAGATGTTGCATTGTATGCTGCCATGTAAGTGCCTTTCATGCTTCCCGCGATGATCTGGCCGCTATCGCTATTATATATCGCGCCTTCTGCCTCTTTAATTTTTACTCCCAAAATTGAGTATCCACCTTGAAAAGCGAGTATAATTTCCTTGCAAGTTCTAAACTTGACTTGTTTGGTAGCTTTCAGAACTGCAAGGAATTCCAACATGGCGTTCTTATAGTGGTCCTCGTGCTCTCGAATTGGTAAGAAGTCTGGTGGTTGTACAATATCCATTGCCGCCTTTGTAGGTTGTGACCGGGATGTTGTCGCTGGAACTTCTGTCGATTTCCTTGTGAACTCCTCCAGTGCTACCGCCTGTCTGTCATCCGCACGAAGTTTCCTTCTACCAAATACGTTTCCTAAAATTGCACCAAAGCCTCTGCATATGGCCTTCGCAGCTGAGTGTTTTATCTCTGGACTTTTGGTTTTGTCTTCTGCGGTCAATCGTTGAAGGCGTTCTGAGCCACTTTCGGTGGTTAAAAGGGGTGTTTGAGGATGATCTGCTTGGGTGCTGGAGTGTGCAGGCTTAAGGTAACTGAGGTCTTCACCTCTGTCCTCGTACACTATGACCTCATGTTGTTTGGAGGTGCAACCCAGTCGGTCTGCCACTTCTCCTCTGTTATACTCAACCACCATGGCATCTATGCTTATTATTCGTGGCCCTTGTTCTGTTGTCTCACTCAGTTTATGGAGCAGCTCACAAGCCCGCGCAAATGGTGTTTTTTCACCCCAGTCGAGGAGTATTATCGATTTGTTTTTCGATTTCACTATTTGACATGTAATGTCACCAACCATCCTCGTGGGTAACGCTTCATAGATTTTGCGTCTTACTTCGATTTTCTTGGTGCTACCATTCAACAGACTAGCCAGACCAGGTGATATCGCGATGTATTTGTGATTTCTAGGCTTGCAGAAGCTTATGCCCAACTTTTAGTATTTTCATCCATGTAGAGGGCCACACCTATTGTTCTTAATCCTGGCTTGCTCCTTCGGGCGTGTTGTAGCAGCTGGAGTGCAGTGTCTATATTTATATGTTGCGGGTGTATGTTTGGTATTTGTTGACCTGTGTGTGTGTTTGTGCTTGTTTGTGCTATTGGTGTTGATAGACTATGGGAATCTCCTGTATTACTGGTGCTGTTTCGGTGACATGCAATACTAAAAGCCTTTAGGGCATAATCGAGGAGAGCCTTCCGAAAGATAGGATTTACCATAATGCTTGGAAGATTGGCTTCAGTTAGGTCTATATCGATATGCTTTTGGAGATCGAAGCGGTAAGCAGCAAATCTTGGACATTCGAATAAAATGTGCGTTACAGATTCAGGTGTTTCTAGATCGCATTCGCAACTCCGAGAATTTTTCAGCTTAAACCGATACAGATATTCTGCAATACCTCCATGTCCCGTTAGCATCTGGATGTGAAGCGGTGCAAATACCGTCGTTCTCGTTATTCTGAATGCTACTTCTACATCTGGGAGGAATTTCTTTATAACTGCTCCTGTCTGCGATGTTTCATACCTGTCCTGCCATATGCGGACAGATTCTTTTCTTATGGTTTCTTTAACATATGACAATGGAATTTTGTCATAGTCCTGATCAGAGTCTGCGAGTGCCGCTGCTTTTGCTAGTTCGTCGACACGTTCGTTTCCAGCAATACCCACGTGTGCTTTGAGCCAGAACAATCTAATTTCTCGCCCCTGTGCTTTGATCTTCCTCACGCTTTCCCTTATTGTCTTTGCTAGGGGGTGGCCCGAATTAGGATTTCTTAATAGTTAAAGTGACGATCTGGAGTCGCTTAAGATATTAACTATTGAGTCGTTGCTGTCTGCCACGTTTCGCATTATTCCCTTCGTTTATGCATGTCAGGTACCACAATCGAACTGGTCAAGGAGATAAAAATTCTAGGGCTAGTAATCGATCATAGGCTCTCTTTCAAATCGCACGTGTCTGCACAAATAAAAAAAGCAGCAAATATTTATAAACAGCTGGCGTGTGCAGCGAAAGTGTACTGGGGCCTAAATTCTGATGTCACAAGAACCATCTACGTGGCGGTTGTGGAACCTATAATCATGTACGCTGCAAGTGCCTGGTCTAGGTCAACAGACATGCAAGCGATTCAAGATCAGCTAAACGCGCTCCAGAGAGGTTTTGCTCAAAAAATCTGCAAAGCGTACAGGACGGTATCTTCTGTGGCCTATCGCCACTAGATATAAGAAAAAAAGAGAATGCGAGCCTCTACAAAGTAAAAAGAGGGTTTTGTAAAAATTACCTCCCATCTGAAAAGGAGCTCGAGGTCGAAGAGACCTACCTAAGCAAGTCACACCCGTCAACACAAGTAGCTATCGAGTTTGAATTGCTGGAGGATTTGAATCCCAATACCATCGAATTACATCATATCGAGAGCGCCCAGAATTTACTGACGGTAGTAAAATCAAAGGAAAAGTGGGAGCAGCCCTGTCACGATGGGAAGAAGGAAAGGAGACCGGTGGTTATGAAAAATTCAGTCTACATCCAAACTGCACGGTCTTCCAGTCCGAACTGTACACACTAGATAGGGCGATACGAAGGAAACCTGATTAAGTTCCCAATTTTTGAGATATTGCATTGCGTATCGAACACAAAACTGTCGAGTTTACAGCAGCACCCTAATGCCCTGTGCCATGATGGTTTCTAATTATCGTAGTGGACATCAATGCAACATTATGTCTTACCAAATAGAAAATAGAAATATTTTTTTCCTCGATTTGCCTATCACGGTTACAGTCATACAGACATACACACAGACTTCATACATACAAGTAAAAATGTATGGTAGAATTTTAATGGGATTCCCCACGTCCATTGAACTTAACTTAACTTACTTAACTTAGCTTCACGTTTTATCCCTAGCGGGGTAGTCAGAGAGAACGGACCGCCAAACGCTACGGTCTCTACATACCTCTTTCGCCTCGTCCACTGTCATCAAACTCTCATACATGCCCTCCGGGGGATCCTCATGCTTTTTACGTGACCTTCCTCCAGTATATTTGATACTGTGTTTTCGAAGGTCAACCGAGGTCACGTCCATTGAAGAAGTACAAATTACAATTCCTAATGGCTACGTACCGTGAATCCTAGTGAACTCTTCGGTGACCTTAAAAGCTTCTTCTAGCGCTGGAAAAAGTATAAAAAATATGAATTTTAAAATATACTTCACATTAGGAAGTTGTTTGTTTTTTCACAAAATTATACCAACATTTGGAGAGCCCATGGCGTATACAAGTTACTATGAGCACTAGCCGTGTTTTGTTTTCGCTAATATGCAACTATTTTGCATCAGTCTTTGGTTTCTACTGCGCGACTTTGTTTTGAAGGTACAAGAGAAAATTTTATTATTAGGTCAACTTCACGCTGTATCTCGTACCCAGCCGGATAGGGAGAGAGAACCTAGTGTTAAGACATTCCGTTCTCCACTTTCCGCCAAGTAAACTGAACTCAACAAAGAAAAGAAAATAAAAATAAATAATCGTTCATTCCCTCGAGTGGGGATCGAACCCAATACCGTCACGTTTCAGTCACACCCTTGTACCCTGCGCAACGACGGCCTCAATTATTATGTGATTATCAAAATACATGTAAAAAGGAATTTGTTAAGATTTCCACGATAATTTTGTTATATATAAGTATTTAACGGCATCATGTATTTAAATGTTTTCATAAAATCGCTCTAGCTACTTATTAGTATTTTTGCCACACAATCACAATTTTACCACATTAGAAATAAGCAGATGGAAATACCGTTGGGTTCTTTGTTCCTATTACTTCTTTTTCCCACTTTAAGACTGGTGTAGAATGGCATAACTCAACGCTGCGCTTTGCCTGGTTACCAGCAATAAAATAAAAATATACAATATATAATTTTGCCAAGGGGGCATCGGGCTCACAACTTTCGTGTCGTACGCTTGTGTTCCTGAGCCTCAGATCCTGTTTTGTTTTATATACTTATTTTTTTTATTATTTTACAAGTAAATACTTACAGAAACGTGGACTTAAACTGGCGAAAGCTTCAAGGAATTTGATGAAATCTAGGAGAAAAAAAAAACAGTTATTAGTTCACGCTGTATGGACACACAGGAGGGTAGGCAGACGGAATCTTGTGTTAAGACACACCGTTCCCCACTTTCCGCCAAATCCGGGACGCATTTCGTGTTGTGTGGTGGAACTCAGCGCCGCGCTTTGCTTTGACACCAGGGTAAAGATATGGAAATATAAATTTAAATAAATATTTCATCTCCTAGAGCAGGGATCGAACCCACAACCAGTCGATTTTACAGTCACACTTTATGAACCTGCGCTACAACTAGCCTTAAGTTGATAGTTATTTAAAAAAAATATTCGCTTCATATGGCAGTAGGGATAGGTGATGCAGGTAGTTCGTGCCTATAGCAGAAACTTTACTAATAAAAAAAGGAAGGCTAACAAGTTTAAATGTACTTGTTCAATAAAATAAAAATATTTTTATTTAGTTGGATTTCTACTTTTGGTAAACGAGGATTTTTTTTGAGAATAATTGCTTACCTATTTGTACGATGTTGTGAATATTATGTATCCATTCGAAGAAACCTGTAAGAAATGTAACCTATTAAAATTGGCTTACATCAAATTGTTAGATTGATTGAGAAGATTACTCTTAGAATAGAAAAAATGCAGGATACTAATATTTTTCCTTAATTTATTTATTTGCTATATGAATTTATAAAGGGATTTAACGTGTTTTGTTCCCCAAGTGGGTATCGAAACCATAACCATCGCATTTACAGTCAAACATTGTGCTGTTGCGCCCCGACGGCCTCGTAATAACTTTATAAAAAATATTTTAAGATTATTTTTCCTTATAAAACAAAACTATATGGCCGGACTCAATCTTTCAGTAAACCCATTTAATACATACCATGTACTTTCAACAATTCTCTTATTTTTTCCACCGCCGATCGCAAATTGTTAGTGTTTGTGAACTTCATAAGAGTTTGGAAGAAATGGATGAAGTCAGCCGTAGAATATAACTTGATAGTACGAAGTAACGAGAAGATTTCTGAAATTGTTATTTATAAATATAGAAAGGGATGTTTGTCTGTATGTTCGTCTGTATATAATCGTAAACATTTGATAATGCGATAACTGATGATCTTTAGCAAAGTTGATATGCTTGAACCCACGAAGAAAATCAATAAAATGAATTGAATATTTATGTAATCTTTTTCCTTCGAATTTATTTTAGTTGGTGGCGTAGCAACGCGCGCAGGCAACAACTAGTATAAAATGTATGTAAAAATGGGAATTAAATATAAGAGATTTAGCTTAACGCTGCATCCCACATTATAGCAGGGTGAGGAGGGGGACAACATTACGAGTACTAGTTTTAAGACATTCTTTCACTGTTACCTTATAAAAAAGGCGTAACGAATAAATATTTCATTTCTTCGAGTGGGGATCGAACCCACAACCAGTCACACTTTGTGTCCCTGCGCCACGACTAGACTCAATAATAATACTAATAAATTAAGTAATTACATACCCTTCTTGCCAGTCACCGATACTATGACGGCCCACGCTTCGCGGAGAGCTGGAAAAGAATGATTATTATATTGGTTTTATTACTGGAAAATATCTATTACTTAATAAAATATTTAAAAAAAAACAATTCTTTGTTTTTTAAGTATTTATACTTTTTATCTCGCTTTAGCTCGCATTATCCTTTTTATATATTGCCCTTTCATAAATTAAAAAAAAAGTATATGTATTAAAACGAATAGGAATTCAATAAAGTTTTGTGCGGTTTTTTTTAATTTATACAACAGTGTGATATCAGGAATATCGTGTGCTACTTATGTAAGTAATACACGATATAAACTAACAAGATTTTCTTCCTAGAGTTTTTTCGTTTCGTGATAATTAAAAAAAATCTAGAGTCCTTCTATATTCCTATTAAATTTAAAAAATCTTATTAAATACTTATTAATTAATTTCACTTACACTTGGTGCCAGTAACGGAGACTAATTTTCTGAGAATATCCAAAACGTCACTTTTCCCAGTTTCTTGTTGTATTTCATGCAATAATTCCAAAACCGCCTCTGAAAGGAAACAAAACAATATTCAAAACTTAATAAAAAAAAATCAATGGCAGCAATCACAGCGGCTGTGGATTCGATATCCACTCGGGTGGATGAAATATTTTATTTCCTAACTCTTTTAACAAGGCGCAGGGCAGCGTTGTACTCCGGCATTCAATAAATTCAAGCAATGTTTCGAAAATTCAGCGGTGCGTAGGAAACTGAGTGTTTTAAATATAAGTTGGCTTACCATTGTTCTTTGCGGGATACAGTACGACTCTATAATTTGGTCAAAATAAAACGCCGTATTATTTACCAGAGTGAGGAAATGAAAACCGCTATAAATAATTTTTTTTTTTTTACATCAGAGCCGACGAAGAGAACCTAGTGTCAAGACACTTCACTCTTGACGTTGCTTGTTGAATTTAAGTGGGTATCACAGCCACTAAGCCTAAATTTAAATTCAGACATTTTTTTAGCTTCCAATTTTACCTCCCATCTCCACAAAATCGAACCCACGATCATCGCGAAATTCATTTAGTGATTACGTCGATTTTATTTACTCTTTTTACTTACTATTTCTATATGTTAGTTCTTTGATGGAATCATGACAGTCGTTCAGATTGGTAGTTTTAGTTATATCCATTAACGCCTCGAAAAATAGTAGAGGATCGCGTTTTTTATTTATTTTGTTGACCTCCTGAAGTACTTTTATTATATCTGGAAAATAAATCATTTGAAAAGTTAATACTAATTTTTAAATTGCAAATCTAACTGACAGTCTATAATGGGCACGATAATGGTAGGGAATCCGTGCCCACGCTAGAATTTTAGTAATAAAATGGAAAATTTTATTATAAAAAAATCCGTTTAGTAACTGATATTTTGAAGTTTAATAACTGATAATTTGATTCTTATTTTGAATTTGATACATAAACATGTCTGAAATATACAAAGTGTACTCTATAAAAAACCTAATACAATTACAACAAAAGGGATTTTGCCCAAAATGAAAAAGTAATTTTTTCAAACAATTTTACGACAATAATTAAGAAAATTATCGTTGTAAAAAAAAGCCATTTGTTAAGAAAGACTCATACACACTCTAACCTATCAAACTGGCAACGTCGCACACGCCTCATTCACGAAATCGAGTCGTAGATATTGTATAAATACATGTATATAGATTTCTTATAAAAATATGTAATTGCGTACAATAGAACGATATACGAGAACGAGATATCTCTTTCTTGTTCTAGTATGTTTTTCAGAATGATAACTGGCAGATGGGCAACGCTTAGTAGTATTTTTGTAGTATTATAGTTAACATTATTGGTGTCTATTCGTAACTGCGTTACACGTAATACAGTGTGGATACAAATCGTGAAAGGAAAAAATTATCCTAAGTGTTGACTTATCTTAATATTTTTTTAAGTAGATATGGGTATTGAAATGTTCCCCCTATATGCTGCACCCGTAAAAGGAGCTCAGACGCTTCCACTCTGTATAAATATATATATTTTTTACCTAGTATTTATATCTCAAAAAGTAGTTTAATAAATTGTATAAGCATATAAATAATGAACGAAATAATTATGTGAACATTTTTGTTTTATAATGATTGTTTGATAGCAGTACCTGCTTTACCAGCAGGCTGAGATTTTGGAATGCAATTAAATTTCACATGTAGGCTAAGCAGAGAGAGCCTAGTGTGAAGCCACCCCATTTCTCATTTTGAAGGCATTGTATTCGAAAAAGGCAGAAGAAGGCATTAAAAAAACCACGTTGGACAGTTAGAAAGCATGCATGTAATTTTGAGAGATTCTTAGCATAAAATTCTTAAAGCCTTAAAAATAGTCAAAAAGACACTCGCACGCCGCTCCACTCTACGCTTGCCTCAAATATATTTTAATAAAAATGTATATATATTCTCAAACTCACTATAATGATGGAAGAGCCTAAGGAATTCAGTTTGCACATGCTCCAAGTCATTTTTATCAGTTATCCGATACAGTGTTTCCACTACTACTTTTAGATCTGGAAATCGGAAGCAGAAACAAATATGTAAGTTGATATAATTCCAATGGCAGCTTCACGATGTGACCCACCACCATCCCACATAAGCAAAGGGGACCCAATGTTAAAACACAAAACTACGCATTGCCTAGTTATAAGAGCGAGGAACCACTTTCTGTTTCAATTTTAAACAATACGTGTTGATATATGAATAGCTCAGTTTATCTTACCAAAGTAGGCAAATAAAAATAATAATTACTCATTTCCCCGATTGGCGATGAAACCCATAACTATTGCCTTTTTTCCATTGTCAGAATGCACTCATATACGAGTAAAAGTGATAACCTACTGTTGTGGACTGTGAAAGCGGATTATAATCCTCACGATATTAACGTCCTCAACAAAGAAATAAGACTGATGATTTTTTTTTTGTTTTATAATCCTCATATTGAAACTAATAAATTCTAAGAAAGCAGTGTAAAATAAAAAAAGTATTCTTCTGCATAACATTTAAACATAAAAACAAAGCCAAAACTTTATTAGCACTAACATTCAGGACCCGTAATTCTAATTATTCGAGGCCCTTAAAATTTAAATTTATATGAAATCCTGCTTAGGTTGGATATTGTTTTTTTTATAATATAAATTATAATATACAAAAAAATGATACTTACTGACTCTGGCAGTCTCTTGTAGTAGTTCTTCCAATGCGAATCGTAAATCTGAATTTGAATTCAAAACTATATAATCTTATATTTTTATGAATTAAGATATTTTTTTGTAACCATATGATTTTTACCTAGTTTATCTACTTACGGTTAAATTTTTTTATTTTTATATTTTATTTTATATATATATACATTTGTTACATACAATAATTGTTTTTTTCCCAAAATTGAAAAAGCGTTTTTTTTTTCATACAAAATAAATAATAAAATTATTGTTGTTATATAAAACGACATTTGCCAAGAATGACGTACGCACGCTCGTAGGTATTCCCAAGGAAGCCGACGCCCAAGGAAGCGTTGGTTGGATGTCGTGATGCAGAGCATGAGAGATACCATTAGATAGACCATTGGGGTCTAACCACCGAGGACGCTAAAGAGCGTGCAAAGGTTGAGCCGAAAGGCAGACTCTGGCACACGCCGAGATTAATGCCAGGAGGAGAGATAGTATAAGATGGGACTTACGTGACAAAGCGCAAACTTTTTTTATAACATTGATAGATTCGGCGAAAGTTTTCTTTCTGAGTAAATTCTTGAAAGCCACGACTGCTTCACTGATATCTGAAATAAAGTTTAAAATATTATGATAATAAAATTATTTAAAACATTTATATCCCAAAAAAATTTATAAATAAATTGATTTTATACATTTTGCTGCTATTTTTTTATAGACCGAATTTTCTATATACATTACTATGCATTCTGAATGCAGAGTGATTGGAAATTATTATTTTTTCTATCTCTCCAATCGTCCGTCACCCGTCATCCGTCATCTGTCACTCGTTATCCGATTTATATCCGTCGGCCAGTTCTGATTGCTAAATTGATCAACGGATATGGTTACACTTGATTTCACTACTAGCTATAGACATTATAAAGAGCTTATATCACTTTTTTTTTAATTAAAACTTACCATTACTTCCCATTACACGTATTAAAACATTAAATGTCGGGTTCCAATCTGAAAAAAAAACATCAAATAAAAATATACCATATTCTTATAATTAATTTTAATATTTAGATGAAATTACTGTTTTGCATAAGGAGAATGAGTGAAAAGTCACTTTAGTTATCCATGTTATATTATAAAAAAAACTACAGACCAAAAATATTAACTTACCAATTTCTGATTTCAAAGCTTCAAAAACGCTGGGAATTCAGAAATATCGCCTCCCGTTATTTTTTCAATTCGACGCTTAACCGCTTCGACACCTGAAAACAATTGTATACTAATAACTAATTTTTCAATAAAAATAGTATTAATTAAAATCAGCTTCACGCTGTCTCCCGCACACAGCAGGGTAGACATAGGGAACTTAGTCCGTTCCCCACTTTCCGCCCAATTCTGGAGGCATTGTGTGTTGAGTGGAGTAACTTAACGCCACGCTTTACCTCGACACGAAGAAATGAAAGATGAAGAAATTTTCGAAGAAATGAAAATATAAATTTTAATAAATATTTCATGTCCTGGAGTGGGGATCGAACTCCCAACCAGGCAATTTTACAGTCACACTTTGTGTCTCTGCGCCGCGACTGGTCTCATATTTTAAAATAATTTAATAATTCTCTAAAAAATTAAAACATAGTGCTTTACATTGCTTTGCATTATGTTTTAGAGGCCAACCGTGGATGGTGAGGGTTTCAAGCGCGTAACTGTGGATGTGACAGATTGTGGGTTCGATTCCCACTCGGAAATGAAGTAAATAATATTTTCTTTGACGCTCTGGCAACGAGGCAGATCAGTGCGTTGAATTCCACCACTCAACGCGCAATATATTCAGAATTTAGCGTAAAAGTGGGAAACGAAAGTGTCTTAAAGGGAACGGTATGTCTTAATGCCTACCCTTGTGTGTTGAGTGGCGGAACTCAACCCCAGCGTTTTATCTTGGAACGGCGGGGAAGGGAAATAATTCATTCCCCCTAGTGCGAAATCAAAACAGCAGGCGTACAATCGCACGGCGCCACAACGCGGGATTGATTCCCGCGTTGTGGCGCCGTGCGTACCCATAATGCATTTTTTTAGCGAGAGCATCTATTAATTATTCAAATATACCTTTTATGTGCTCCACGTCATGATCGAAGTACTGTATGATATCTGATAGGTCTGAAACAACACGTATAAATAGATATATCTAAATCTTAGCTAATATTATAGTTGAGCGCCCTAATCTCAGGAACTACAGGTTTAAATTGAATTTCTTTGTGTTGAATAAGTTCTACAAACAAAAGTACCTAATAAAAATATTGATAACGCCTACGAATAAGGGCTTAAATGCAAATTCGCAATTGACGGGGTAATAGATTCGATTTGTTATATTGGCCATAATACATAGGGCACATCAACGTAAGAAAAGTCAAATTACTTTTGTATTGAATTAACAAATATGTTTTATTTTAATATATTTTTAATAACTTTTAAGATTATAAAAATATACAGTTTTTATTTGAGGCGAGAAAATATTTTTTTAAATTAATGGAACTTTATCCTCATCTTTATAATTTTCATAATCATAATCATTCTTATTTTTTTATCACAATCGTATTTTACAAAATATAAAAAAATATTTAATAGACCATAAAAATTTACTTACTCCATTTTCCCGATACCTTCTGCAGAATCTGCATAATACCGTTGAAGTCATAGTGGCTGGTGATACGTTGAACAATCTTAAACGCTTTGACCGCATCTGGAAGTTTATAAAAAAATATATAGTTTTTTTTATCTCAAATTAATTTTCTGGTTCATGCGGAGTAAGCTTTCCGCTCGGGTGGATCAAAGACATGGCATGTTGAATGGCGGATCATAACGCCGCACTTTGCCTTTCTACCAGAGGGATGAAATAAAGATAATACATCCCTCCGGATTGGAATCGAACCCACAACCATTGTTACAGTTAGAGACTTTGCCGCTGCACAAAAATATCCTTAATATTAGGTATATTTTTTTTCTAATACCTAAATATACTATAAATATATAAGTATATGAATTCTAATGTATCAACACTGACACATTTCACGTAGTGTTGTAACACTGACACACGATCACCACGATCACAATAAATGTACGTCTAAGTACAGTGTAACAGCAAAAGCATGGTTGTGAATACGATCCCCACTTGGGGGAATTAATATATTTTAAGTTATTTTCACATACTTTTTTTTTTAGTAGTCACGGAAATTTAATTTGCCCGGCAAATGATCCTGCCGATAGCGTCTTTCCCGGCGTCAGTGTAGATCTACTATATCAGCATCCTTTTATGAGGTCCGTTTTTTCTGCTTGTGTGTGGACTGGAGTGTTGGGGGAGCACTCGCTCCCTGAGTAACTCGCTTCACGATACACGAGTCGTCTGTTGGGCTGAGTAAATTACATTGTAAACTTCGTTAAGTACGTGTGTAACATTCAGTGGACATCTATAAGATCTCGCTAGCTCTTGACTGACGACCGTTACGAGGTTTGGGCCGACATTGTTGGAGGTTAGAATGGTGTGCGCAGTGTTAAGTATATTTCGTTCCACTGCTACTTCCGTACATCGAGCTATGACAAAGATTGGGTTGTCCGAAGATGTTGTGTACCTGGGTGAGGGATTTTTTGCTGGTTGACTTATCATCTTTGTATACGAAGCCATCTTTCACGTTGTAAGTCGCCATATAAAGAGATTTACGTAGGATTTTTCTCAGATATTCCAATGTGTTTTTATTATATATGGTGGCTTTCTCTTCTTCGAGTAACGCTCGTAGCAGTCCTTCGTTTCCGAGTTCGAAGGTCCTCATAATTTTGTCTCCAGCAAGAAATGCCATGCAACTTCTGGTGTTGTTACTTGGTCTCTGTCTGCTCTAGTAATTTTATTCTTCCTTACAAATTCTTGTAATGGTTTCAGTAGTGTTGGTGGTATTTTTTTTTGCTTTATTCTTTAGCTTTTTTCTGGTTGTTTTAGTGTCGCTCTTTCGTGGCTGTTTCATGGCTGTTTTCCTTTCGAGGCACTGCGCTCCGCTGAATGACGAGGTGCTTTGATTTTATGCGTCGTCGTTTTTCCTTAAAAAAGCCAAATCTTGTCCTCGATCTTCGTATACAACTACGTTTGGCTTTGCTGAGGCTAGAATAAGTCCCAGTAAGTCTGTGACAGTACCTCTTTCAAAATCTGCTTTCCTAATATGATATGTAGATGGATTTCTTCGGTCCTACGACCGACTCAGTTTTTCCTCACTTTCAACCATAAACAAGGCTATGGGTCTCAGTTCCAAACCCGGAGGACTAATGTGTCCATTATACAAACAGCACTGGATTGTTCTTTAAAAGCTCTAGGAAATTTCTTGTTATTTTATCTTTTCTCTTGTTGTTTGTTATTGGTCGTTCTAGCTTGGTGATCATTAAAGTTTCTAGATTCATACGGTCTGAAGCAAACCGTGCGCAGTCCGAGATTATGTGCCAGACTGTATCTTCGATGCTAGGATTGCATTCACATCCTGGGTTTTCCTTCTTGTTGTTTGTTATCAGAGCTAAGCCTGGTCGTTCTAGCTTGATCATTAAAGTTTCTAGATTCATACGGTCTGAAGCAAACCGTGCGCAGTCCGAGATTATGTGCCAGACTGTTTCTTCGATGCTAGGATTGCATTCACATCCTGGGTTTTCCTTCAGTTTAAGCAGATGAAGGTAGCTGGCAAAACCTCTATGCCCAGTTAAGATTGCACGTTTATAGGGCTCCACTTAACGGTTCCGATACTAGACATACGATTTGCCAAATATTCGGCGGACATTGGATAACAGACTTTCTTAACACTAGGTTACCTCTGTACACACTGCTATGTGGGAAAAAGCGTAGAGCTGCTTCGTTAAAATATTTATTTAAATTATATTACTAACCTTGTTCGCTCGTAAAGATTCTTAATAATTGCACTACAACTTTTATATCTGTAAAGAATAAAAAATATACAGTTAAAAATTATTAAACACGCCTTTCTACAGAAAACGCTCGTAGCTATAAATGATACGAGCCTACACTCAAGTTGTTTACTAGTACTGAACAGTAGAACTCTATCTACCTCTGTAGAGTTTCACTGTCCAAGGTCTTGCTTCATCATCACACCAGCTCGGTGATATATATTATTTATTCTCATCTAAGCTACCTATAACTGCCAAATTTTCATGAGAATATAATTATTACAAACGAGCCAAATTTATTTCTTAGATTTTATTCTATAGTTTAAGTCGATCTTACAAAAGTATGTTAAAGACACTACTTACTAGCAGTTCCTTCCAATTTTTTAGCAAAACTTATATAGAATTTGATTCCTCTTGATTCTCTGACGCATCTGATGAATTGGTATACATCTGTATTATCTGAAAATATATATTCAAAAGTACAAATAATATGAATATGTAAAATCTGAAATGATATACTATCAAAATGTCTGGGTAATTAATACTTTATTAAAACAATAAATTTAAAAATAAAACAATATATAAAATATTTATTTCTTATGCTTACATAGTAATCCTGCAGTTGTCTTTATGTACGCTACTGCCGTAGTTTCATCTAAAACAGATATAAATATAATTAGACATACAAAATTATAATCATCACCATATTTTATTAATATTAAAAGTGAAATAATTTACAACAAATTAATAATCTGAATAATACATTACTATTTAATTGTTATTTAGTTTTTTTTGCTTCACGCTTTATTCCGCATAAGAAGAGAGAGGAAACCTAGTGTTAGATACTCAGTTTCCCACGTCCTTGACCAGTCCCGACCAATTTGGGAGTTATTGCGAGTTGAGTGTGAGCGATGAAATAAAAATATTTAATTCCTTTGAGTTGTAATCGAACCCACAATCGTCGTTGCTATCGCCGTCGCCTTAAGTTAGAATATCAACTTTAATTAAAAGTAAAAACAACGACAATAGATGAATAATACGATTACGTTTTTAAAATAAATTATTGGTTTCTACTAAAATTATTCATGTACTTATTCCTTGTATTATTAATTTATTTTCGCAAATTAAATAAAAGTTATTTAGTCAATTATAAAATCAAAGTTATTTTATATACTTATGTTTACTTTGAAACACATATATTTTTCATTTACTTAATATTCATAAATATTTAATAATCCATTTATTATGAAAATTTATAAAAAAATTGTTAAAGTTCATTATTGGAATCAAATTCTTGAAATAATGATTTAATCAATTAATTTAGCAAAAAAAATTTTGGTTTTTTACATACATAATTGTACATATAGATACAACAGAAGACAATGGAACCAAACCGTTATTATAAATTTGAAGGTCTCCTTAATCAAATAGTAATTTCAGTAAATTTAATTAAAAAAACATCTAATGTACGTAATTAGCATAATTTGCGTCACATAATTGGTATAATATAATAGTAAATTATTTATACAAGTGTGATACATTTTAAATATAATAACTTGACACAGCCTGTTCATAAATTACTATTTTACTTTTGTTATATTTTTCAAGGAAATTTTAGTTTTGTTTTTATAATTATTGAATAAGTCGTGGTAACCTCGTTTTTTTCAATATCACGCTGTAACCCGAATGCAGCGGGTAGGCAGAGGGAACCTAGCGTTAAGACTCCGCTCCTCACTTTCCGCCGAAAACACCAAAGTGAAGAAATGAGAATGTTAAAAATATAATTTAAAAAAAAACAATTTCTCTATGTTATGCCAAGTAAATAAATTTGTTGATGTCATTACTTTTTTGAAATTATTAATAAAAAAAAATATCTTATTTATTTATTGTTTCGCAATATGTTTATTTTTATAATAAAACAATTCTTACCTTTGGAACCTGTTAGTTCATGAAGTACCTCTCGTATTTCATTCTCATCTGAAAAATGAATAGAATTAAAACCTCTGCTTGATTGTTTGTTTTTCAAGCTGTATTTGACAGAGGAAATCTAGTGACATGACATTCCGTTGTCAATTTTTTGGTCAATTTTTAGAATATGGCATGTTGAGTAGTGACACTCAATGTTTTGTTTTGTTACCAAAGCGAATAAATGAGTATAATTAATGTCATTTTCGTACAACCCACTGTTCCTCTCCTCTCAAAATAAAGCTCTGCCTCGACACCAGAGACTAGACTAAGAACTAAAAATACTGAATATTTAATTTCCTTGGGTGAGAATCAAACCTACAAACCGTCGCGACACACACTTGTGCACCTGTGCCATCTAACAATAATTAATAAATATTATAATAAATAAAATATGGTAATTACCATACATATAAAGAGCATCCTTCAACGATTTTGATAATGGATGATGATGGACAGCGTTTACTGCAAATATAGATATAAAAGATACATAAAAAAAATCCATTTAAATATAATCAGTTACAAATGACATCATCTTACCCTCCTCTGAAAGATCGACCCTCACAATTTTTTATAGTTTCACGCTGTATCCCGAACATAGCACAGTAGGTAGAGGGAACAATTTCCCATTTTCCACTGAATTCTAGAGGCTTTGCGTGATGAGTGGAGGAACTTAACACCGCGCTTTGCCTTGTTGGCTTTGCTTTACCAGAGCTATTAAATGAAAATATTACATATTTCTAGTGGGAATCGAATCCACAACCTGTCGACAGTCGCATGCTTGTGCCCCTCCTCCACGACTTATCTCATTATCTGCTTCTTTTAGAAATAGTACGTTTTAGTAGTAGAATTTGACAAAAAAAATACCCTCGAGTGGGGTTCGAACCAACAATCATAAATTTACAGCTAGATACTGAGCTTCCTGGTCTGGCCTCAATATTGTTAGATTTGTTGGTAACGTGTGTTACTTTTAAAGTGCTCTACGGTAAGGTAAAAATATAAATTAGGCATCTGCAAGTTCTTCTTACCAACCGCAGATACAGCACCACCTATCACATTATCAATTTTTTTTTGAAGATCACTAAGAAAGCTATGTTTTTTTTTGTCCAAACCCTCGCTAGTAGCACTGCTCTGCGCATGTCGCCGCTTTTCTTCAGATTCTTTAGATTCGGAGTCTGAAATCGGATCGGATGCATTGTGTTCGCTTGTTTGATGTTGATGATCGGATTCATGTTTGGTTTCGTGGTGCGCTACTTGGCCTTGGTGCGTTACATCGCCATGGTGCGCTACTTCACCGTGGTGTGCTTCTTGGCCGTGGTGCGCTACTCTTCGCCGTGGTGCGCTACTTGACCATGGTGTGCTTCTTGGCCATGATGCGCTACTTGGCCGTTGTGCGCTGCTTGGCCGTGGTGCGCTTCTTGAACGTTGTGCGCTGCCTCTCCGTGGTGGGCCTCTTGGCCATGGTGCGCTACATCGTGGTGCGCTACTTTACCGTGGTTCGCTGCTTGGCCATGGTGCGCTTCTTGGCCGTGGTGCGCTACTTCGTCGTGGTGCGCTACTTGGCCATGGTCTGCTTCTTGGCCGTGGTGCGCTACTTGGCCGTTGTGCGATGCTTGGCCATGGTGCGCTTCTTGGCCGTGGTGCGCTGCCTCTCCGTGGTGGGCCTCTTGGCCATGGTGCGCTACATCGTGGTGTGCTACTTTACCGTGGTTTGCTTCTTGGCCGTGGTGCGCTGCTTGGCCGTGGTGCGCTTCTTGAACGTTGTGCGCTGCCTCTCCGTGGTGGGCCTCTTGGCCATGGTGCGCTACATCGTGGTGCGCTACTTTACCGTGGTTCGCTTCTTGGCCGTTGTGCGCTTCTTTGCCGTTGTGCGCTTCTTGGCCGTGGTGTGCAACTTCACCATGGTGCGCTGCTTGGCCATGGTGTGCTTCTTGGCCGTGGTGCGCTACTTGGCCGTTGTGCGCTGTTTGGCCGTGGTGCGCTTCTTGAACGTTGTGCGCTGCCTCTCCGTGGTGGGCCTCTTGGCCATGGTGCGCTACATCGTGGTGCGCTACTTTACCGTGGTTCACTGCTTGACCATGGTGCGCTTCTTGGCCGTGGTGCGCTACTTCGCCGTGGTGCGCTACTTGGCCATGGTCTGCTTCTTGGCCGTGGTGCGCTACTTGGCCGTTGTGCGATGCTTGGCCATGGTGCGCTTCTTGGCCGTGGTGCGCTGCCTCTCCGTGGTGGACCTCTTGGCCATGGTGCGCTACATCGTGGTGTGCTACTTTACTGTGGTTTGCTTCTTGGCCGTGGTGCACTACTTCGCCGTGGTGCGCTACTTGGCCATGGTGCGCTACTTCACCGTGGTGCGCTACTTCGCCGTGGTGCGCTACTTCACCATGGTGTGCTTCTTGGCCGTGGTGTGCTACTTGGCCGTTGTGCGCTGCTTGGCCATGGTGCGCTTCTTGGCCGTGGTGCGCTTCTTGAACGTTGTGCGCTGCCTCTCCGTGGTGGGCCTCTTGGCCATGGTGCGCTACATCGTGGTGCGCTACTTTACCGTGGTTCGCTTCTTGGCCGTGGTGCGCTACTTGGCCGTGGTGCCCTACTTCGCCGTGGTGCGTTGCTTTGCCATGGTGCTTGTGTATATCTGTAAAAAAATCTATTAAGTTTTATACCCAATATTAAGTACTTTTAATATTTATCTTTAATGTTTCTTATTATAAATAGAAAAGGCTCTGCTCCTTCTCAATGCATTTTTTAGCTTCACACTGTATCCCTCAACTGATTAAGAAGATGGAACCGATAAGGCTCTCTCTTGCTCCACCACTACGTTTCAAGCTGCATTCGGTATATAACATAGTATGCAAAGGGTACCTATTGTAGGTAACACTATAATAGTGTTATGGTACTCCGGACCCAAGCACCGTCCAATTTTTAAGAAGCAGAACTCAATGCCCCGCTCTGTGTTGTTATCAAACCGAAGAAATTAAAATAATTTATTCCTCCGAGTGGAAATTGAACTTCCTTGAACAACCGTCGCGTTACAGTCATACCTTGCTATAATCAAAATTATCGAAATTCTAACCTAATTCACTTCTTTTCTGTAGCACAATTACCAGATTATGCGGAGGACCTAAAACATTCAATAGCTTAAATATTAACTCTATATATATTATAATAAGAAAATAAAAATGCTTAAAAAGAATAATAGAAAGCAAAAAGATTTTTTTTTAATTTCTTGTCTGTCTGTCTGTCTATATGTATGGTCACGCTAATCTCCGAAAGTACTGACCCGATTTACTTAAAGTTTCACCAATTGCTTTGTTTTAACTCAACTTAACAATTAAACTTTGTTTCATCAAAATCGGTTCATTAAAAAAAAGTTAACGTCATTTGAATGAACTCAAGGTATTAGTTTGCCTGCGAATGTTATATAGCAATCATGCATTGGTTATAAGACTGTTAATAAAAATATATATTTTTGAAACACTATTATATAATATTTTATAAAGTAAACAAAATTGAATTGTTAGTGAAGATTACCTTCATAAATCATAACAGTTAAGTTTAAGTCGTAATTAATTGAACACAGAGATAAAGAACGATTTGATCTTGAAAGTAAATACATAAATTTTTTGGTTTGCTCGTTTGAAATAAATCTATATAAAAATCCATCCTTTCTACGTGTACATTGTAATAACGACATATTTACCAATTGTATATTAAGCTAATAATATTTGTAACTAATTTAAAAACTGTACAGGAGTTAATATGCAAACATCAGTTATTTTACAAAGAATATCATGAAAAATTTACAAAGAATATCATGAATAATTACTCAATTCAGTAATTTAACATTTAAGGCTGGTTCTGAAGCAGCTGTAAATTAAACAATTCACTGACATTAACACATTTAACGTTTCAATTTGAGTTTTAAAATTACGATGATACTTACATAACATAGGTTAAAAGAACGTAATATTACAAATATATATACCTACGATACGTAATAAGTAATTAGTTTTATGTATATTTTATAAATATCAAATATCAACATTGATCGAATTTATTAATTCAAAAAAATCGACAATTCTTACAGAAATGACGATCATGTAGTAAAAAAATCATATTAGAATATTACAGATCATGTAGTTTAAGCGGGCGTGCCGCTAGTTTATATCATATTTGTATAGAGGCTAGTCGTCGTTCAGGGGCTTGTAAGCTTGTACCTCTAAACGTGACAGGTTGTGGGTTCGTATCCCAATCAAGAAATGAAATATTTGATATCCTAATTTCTTCGCTATGGGGACGAGGTAAAGCGCGGCGTTATATTTTAAATAAGATATGATGGTTTAGCCAATATGTCTCTCTCCGTAACCGTATTTCATTTTTATACATTTCAGAAACTGACTCGTAGACCTTGATCACTTCCTATATGTTTTGTCATTGTAGGATATAAGATAGATACCTATAAATACTACACCAATTGAGAACTGAAGCCTCAACTACTGATTTTAGTCAAGTCACCTCCTTTATGTAATTTTCTTGAAATCATTCAATTCCATTTCCTTTTCCTATCTTAATTTTTTAACAAATACCATTAAAGAAACTAAAACACTTACGCAGTGGATCCGGTGAAGCTGCCACATAAATCTGCAAAAAAATAAATATTTTGTATGGACTATGGACAATATTATTAATATAATTTAAATAATTATAATCTTCATTAAAATCTAGTATTCTACAACATATGTTTACAATGGATATAGCAGAATAATTAGAGTGGATTTAGTACTACCTACTCTGTTTTTCCACTTTCCACTTAATTTTCACCAAATTATGAACAATCAAATAAAATAAATTCAATATTAATGAATCAACATGATTCATTAAATTTAAATTGCTGGTTTTGAATTTTTTTAAGAACATTATTTTTTTTGTATAAGTCACTTTATACCACTTAAAAATATACCAAAGGTAGAGGCCATATGTTGATGGCCATATGTTGATTTTAAATAATTATATAAGACTAAAATATTTAATGATTATTCTTTGATAACTTCAAACAATTTATATACATTAGATAAGTATAAATGACAAATTTCATATTTTAACTTCTTTGTGAAAAAAAAACGTAAGATTTTAATTAAAAAATATTATATATTAAGTTGTGTAATATCTACAAAATGGCGGACTCAACTAAATATTTCAATTATGAGAAACCAATGTATTTATATCTATGTATATCTTATGTATATCTTATATATTGCAAACAATAAAACAATTGAAATATATATTCTATTAAAATTGAAAATACATCACGAATAAATCAATAACAACAAAAAGCACTATTAAAATAAGCACAAACACAAAATAACACTTCACTATCACTACAATAACGTTGTTCTTCTACTATTTTATTGAGATATCCCCGAGATACTTCTGAAGTACTTATTATTATAAGATACTTTGAGATACTTACATGAAGAACAGCCACGATATATACGCAAATACGTATATCCATATTGTGGCGTTACGGTGAGAGTGTATCTTACGACTTAGTATTAAATTTTAGTACTGAATTTTTATATTGTACATGGTGTTTGTTCTTAAGCACTTGTACAAATATATTAATTGCCTCATTATATTTCATTTATAAGGGTGAATATTACTGAGAATTTTGAAGTTTTCTTTTCTTTCTCTGCTCCTGATATTGTACGTGAGATGGGGAAAATCTAAGACACTCCATTCTCACTTTCTATTTTTGAATAATAATTGCGTGTGAAGTAGCAGCGTTCTAGGTGCAGATACACAGTTGCGTGCATGATGGGCATGCCTACAATTGACGTTACGTATTAAATGTAGTAGATATATGTAGGTATATCCTACAAAAAGAGAGATATAAGAATAAAGAAGAGCCGAATGGTTATGCCCACCCCAGAATGGTCTGGTGAATCCCTAGAATTTATACTTTGAATGCCTTCCAAATTCGGCGGTAAATGGAGAACGGTGTGTTGTAACACTAGATTTCTTCTGCCTACCCTACTGTGTGAGATACAATGGTGAAACTGAAATAAAATAAGCTAAAATGTCTTTGTGCGCCGTTATCCGCCAACATTAGTCTTTTACGAATATAAGGTTATCTGTATGAGATCGCTCACTCAGTGATAAGACCGCCTTTACAGTTTGCATTATACTAGTGATATCAATAGTGTTTTTTTTAAATACAATATTGTAATATAGACAATTGTAATATTTATATGTTTCACATTATTTATTGTATTTATAATTGATCCAACGATTTCCACACGGGGCGAATGAAATATTTCATATTTTTATTCGTCACTGGTGACGATGCAAAGCGCGGCATTGAATTCCGCCACTCAACACGCAATGTCTTAATCGAAAAGTGAGAAAAGATAAATAAAAAGTGTCTTGATGGGAACAGATTGTCTTTGCAGGTTCTTAGGTTTCCAAGTCCCCTTTGTCAAAAAAAATATATAGCTGAATGGTTTGTTTGGACACGCTAATCTCCGGAACTGGTGGTTCTAATTAAAAACATCTTCTCTGTGTTGGTTACTTCATTTATGGAGGTAATCTATAGACTACATTGCATAACTTTAATCATTTAAATGTAACTTAGCCATTTATATCCAGGTAAAGGCAAGTTTTAAATATAATTTGAAGCATTTTTTTCTTCACTCATTTAGAAACGTAGTGGCGCAGTGAAACATAAATATAATGTTGATTTCAATTAAGACATGAGCATGGACATGGGCGTATCAAGGCATATTTTCCTGGGCCTGTGCTTCAGTGTCATGCCTTGAAACATTGGTCATCCTATTGAAACGGAGCTAACTTTTAATATGAAATATGACTTTTAATATGAAATAGTTTGAAGGGGCCGGGAGGTCCGAGCCCACCCCATAATAGTCTTGTACCAGAAGTTTTAGTAATAAAAATTTTATCCTAGAAAATACAACTTTTACAGTAACAAATCTGTTCAAAGATAAAGTCCTGTGTAAATATTTTTAGACACTTCAGGGGAAAGCAATGAACTATGAATAATTATTAAATGAATGATGAATAATTATTAAAATTGTTAATTTAAAAATTTTTGCATGCTATATCCCACATATACCAGGGTTGGTAGTGATTATTGTCGAGACACTCCATTCCACTCGCACGATTTTCTAGACATTCCGTGTTCATTGGCATAACACAATGCCCTGTATTGTCTTACCTAACCTGGAAAATGAAAATAAATTAAAAAATCCAATCCAATGGCCTCAATTAAATATTATTTTTGAAACTTTTCCATAAAGCCTTAATTACCTAAATTTGATATTACTTGCAAATTACAATATTAGCTCAGTTGCTACTATTTTAAATATTCTTACAATACTTATGTCTATATACCGACTTGACGTACCGCACGCGTCATTATATTAAAAACGAGCGGCTCGCCAGCGGCTTCGCCCGCTTAAACTACATGATTATTGATTTAATAAGCAGAAGTGATTGACAACTAAAATGACTTCTAATATGATTTTTTATTACTTTAATCTGTAATATTCTCAAATGATTTTTTATAACATTATCGTAATTTCTATAAGAGTTTTTGATTGTTTCGAATTAAAAAATACGACCAATGTTGATATTTGATTTATAAAATATACATAAAGCTAATTATTTATTATACGTATATATTTTTGTAACATTACGTTCTTTGTACCTATGTTATGTTTTTTAAAACTCTGTTAAATGTGCTGATGTCAGTGAATAATTTAATTTACTGCTTCAGAAACAGCCTTAAATGTTAAATTATTGATTTGAGTAATTATTCATAATATTCTTTGTAAAATAACTGTAATGATTGCATATTAACTCCTGTACAGTTTTTAAATTAGTTAAATGTACAATTGGTAAATATGTCGTTATTACAATGTACACGTACAAAGGATGGATTTTTATATAGATTTATTTCAAGCAAACGAAAAAACCAAAAAAGTATTTGTATTTACTTGATGTTTCTTTTAAGATCAAATCGTTCTTTATCTCTGTGTTCAATTAATTACGACTTAAACTTAACTGTTATGATTTATGAAGGTAATCTCCACTAACAATTTAATTTTGTTTACTTTATTGTATAAAATATTGTTTAAGAGTGCTTCAAAAATATATATTTTTATCAATAGTCGAGTTTATCAACCTAGATGTTTCGAATGTCATTCTTTAGCCAGGAATCTTACCAGCGCGATTGCTATATAAAATAAAAAATAAAATTTTAAAGAACCGATTTTAATGAAACAACAACATTAATTGTTGAGTTAAAACAAAGCTATTTGTGAAACTTTTAAGTAAATCGGTTCAGTATTTTCAGAAAAAAATGTGACCATACATATCAACAGAAAGAAAGACAAGAAATAAAAAAATTTTTTTTTGCTTTCTATTATTCTTTTTAAGTGTTCCTCTATCCATTTCAGTCAAAATTACTAAATGTTCAGACAAAATATTTTTACTGTCTTATTATATACAGACATACATAATTTAATATAATCAAATTAACTGAGGCCAGTTATGACGCAGACGGTACACGCGACTGGTTTTGGGCCCGATTCCCACGAAATATTCAATATTTTCATCTCCTCGCTCTCGAGCTACTCAACGCCTCCAATGCTTCCCGAATACTAATTAATACCATTTGGTTGTGCGATTTTTTTGCTTTTTTTATTATTTTTGTAATGGCAGAGGAAATCTAGTCTTAGACACTGCGTTCCCACTGTAAGTGTTGAGAAGCAGAACTTATATCTTGTCACAAGGACATGAAAAATGTAAATAATTCATTCCCCCGAGCGAGCACCGAACCCACAACCGTTACGTTTTCAGTCACACACTGTGTCCCTGTTGTGCTAGAGATATCTTCTGGGTGGCCCTGCACTTTAGCTTTGAACAGATATGTTAGATATGTCTAAACGATGTTTTTTTTTTTAATTTTTCGGAATCTTGTTGTAATAAAAATTTCTGGCTTGGGCACCAGGCTATTCTTTAGTGGGCACGGTCCACCCGGCCACGCCTCCTTCAAATTTGATTATTTTTTTTCTCTTTCTAACATTAAATTGAGTAATAAGTTTATAGAACGAAATGAGAATATCTATATAATTCATTTTCAAAAGTCAATCGAACCCATTACCTGCACATTTACAGTAAGACGCCATGCATACCAATTATCTTTACATACAGGGTGGAAGAGGCAGCGCTCCTTTTACGGAAACAGCATATAGGGTAAAATATTTCAAACCCATACCTAAAAAATTTATCGAGGTAACTTAACAGTTTAGACGTAGGATTTATCGTAGATTTATATATATTGTTTTTTAATTTCGGCTTTTATGGAGTAGTTAAAACTATGGTTTCATTTAAAGTTGTGCTGACACTGCCATCCTGTATATACAAAAAGTGGTACCGTCAACAAAAAAATAACACAAAGAATTTTAAAATAATTTATTTACGCTTTGGTACAACTAATCTCTATACACATAACTATGACACAATCTAAATAATCAATGTCAATATATATTATAATATTATAAATTACACCAAACGGGCATCAAATCTGTACTCATAAAGAAGGGTCACATACATTTATTAATAAATTTAATAATTTTTTAAATAAAACTTATTGAAATTGACATAAACACTATTATAATAATAATAAATATATTTAAAAATAAATAAAAAAAATTATATGATAAAATTAATATGAAAATTAATGAACCATGTTAACAAGAAAATTTGTTCTACATAGATTTTTTATGGATTTGAAAACACAACTTTTTTTTAGGGTTCTGTACTGAAAAGGTTAAACGGACTCTATTACTTGAGTCCGTTTCTAGTAATCGAAATCAGGCAGTTGAAATGTTCACTTAAATTGAAATGGTCTTTCATTGTTGCCGCTATAACAACAAATACTAAAAAAACATAATAAAATAAATATTTACGAGGCACCCATACTACAAATGTGATTTTTTGCTGGTTTTTGCTCTATATTGATAACGGCAACAGGTAGACTCATGAAAAAATCACAGAATATTTTGTTATATATACACGGTTACTGTTTATGCATCGTTTCTGTCACATTTAGACTGTTACATTTAGAATGAAATTCGCCTAGTAATCAAAATCTATAGGGCAATTCTCGTCAACCTAAAACTTAAATTTGGCAAAAAGTGACAACTGACAGTATAAATAAAGGAAAAGCAATCGAAATTGATAATCTATAGATAAGTCACAGAAAAAAACTATCATAAGCTCATATTTGTAAAAACTTAAGTTTGTCAACTTTTATAAGTTGTACTTCCCGTTGACCCACTACTTAACACTACATTGGTATGACATTGGTACGGAATCCTCGATGGGCCAGTCCGACTCGCACTTGCTCAGTTATTTCGTCATTAAACGTCATTACAATGAATATAGATTTCTAAATATGGTTAGTGATGAGACAAATAAATTATTATGTAACGAAAAAAAAACATTATTTATTTTTTTTGTTCATATACACATATATAAGCTTTATTAAATGAGAAAAAACCGATTTTATCTAATATATAAACAAAATCTATGCATACTACATATGTATAAATGTTACCGTGTTTTATTATTGACACAGAAGAAAATAATAATGTGACAATTACATACAGATACACAACATTATAACTATTAATAACTATTATAGATATTAAAAGTTAAAAAATTAAATGCATTTTGGAATTACATATATTGTCTATACCTATATTATAGAAAATAATATTTTCTTAGTAATTATTTTATAACAATAGACAAAAATTGTGTTAGGAATATATTTATTCAGTTTCTTTCTGTATTTTGTGCTTACTTTTTTAAATCTAGAAAAAATACTTATAAAAAATAATAGTAATATTAATTATAATTAATTTATTTGGTTTTCTTGAGATAAAGTTGAAAAGTTACTGTAAAATTTTTACCTAAGTATATAGAAAGTGAGACAATTTTTTTGTTCTTTAATTGCTTTTCATTTTAAAAAGGAAAAGAAAAAATACATGCAAATACTACATTACAGCATAAAAAAATACATTTCGAAAAATTTATTACAAACGGTTTTTATAAAGAATGCCTTAATGATATTTTATATAGATCCAGCAAATAAATCGAGTCTGACTTAAAAAAAAAATTAAATAACTTCAATTCCTTAATTTACTAATAAAACATTGAATATATTTTTTTTAAACGAATACTATTTTTTTCTAGTAAATTAAAGAATTTCCTGTCTTTCTATAGAGAAATTAATAGTAATCAAAAATGTACAGATAGCAAAAAAATGTACAGTCTTAATTCTTTTGGCTTTAACTGTGGACCGGATGTGGTCATAATGTTATAACAATATTTTTATTTTAAGAGAAAACTTAGCGTTAAGACACTCTCTTCTACATTTTCCATCTGAATTCGACAGATTGCGGAACTCAACGCAACACATAGAGTGTATACAATAGTTCTTCCCGAGTGAGTATAGATAGAACCTACAACCATCGCGCTAATTTTGCTATTTTATAATTGTTACATATTTTTTTTATATAAATAAACACATATTTAAACCTAACATGGAAGATTCTTACCGACTAGTATAATTTTGAAGTCGATATTATAGAAAAAAATCCAATTATTTTTAAATTAAACTTAAATAATGTTAAGAGAAAAAAGATATTTTTTCCATATTTTTTTTATAATATCGACCATTTTAGTAAACACCTAAGGAACGTTTAAGAGTATTATTAAGAAAAAGAATACAAATAATATTGATTTACAAAACAAATACTAAAAAGGGCAATAGTTTTTTTTTTTCATTTTCAAACATGCTTTGAAAATGAAAAAAAAAATTTTAAAAAATCACAATTACTAAAAAAAGAATTGCAATATTTTCATTAAAATATGATTTTACACTAAAAATTATATACATTATTACATGTCATATATAATATAACTATTTATTTTAATTCTATATAATTACAACATAGATTATTTATTGAGTAAAAATATTCAAAAGAAATTGGTGGGTTACTTTAAAAAAAAAAAATGTCATGGCCACATACAATACGGTCGACAAGTCTTGGCCACCCTTAATTTTGGATTTTCTGAACTATTGCGTATGCTAACACTCGTGCTAACAACCACAACCACACCACAACCATCTACCGCTAAGTTCTGTGCCGAAACGACTCCGAGACCGTATTGTATATAAATTGTCCCTAAATCACTGTAATTCTTTAAAACTAGAAAAAAAAATAGATTTTATTTATACTAGATACATACGTCATTTACATATGTATATATATATATATTTTCCCCGTTCACGTTTATTGTTCACTAGTGAACAACACGTGGTTTCAACCGCTTAAGCTTATACATAAGTTTGATATACTAGCCAAATTATGCCTCAAATGTTACCTCAATGGATGCCCATATGTGATACTGTAATGTATATTACTCTAAGGTCTCAGTAAATCCGTTCAGTAGTTATTACGTGAAAGTTGAACAAACAGTCAACCTCACAATCTTTCACATTCATAATATTAGTGAGATTGTCTCGTCACTTGTGACTGTGTTGCATGGTTTAGTAAAAATAACAAAATATTTAAAGAAATTAGAAAAATAAACGATTATTGATCCTTTGAGATTAAAAATAATTGCCACAATAGCCTCTTTTTAAGATCAACTTATATAACGTTTTTTATATCAATTATCTTACGTATTACTTACATAATAATAAGATATATTACGTTAAACTGAAGAAAGAAACAAAATAAAAAAATGAATATCTTTTAGTTCTATTTTTTTGTTAAGTAATTCCTATTATATACATTTGAATTATATGTAAATAGATATTAGTGACAATTCTCACTTCCTTTAATTTTTTTTTAATATTAGATTTTTTATCATTTATTTTCTAATATATTTTTTCCTTTAACAATTGGAATTCGAACTCACGACCATATATATATATATATATATATATATATATATATATATATATATATATATATATATATATGTGTGTGTGTGTGTGTGTGTGTGTATATATATTATTTAGCTTATATGTAATTTTTAAGTACTTAAATTTAAGAAAGTATTGTCTATAATCTAAAACAAACTTTTATATACATTTTTTTTATTTAAGAAAAAAAATAATAAAAAATCAGGCAGTATATCATCGGACAGTCTTTTGTATTTTGTGAACAAAAATAACCTTTGGCTTCGATTTTTAAAAATTAATTAAAAAAATGTTTTTATTTTTAAGGAAAAAAATTATTACGATATGGCTTCATAACTACTGTTTTATATATATCGACTCACTTAAAACAAAGAAAAAATATTGTTTTTTTTTTAAATAAATACTAACATACATTAAGTATAACAATTTTTTCAAACATCAATTTTTTTCAAAAGAAATCTTGTTTTTTTGTCATTTTCTTTTAAATTTCCTAACACCAAAGAGATCAAACTTTAAACGTTTTTAAACAAGTTTTTTTTTTTAATTTGCCGATGTTTCCTTACGTCCAGTGAAGGATACGATTGAACGAATCCCTTTTACTGAGGTCTGTAAAAATAAAACATTATTTTATATTTATTATAGTAGAGGGTAGACAGAGGGAACCTAGTGTTCATCAATCATCCATCAATGCTCAATTTTCGTTTCCCGTCCAAATTTGAGACAACAAGCAGTGTCTCAAATTTGTCTCAAATTTTGTGAAATCGAACTCACAACCACTCCGTTTATAATCAGACACTGCCCCCTCTGCGTCACGATGGCCTTAAGGTGTCAATGCAAAGGCTTTTCTACTTATTAACTAAAGTTATTTTTATTATAAATATATGTAAAAAATTTTTATATTATAATCAAAATAAATCGAACTACCTTCTTTTTAGATCCATTCAGATAGTCCTTATACATTTCCGATCGTAAATATCTCGAATAACTGTCAGATTTCATCAGGTGATAGACGTGAGCCTGAAAATTTATATTTTTATTATATTTCTTATAAATAGTAAAAAAAATTTTGCACGTAGATTCACGTTGTATCCGCATATAGTAGGGTCGGCAGAGATAACGTAGTTTTAAGACACTCTGTTTTCCACTCACCGCCGAATTAACATTATATTGCACGTTGAACAGCTGATTTAACGCAGCGCTTTGTCTTGATACCAGAGGGAGGAAATGAGAACATTAATAATTATTAATTTCCCTGACCAGGAATTGAACTCATAGCATTGGTGTGTAGACACCACTTTTGCGAGTCACACGCTATTCTATTTCGCCACGACGCCTTTAAATATGTTATAATAAATTGAGAATGCTTGAAAATAGCTTGGGATAATAAAAGGATAATAGCTAATAAAAGGATATATTATATTTTTCTATATACCAAATTTTATTATTAATATATAACATCGGCTTTTTTAGGGAACGTACAAAAAATTTTACCCAGCGGGATATGAACCTTGGAAAGCGTTCAAGCGTTCTGACCACTAAGGCATACGTTCTTATCAAGTTACGTCATAATTCTTATACGCGCGTTATCCACTTTTATATTTTATATTTTCTTAAAAAGCATTTTTCATTTTTAAGTAAAAAATCACACTACAAAAATGTTAAAATATTAAACAAAATTTATTGCATAAGAAAAAAATTAATTAAAAAAAACCTGGAGTAAAATTTTTCAATTAATTAATTGATTTATTCTTTGATAAAAAAAAAAATGTCTGACAGCAACATTTCATAATAATCAAATTTTAAATTTTATATAATATATAATTATCTAATTTTAATTCTTAATTAACATTGTATGTAAAATCTGAAATAAATTGTTTTTATTTATTAATTATTATTTATTAAATAAATAAGAATAATGTATACATAAATACCTGAGCTTGATCAAAACAGTATCTGTCGGCCGCACCAGACTCCACCTTCACCCGAGTAAGTTCTCTGCAAAAATATATACATATTTCTCTTTTTAGCTTCACGGTGTACCCCACACATAGCAGGGTGCCTACCCTGAGAAGGAATCTGGAAAGCTAGAGCTAAAACACTCTTTTCAACACAATCCACCTAATTCTTGAAGCATTGCGTGTCGAGTGGCGGAATTCAACGCCGCGCTTTGCTTCTTCACCAAAGCAAGGAATTAAATATATCGAATATTTCATTCCCCCGAGTGGAATTCGAACCCATAACGGGTGTGCCCCTGCGTCACGTTGTTTTTCGCACACGGCAGGTAGGCAAAAGGAAACCGGCAAAAGAAAACCTAGTGATAACACATTCCGTTCCTCATTTTCTGCCAAATTCCCATGAAGTGGAATGAAGTATTTGTATTTTCCTCAACATATACGGTCACTCAACCACAAGAGATTTTTCTTTAGCCTCACGCTGTATCTCGTATATAGCAAGGTAAGCCGAGGAGACACCCATTCACACAAATATACAGTATATTTAACTCTTCCTCAGATACACTGTTATACTCTAATCCTCTCTTTGACAACCATACTCTATTCTTCTCCCCCATACTCTCTCTCATTGTTTCTCTCTCTCTCTCCTATCAGGGACAGGCTATTGGCACACACAAATACACACTCGCATGCACTCTATCTCACTCTCCCCGTCACCTGCTGGCAGCATCAATGTTGACGGGCGACGGAGCATCAGCGGCGAGGAACTCCTTCCATATTTCCTTGGCTCGTGAGGACACGCGACGTATGGGTAGAGCTTTCAATTCCTGGACGGCCAGCCAGAATCTGTAATTGAAGAAAAAATTGCAATAATTTATCATTAAAACCCTCCACACAAAATTCTCTGAAATATAAGTGAACAACAACAAAAACAATAATAATCTTCAAAATACTGAACATATTTTCTTAAATCATGGCTAAGAACAATCTCGATTAAGTTACCTTTCAAACAAAAAAGCTAGATCAAAATCGATTCATACGTTTTGGAGTTACGATGTCACAAACAGTCATACAGATACACAGACACGTCAAACTTATGACACCCCGCCCTTCTACTTGTTATCGTCAGGTGTTAACTAAATAAATTGTTAGCATTTCCATCTTGTCCAAAGGAGGACAGCATCTAAATGTACACTGTAATTCAATACAACCGCTCGCACTTGGAATGCGTCCTGTGTCACCACGAGCGCAGTACGCTCTCGGAGTGGTGACCGCCCTGAAGTTAGGTTTTCTAACATGAATTTTGCGCATTGTTCACACGCGCTAGGGAAGAAAATAATCAAAAATGGCAAATTTCCCAAAAAAAAAAAACACCTGCACACCCATCTACAGCCAACTTCAGGACGGCTCCGAAACCATACTGTACACTATAGACATATTAATAAAAAAATCGAACCCACACTCACTTCAAATTCTCACCACTAAACTCTTTGCTCAGGAACTTTGCGAAATGGTCTCGTCCGGGAGGGTCTCGGAGAAGCTCTCGGAGACCGAACGACCAGCGCCTTACACGACGGAGTGGCAAGGGCTCTTTACTGCAATATTATCATTTTTTAGCTTTACACTGCATCCTTTATATAGAAACAGCAATCGATAAATATTTACAAAAAAATACAATGTCTTGACGCTAAGTTCATTATTAGTATAAAAAAATAAAAAAAATGGATAAAAAAAAGCTTAAAATGAGAAAAATTAAAAAAAAAAACAAATAGAAAACAGATTAAAAATCCCCAACACAAACCACTGTCTCTCCTGGTCCCACAGCTCGGTGGTGTCGCTTATCCAGGGGTTGGGCCACTCGGGCGGCGTCAGGAACGCGTCGTACTCCGCGTACTGCGAGCAGTAGGATATGAACCTGGGAAAAGACGATCAAGTCATATGAAAAACCAAAGACAATTACTAAGAATTGTCTAGGAAAGAAAAAAGTCCTAAGTGTGGAATAACACATTAAAAATGATAAAAATAAAAAAAAATAGAGAGAGATATTGAGTGGCAAAACTGAACGTCACAGTATCCGACCAGAGCGGAGGAATAAATAATAAATAATTCATTACCCCGAGTAGAAATCGAACCCACAAAATTGCTGCAACATACGGTACTTTACCGGTACTTCATTAACGTCCGACATGCACTTTCAACATAAATTAAAAAACAAATAACGGAGTGTCTTAACACAAGACGCTTATATACCTTACTATCCTAGTAATATTATAAACGAGAAAATTTGTGACGACGTATGTTTGTTGCACTCATACAAAAACTACGGAACTACTGTATAATTGGGCTATAATGTAACAATAAGTTGAAGCGGACGCTTACATTTCAGCAACTTTGCTCACTTTGACGTTCCTCCTTTCCAGTCTCGCTTTCAAAATGGCCAGCTGTCGTTTGGCGGCCTCTATTTGTTCGTCTATTGATTTCTCATTGTTTTCTATAGTTTCGGATTGTTGGGAGGTCTCCCCTGGAAATAATTTAAATTATTTTTTTATTTAATTTAAATATGTTTTTATTCATTTATCCATTCATTAATTTATTAATTAATTTATTTTTTATATTTTGTTTTGAATAATGAAAAGAAAACTATTTTTTTTACTAAATATTGATTGAAATTATTAGGAAAAGAACATTTATAAATGTAAAAAAAAATGCTAGCACTAAGTTCCCTCAGCCTACCCTGTACCCTACCCTACCCCAATACCCTACCCTACCCCAATTAAAACTGTACCTTACCATTTTCTTTGACATTCCCTTCGTTACATTTCTCCGCATTCTTCTGTATGGCCTCCTCACTCTCTTGCGCATTAGTTATTGTTACTATCGGATTGTTCTAGAACGAAAAGTAATATTAGTTTTAACTTCTGTAAGTTTCCCTTCTGTAAAACCCAATAAAAAAAACAAACTCGAAATACATCATGGAGTGTTCTGACACAATGTTCCCTATGGGTACCCTAAAATTAAGATTAAACATTAAATAAAAAAAATACCTTTAGATTATGTTGCAATATCAACTCTTGTCTTTGCTTTAGTCTTTTTGATTTCATTGCGTTTATTCGTGATAATTTTTTTGGGTCCATCTCGGTTGTATTTACGCAGCCAGGCTAAAAGAATAATAAATACAAATAAATATTGGTTTAGCTCGTTACCCTTAGTTCGTTACTCTTGCCAAACGTATTTCGATTCGTAATTAAAAAAATATATGTATAATTTTTGTATAATATTACTTATATCATCATCACAATATTTTTTTAATATTGCGTAAGGGCCGACGTACAACGAATAATAGTAGAATGATGTTGCTTGCAGAATGACGGATACTGGCCATTGGGTATCGGAAGACGGATGACGGATAGTGGGAAAAGAAAGACGGAACAGGTGAAACGGATAATGGATGACGTATAACAGGTAACGGAAGACGGGTGACGGAGTACGAGAAACATGTGAAACTAATGATGAATGACGCATGATACGGTTAACATGTGAAACTGATGATGAATGACGCATGACGGAAGATGGGTACCTGAGAAAGGGTAATAGACGGAGCAAGATTGATAATCGGTGATAATCAGACATAAGACGAGTAACTGAAGATGGGTACATGAAGAAGGGTGACGGATGTATGATGGCGGGTGACGGACATCAGGTAGGACCGACGAGTAACAGGTACGGATTATGGATGGATAAATTATATTTGCAGTGTGTCTGAATGTTTTATCACTTTCACAGACAATTTTTATATTTTTATATTATATGAAAATAGTAAATGATCTAGTGCCCAAAAAATGTAATTAAAGCGAGCAAAGCGAAAAAATAGTTAAAAGCGTAGTGCCTAAACTCTTTATTTTATTTATCTTACCATCGGTCTGTGCACATCCCAGAATGCCCTTTCTTGACTGTCTAACACTTTCCTTTCTAGTTTATCACGTTTTTTGTCCACCTGTAGTTAATATAAAAAAATATTAGTTTCTTTTTGGCTTCACGCTGTATCCCGCATGTCGCAGACGGAGAGAGGGAACATAGTATTAAGTGATTTCTTTTCGAACACACGCGTTTCGAGTTACGGAACTCTTTACTGCGTAGAAATTTTAAATAATTTAAATATACTTGTTTTAGAAAACGTATAAAAATTTGAATTGTTTTTTAGCGCCGTTCATTACACATTTACCTTGCTCTGAGCTTCGGCCTGCATGAAAATAAACTCCCATTTACGGCTGAACATCTTTTGGAGTCTCGCCAATGATTCCGCTTCATAATCAGCCAGTTCAAGCCTGGCTTTGTTCTGCATTGTCCTTTTGCAGAGGTAAACGGCTGTAACATTGAAAAAAACAGATGTAAAATTGAGCTAAACTGGTTTCAATTCAAGCAAATAGGCTGTAAAATTGAAAAAATCGATGGTAAATTTGATTGAATCGACTGTAATATGTAGTAAAAATCAACTAAAATTGTATAAATGGAGAAAACAATAATATATAATAATATAAAAGATTATTATGTAATAATGTTCAAACTAAAATACAATTATTACTATTAAAGATATGAAGTATGTTTATTTAATGTTTTTTTTTTTAAATAATGTTAAGACAGGCCATTCGAAACTCAACCCGGTGCTTTGTCTTGTTAGAAATGAAAATTATTTATAAAAAGAGTAAAAAATATAATGTTACTTATAATATTTAATATAAATATTATAAATATGTAAGTTTGTGATATAATGGATGTCTAATCGTCTCTTACGCAAAAACTACTGAACGTATTTAGATAGAATTTTACAGCTTACATCAGAATAACACATAGGATACAATGTTTCTAAACAATTTGTTATAATTTGGCTATAATAAAACAAAAAGTTAAAGCGGGTGAAGCCGCGGGCGGGTCACTAGTGAATAAGTACATACCATAATCGGTATTTTCCGGCTCCCATTGATTCGACGGCCAAAAGTACGGTGTTTGAAATCTGTTAATACAAAAGAAAATATTTAAAAGAAATCATGTTTTAAAAGTAAACTCGACGGTTGTGTGGGATCGATTCCCTCTCGGAGAAATAAATATATAATATTTTAAATGTTGACGACAATTTTTTTCAACACATACCGTAGCGATACTCAACACCGCGCTCAGTCAACAAATAACATGATTTTCAATTAAAAAAAACCTTTTAATTTAACCCAATCTCTCATTATCAATCATTCTTATTCAATTTCCAACTTTATATAAATTAAATAATCGGTAGATATAAGTACTTGGATATGACTTGCTGGATTGGTCAACATATGTATATCTCACTGTTTTCAAAACCTTACCTATAATAAGTATTATCATTCTTCACGGTCAAGCAATGATCATCAATCGGGAACAAATAGCCGTGGGCCGCAAGTAAATGAGCTAAATGCAACGCTTCCCAATTTTCTTCCAAGTTCAAGTGTCTCGTCAACCACGATATTAGATCTGAACCTGTGAACACCTGAGAAAAAATGGTTGCTTTAAAACGTAAAATACCTTTTAGCTATTATTATTTATATTGAACAATTGAATTTATATTGAACAAAGAATTTAAACACACATGACACCGTTTCCAGCGTCTACCTGTTTAGAATAACAAAGTCCAAGTACAGAACGGACCTAAACTTAAGCTTTCTTAATTTTTGGGCATTTTACACTCGCGCTTGCTAAGAAAATAATCAAAAGCAAGAAAAATCTACAAACAGTCAACTTCAGGACAGACTCCGAGACCGTACTGTACCTGCAGTCAGAGTTACCTCCTGCACTTAGATTGTGTCATACAAAACTCTTAGTTGTTTCTATTTAACAGTGGAAGCGAAGCCGCAGGCAAAAGCTAGTTTTTATATACTATAACTTACCGATGGTATTTTCGTCATGAAACTCTTGACTGTCCGAACTGGCACACCAGTGTTCTCATCTTGCATTTTTTCTATTATTGCTTCCATCTAAAATAAATAGAAAATATGTGTTAAAAATCCTAAGAACAGGGCACCAGACTATTCTGAGATGGGAACATGCCACTTCTTTAGGCACTTTTTATGCCCACATTTTGCTCACCTTTTTATAAACTAAAAAATTGGGAGACTCCTCGGGTGAAGGTATCGTGGATATTAGAGCTTGAACACTCGGGGGTAGGTTAGTTATCATGTTATCTTTGTCCTTCTTATCCTTTTCCTTGTCTTTTTCATCTTTTGTGCTTTTTGTTGCATCCCTGTAAAAAAATAAAATATTGTATTAATGTAAATATTGTAAAACCTTTTTAAAAACAACCTTTCTAAGTGTTTATGGTGTATATTATTTTATAAATCAAGCTTCATTTGATACCCATATTAGGTGGGATGTGAAAAAATTGTAATTTCATTGTCATCTGAACTAAAGTCGTAACCAAAATTTCAGCTTAATCGGCTACTGCTTAGGGAGTCAAATTGAGTTACAAGATTTCACATACAGAAACTAATGCGGCATATTACTAATCTTAAGAACTACAACTTTGAATGGTTTTTTTTTATATTAAATTATCCATTTATCAAAGAAGACCATAGGCTATGTTATATCACATTAAGAAGTGTGTTTCAGAAGGACAATGCCTGAGCTTCACAACTCTACAACGGAATATAATTACAAGATATTATAGATATTAGTGCTTGGACATTCAGCAGTAGGTTAGCTAGCATGTTATCTTTATCTTTAATTGAGCTTTATGTTGCATCAAGTATAAGGATTGGATTGATATGGTACATGTTTATAGTATTTAATTTAAATTTAGTAATTTGAGCAAAGGGTCAGTATTTCAACCCCTTGTTGCAACTTGATATAAATGTAAGGCTTAATTAGCAACAAGCTTTTGTATGGTAAACCATAGGACCTCTTTCTTGGTCTTATTATCTTAATTTTTTAATACATTTTTTTAGCTTGATACAGCCTTACTCTGCTATGTGCAGGTTCCTATTGGAACCTGGGAATCTAGTATCAAATGCTCGATTTCCATTATTGCTCTTCCTTTTCCCACTTTCTGCGAATTCTGGAGGCTTTGGAGGATACCACCAATTTGGTAAGCAGTTCTGCTAAGACAAGCCAGCCAGAACCTAAACATTTGTTTTTTCAATGTCAATGATGTAATTTAATTATTTTATAGACTAATAACTAATCAAATAATTTCTTTTGGCCCTATTATTTGTGTAATAAATATATACATTATTAGTAAATCAAAATAAACTACCATACCTAGAAGGTCCCTGCTGACAGGCTTTCTGCGCCTTCTCCGAAGAATTCATCGTAACCATTTTAATTAAATTGTATCACTTGCAAAATAATTAAAACTTACACTTCATGTTCCATACCTATATTCAAATATAATTTTAAAACAATTAATTTAAAAAATGGGCTTAAATTAGTATATTTTAGGAAAATTTATCACAAATTTATATTTTTTTTGTAAAATCCCTATATTTTATAATATTATTTTGAAATTTCTGTTTAATATTAAATATAGGTCAAACTACTCAATAACTAATAAGGTAATTTATGACACAACAAGCCTATAAAAGTATAATATAACTGTTGCAACCATTAACAGTTTATATACACAGTATTTAGTGTATAAACATATATATACACTAAATACTGTTTTATTTCTTAATAACTTCACGTATAACACCGCATTAATGTATTTTACGTTTAAGAAACTAAATTTAAGCGAATATTCTGAGTTATTATACAAAAAACTATGAACCAAGTACGGATGAAAAGATTTAGGGCACCTTATACGTTTATTCACTTGACTAGCTTCCTTTTTATTTGATCTTTGGTACAATTAATACATACATGACATGTTTTTTCACTTTACCACAATGATAAACTACATTTTAATATCAATTTTAATTCATAAAAATAAGAAAGAAATCGCAAATTTTATTGAAATAGAAATACGTCCAAATGTCAAAGTACAGCCATTAATCAGTTCAGTTGTATTTTTTTTGTCTGTGCCCTGTTAAAGCGAGATGCATATAAATATACTTAACGTTAGAGCGAGGTGGAACGTTTACGTAGTTATAATGCAACTTAATTTAAATGTCGGTAATTGTAAGGATGGGAATAAGTTTTGTGACCATTTTTAATTTATCGCCTTATACTAGAAGTTCGATAGCGCATGTGTTTACCAAGTTTATTGAGCGTTCTGCCACTATTAATAGATTGAGGAAATTTTAAAATTTAATTGAAAATAAATTTAATTATTATCTCAATATTTTAACTACAATCTATATACATTTATTTAAAGTAATAGATTTATTTTGTATTATATACATTTCATTAATTAGATGCTAATAAACAATATAATAATTTATCCATCTATAAAGTACAGAAATCTATAAGTTTATATTTAAATTTGCAGAAATATTTTTATTTTAATATTAAGCTATTAATAATAACGCCGTAGCCGTCGTAGCGCAGGGGCATATACGTGTAACTGTAATGTGGCGGTTGTAGGTTCGATTTCCCCTCAGGGGAATGAATTATGATTTATTAAGATTATCATATCTTCACTCTGATATTGAGTTCTGCAACACAGAATGCCTCGAAAATTTAGCTTCACGCTGAGTATATGCACTCTGTTCACCATGCACTGCCAAATTTTAGAAACATCGGGTATTGAGTGATGAAACTCAACGTCGCGCTTTGCTTCGTTACGCGAAAAATGCGAGAAAATGATATATTTTTTAAAATATTGAATATTTTATTCTCTCGGATGCGAATCGAATCCACAACCGTCGCATTTGTAGTCGCACACATGTGCCTTTGCGTCACGACTGGCCTGAGCGAATAATTTATCAGTGTATAATAAATCGATTACGTCAATTTGGTCGTTCAAACTAAAACATATCTTTATCTTTTAGAGAACACGTTCTCTTTCGTCCTTGACATTCTCAAAACGCAATTATTATACGTATATAGATATATTAAAAATATATATAAATGGCTACGTTTTGCTACTGCATTCTATTCAAATAAAACTCATGAATAGTAGTGTTCTGCCCGTGACTTCGCCCGCTTTGCTTATACTAATATAATATGCAAGTATTATATAAGCATTCCTTTTATATTACTCTGTCTACTTCTGTTCTGTTATTTGTTATTAGTGAAAACCGCATTAAAATACGTTGCATTATTTGAATTAGTTAAGTGTATATCTGTCGAAAGTAAGGTGGCCAGGTGGCCGGAAATCTGGGATTGTCCCGGAATTAACGTACCCCTGCAAAATTTTTGATTCCTAGCACTTGTAGTAATGAAATTTCATACAAATTATCAACCCAGAAAACCATCCCTTGATCGAATATATCAATTTCCCATCTCAATAAGCACCTAGATCCTACAAATAACGCTATTGCAAAATATGGGACTCCTAGTGACTTATCTTAGTGACCATCTACGTCCTATAAATAACGCCCATGTAAAATTTAAATACGTGGTTAGATTGTGAAACTCAACACCGCAATTTATTTTACTATGATGAGCCTACAACCATCAAACCATGTTTCCAAAGAATTTAATAAGTAAATTACTGTACAATTTATAAAAGAAACGTTAAATAGTGTTGCTTAAGGAGTAATTAAAATTGTAGTACTTTTACTTTTTCTAAGTACATTTCAAAACCAACTAGATCATTAGTTTGGTTAATGATTGCAACGCAAGGTCGTTGGTTCAATTTCCACTCGATTCATTATTTGTTTTCTAAACTCCACGTTGTATCACGCATATCTACAGCAGTAAGCACTGGGCTCTCTATTTTCCTTAAAATTTTCGAGACACTACGTATTGAGTTTCCGGACTCAACCCTTAGTCTCGTTGTCAGAGCGAAAACATAAAAGTATTAAATACTTAATTTCCCGAGTGTGAATCGAACCCACATCCATTGCGTTTACGGTCACATACTGTGCCAGTGTCACAGTGCCAAATAGATGGATGTAATTTTTATTATGAGACCATCGTGACGCAGTAGAACAGGGTCTGTTTGTAAACGTGGTTGCGGTTGTAGGTTCGACCCCTCTCCTCTGGTGAAACAAAGTGGGGCATTAAGTTCCACAATTCAACAAGTAATGTCTCGAATTCTGGTATAATGTGAAGAACGGAGTGTCTTAACACTAAAACACACTTGTAAAGACAATCCATTCTTCACTTCCTGCCCGAAATCTCGACATTACGTGTTGAGAAGTGGATCTTAAATTTGGAGAAGTGGATCAACTGCCTTCTACTTCGAGAGCGAAGAACTGAACTGAAAGCATTAAATATTTGATTTCGTCGAGTGGGAATCGAACCCACAGGCTGTCGCGTTTACAGCCGCACGCTTTTTATCCCTGCGCAACGACTGGACGTATGTTCGGAATCCATATGGATTCCGCACTACCCTGCAATGCGGGAAAAGGCGTGAAGCTGATACTAAAAAAAATGCAAATTTAAAGCTTTTAGTCCAGCTATTGTGTGGCAGGATTTAAATTAAAAAACAAAGTGATTGTAAAACAAAAATCGATTCCGTATACAGTATACTTATACTATAAGGTCATTTACTTTCAAATCACCGAGGCCGTCCGGACCTTTTCCTTGTCAATGCACTTGTCGCAGATTAAAAAAAAAGAAGTACAAAAAAAATTATTGATGGATTATGTGAAAGATAGAGTGTAAGAAATTTCTTTGTAATTCGTGCATCATACCGTCGTCGTCGTCATCGTGCAAACTGCGAATATATATGATCAGTTGTGTTCGTTCGATTTTTACTAGGTGAAATGAAATGAGAGGCCAGTCGTGGCGCAGTGGCACAAAGTGAGACTGTAAAACCGACTGGTTGTGGGTTCGATCCCCACTCGAGGAGACGAAATATTTACTTAAATTTATATTTCCATTTCTTCGCTCTGGTGTCGAGCACAGCGTAGAGTTCTGCCACTTAACACGCAATGCCTCCAGAGTTCGGCAGAAAGTGGGGAACGGAGTGTCTTAACACTAAGTTCCCTCTGCCTACCCTGCTGTGTGCGGGATATAGCGTGAAGCTAATAATAATAATGAAATCAAAGCCCTCTGCCCACCCTGCTCTGCGTGAAGCTATGAAGAAAGAAGAAAAAAAGAAGTTTTATCACTTACGATAAGGCTTCCTCATACACGATACTCTTGATTTCATAGTACTAAATAAAATATTAATTAACAAATTAGTAGGTTTGACTCACAGCTTCGCCGCCTTGGTTAAATGGAAATAACCAAAAGAATTGTAAACCGTCATTAATAACATTCGAAGTGCAGGAGGCAACTCTGGTACAGTAGGGTGCATCGAGATTATTAAAAAGACGAAATATAGGTAGCCTTCCCCAATGTGCAGATATGTCCAATTTTCTCTCCTTCCCCAGTATTTCATGACATTAGCGTGTTCAAACAGACAAAGTCTTCGTCTTTCGTTTTGTCGTTTCTTATGCAGAGGGAAACCTGGAACCTAATGTAATCTAGAATACGTATGTGTGAACTTATGTAGATAAAAGAAAAAAAGTGATTTGCCACATCTATTTATATATTCATAATCTTTGTCATGACATTAGAATGCAAGAATGTTGTTTGTATACATACATTACTGTTGTATACCTACTAAATAGATATTAGTTATACTATGAAAGTTTCGATTTCAAACAAAGGAATACTTACTCAAGTGGGAAAAACTATGGGTGTGCAGGTGTTGGTATTTGTATTTTGGAAATCAAGACATTGCATATTAGATTGAGGCCGTCTGGGCGCAGGGGTACAAGCGTGTGACAGTAAACATGACGGTTGTGGATTCGATTCTCATTCTGTTGAAGTAGTGTTTGTAATTTTGTATGTCGGTTTGTACACGCTAATCTCAGAAACAGCTTCACCGGTTTTAAATGCAATTTTTATTATTGTATTGACAAACTTCCATTGACATATTTTAGTGTTAGTTTATTGACATATTTTAGTCGGTTGGAAGCACGTCTCAATGCTTTATAATACGTTATATTAACATGGCTTTTTTATTTATGAACGGAAGAAACTTTGGTTTTCAATGTATAGATATTATCTTTAAAATGATAACGTTATTAAATAACGAAAATAATTTAGATGAATAAATAAATTATTTTGTATTACAAGCGGGCAAAGTCGCGACTTAGTCGCTAGTAATAAATAAACATAAAGTCAAAATCAAAGTCAAGAGAGTACCTAAATAAAAACTATTATAACAACCTAACCTATATATATAAAATAAAAATAAATAAGCTTCACGCTGTATCCCGCACACAGCAGGGTAGGCAGAGGGAACCTAGTGTTAAGACACTCCGTTCCCCACTTTGTGCAGAAATCTGGAAGCATTGCGTGTTGATTGGCAGAGCTCAACGCCGCGCTTTGCCTCGATACCAGAGCGAAGAAACGGAAATATACATTTAAGTAAATATTTCATCTCCTAGAGTGGGGATCGAACCCATAACCAGTAGGCTTTACAGTCACACCTTGTGCCGCTGCGCCACGACTAGCCTCAACCTATACATAAAAATTTAAAAAAATATAACCTAATTACTATTTTCAATGGATGTATGATTTGTATACATACTTATATTTTATCTTTATTTCTTTATAATATCCAACGTATTTGCATGTATGAAGAGGTTGATATCAGTGAAAGAGGCTAAAGAGGCATATAGAGACACTCCGCTAGGGATATAGCGCGAAACTAAGTTACGTTTGTCTAATGTATTCCCCCTGCCTCATGAAACAAAGATCAGAGTTAGATTCTTATGAAGTTATAACAATGCATATATCTTTGCTATATATCTTTTTTTCCAGTCTATCGCCGTACGGAAGAATCCGTTGCCATTCGTAGCTCCGAGCAGGTAACGCACCGTGACGATTTAGTGGGGAGTTCAATATAACTCGATCGAGTACCCAAAAGGGGGAGGGAGTGTACTAAAACAAATTAAAAAAATAATATCATGGGCAGCTGGTTCATCTACTGCCAGATATTTTCTCCACTCCTATTCATACGTTAGAAAAGTGACCCACTGAGGGTTTCTCACCAATTTCAGGATTGTCAACAAAAACAACTTATAAAAATTGAACTTAAGATTGCATGAGTGACTACACGATTGAATCAGTAAGCACTCATTTTGTAGGAAATGAACTACAAATATAACTTTGTAATGATTTTTTACTTTGAAATGCCTATAAACTTTCACGTTTCCCATGCTTTTCTTTATTTGTATTGTAAGTTGTCCCTTCGTGCCAAATTTCATAACTGTAGCTCCACGGAATAGATAGATCCATAGATTTTGATTAAGCCGCAAATTTCATACAAAAAGTGCTCTTATCATTCAATTATTGTGCGTGGATTAAGAAACTTGACTTTTCTGCATTCCAATCACGTAAGCGAAGCCACAAATAAAAGTTAGTTATAGAAGGTATAATAAATAAAGAGCGATAACAAATTGTACTCGACAATAATCTATATTTGAAGTTCAATTGTTATAGATCTGTCTTATCGAATAAGTAATATAGCACTTCAAAGAAATAATGACATCGTTTTATTTTATTTTGATAAATATCATTTATTATAAATTTACTTATATAATAAAAGTTTATTATTGGTGTGTATTTCTGAAATTAACTTCTTTATCGACGTATGTAAAATTTTTTATGAAAGTATTAAAAAGAAAGATGCGGACAAGCGCGAGTCAGGCTGGCCCACCGAGGGTCCTGTACAAAAATTGGAGGTCTCGAGCTTTATCTGATTTTTTTTGCCAGAACCTTTTCATCTAATACCTCACTTGAACTAGCGGTTTAATTGTTATGAAACTATCAAAGTAGGCAGTATCGCATCGCACAAGCGTGTGACTTGATCCAACAGGTTGTGGGTTCGATTCCCACGGGGAAAAAATGAAATATTAAACATTTTCATTTCTTCGATCTTGTGTCGAGGCAAAGAGCGGCGTTGAGTTCCGCCATTCAACACGCAGTGCTTCAGAATTGACCTAACACCAGACATTAACACTAGACTTGTCTGTCTACCCCGCTAAATACAGCAGCAAAAAAATCTGAGTAAGCAGAGAGAAACTAGTACTAAGACACTCCGTTCTAAACGTTCTGAACGAATTCAAGCTGCTGCGTTAGTGGCGAGACTCAATGATACGCATTTTCTTACCATAGCAAGCATATCATTTTCCTACGTAGGAATCAAACCCACATTCACCGCGTTTACACTCACACTCATTTTTGGTATTTTTTTCTCTGCCATATAAAGTCATAATAAATGGCTAGTTTTATTAACAAATTATATAAAAACAACTCGACCACTATTGTTATTGTTTCGATTAATTACTTATCTGTAATTGATTTGTGATTTTGCAATATATATTTATCTTATCATTATCAGTGCTTTTGTAGAAGTAGATACCTACCTATGATATACAGATTGTATACATTAATTAAATATAAATAAGTAAACGTTTATTATTTATATACATAATTATACATGTTTTTAGAATTGTATTTTTTTATCTTCACGCTATATCCCTCATATAGCAGGTTCCGTTTCCCACTCTCCAATTTTCGACGCATTATGTGCGTCACTCAACACGTTTTGTTTTGTTAAAAGAAGAAAAGAGCGAAAATAATTTATTCCCTCCAGCAAGAAACGAACCCACAACCATCGCATTTATAGTTAGACGGTCAGACAAGTTGTAATAATGGTCTAAAATCGAATGTCAACTTGACGTCCTTGACCCCGCAATATTGTAGTATTCTGATAAATAAGATGTTGCTTAACATTATTGAAATTTGTCAAAAATATTTGAAAATACTTAGTCACTCCGTTTTTCTCTCCAATTACGTGGCATAGAGTTGAGGATCTTAGCGCCACGCTTTGTCTTTCATGGTGGAAATGAAAATAAATTATTAAACGGAGTTGAAATCAAATCCACAGCCTACAAATAGATTCAAAATCAGCTTCACGCTGTATCCCACACACAGCAGGGTAGGCAGAGGGAACCTAGTGTTAAGACACTCCGATTCCCACTTTCTGTCGAATTCTGGAGGCATTGCGTGTTAAGTGGCAGGACTCAACGCCGCGCTTTGCCTCGACCGACACCAGAGCGAAGAAATGGATATATAAATTTATGTAAATATTTCATCTCCTCGAGTAGGGTATTGAACCCACAACCAGCCGGTTTTACAGTCACACTTTGTGCCGCTGCACCACGACTGTCGTCAATAGTTACAAATGGGTTCAATTATTTATTTATAAAAAATAAGTGCGAATCAGACTCTAGCACGAAGGGTTTCGTACCAATATTTATAAAAACCCTAAAAAAATCATGTAGACGAGCCGCCTTAAGTAAATAAATAGTTTTTATACATTATTTCTGAAAATTTCAACTGCAGATGGATGACAGCGGAGTTAGTAACAGGATCTCGCTTTACCTTTTGGGCACGGGACCCTAAAAAACAACTTAAAAAATAAAAAAAATCATACTAATTCTTTCTTACTAGTGAAATGCGGAACAAATATAAAAATAAATATTTAAAATAGCTTTTAAAGGTTATTTTAAATATTAAAGAATGATGAATTGAATTATTTTATTTCCTTGCTCTGGTAACAAGACAAAACACGGCATTCAGTTCCGTCACTCAATGACTCAACACGCAATATTTTAAAAATTATGCGAGGACGAAATGTTCCCTCTGCCTACCCTGCTATATGCGGGATACAGCGTGAAGCTAAAGTAATGTGTATTTTGTCATATATAACGGATATTAGTCATATATGACGTATAGAAGTGGCACTTCACATCGACCTTGACATTTCAACACCAAATCTTGTTTTTTTGACATTTTAAATTGAATACCCACATCAGGAAAGTTACCGTAAGCTGTTTTTGTTATAATATAAGAAGAATAAGAAGAATAAGAATAAGAACATTATTTATTGAAGTTGCGTGTAAAAAAATTATATGACTGAATTTGAATATGTAAACTTTTGATATCCAGAAATTGCAGTGAACATATATATTTCAATATAGTGGTCTTCGCCTATTTCGCTTCTCTTGTTAACCCTCGTTTGGTTCGCTCGTTGTAATGAAAAAAAAGCTTTTTAGTGTATCCCACATATAGTAGGATCAGCAGAAGAGGTCTGGTGTTAAGACACTCCGTTTTCCATCATTTTAAGACAATTCATTCCTCCATATTGGGACATTGCGAGTGAAGGAGAGGGACTCACCGTTCCGCTTTGGAAGCCAGAGCGAGGAAACGAACATTTTATATATTTCAATTTCTCCAATGGGAATGGGAAAAACAAAACCGTTTCGCCCACAGTCAATACGCTGTGCATCTACACCGCGACTGCCTCTATGATAAAGTTTAATAACCCCTTTGTGTCATCTATTATTAATCAAAGCACGTTCAAATCCAAATTCCTTATTTAGAACGGACATTGAGATGTTACTGTTATATATTTTATAACTTATTATATGCTTACATTTTTATGGCCCCCTGACTGTAAACGCGACGGTTGTGGGTTCGACCCTCTCTAGTAATTAGCAATAAGAAGAAGCGCGGCGTTGAGTTCCGTCACTCAACATATATTGTCCCAAACAGAGAATCCTAACACTTTTTAAATATCTTTTTCGATCGGAGGACTGCTGCTGTAGCTATAGAAAGCGAAAAATGAGAATCTAAATAACAGTAGTTCTCTTGCAGGGTGGGCAGAGGAAACATGGGACCCAATGTTAAGACGGAGTCAGGGAATTGAACCAATAATCTCCGCGTGTAGAGTAACACGCCTGCGCCTAAGCCACGACCGTCTCAATCTTTGTATCTACATATGCATATAACTGACCTATTCCTAGCAAATATTTCAAACGTTCGACCTTTACTAAGATCCTTTCACTTTTGTGCACTTTTGATATTTATCATAATATTATTACAATATGAATTCCATACTTAATATTATACAGCTGAAGAGTTTATTTGGTTGGACGCGCTAATCTCAGGAACTGCTGATACAAAATGAAAAAATATTTCAATATTGGATTGACAATTTATCGAGGAATGCTATAGGCTACTTTATATGTATTACATCTTGTTAATCATTTCAATGTAACCCAATGTATCGAGTAGTTATTTCCATTTGTCAAAGGGGACGCGAAAATTGGGGAACGGAGGTGTCTTAATGGGGACGTCGTGTCTTAGCACTAGGTTCCCAGGTGCCCTCTGCTTATCTTGCTATCAGCGGGAGCTATAGCGTGGAGGTTAAAAAAACAAGATCACAAAGTCGCATGTATACTCTGGTTATTTATTTAATAAATATAAAAATATTAGAAGAATTTATATGTGATTTCTTCTGTAAGAAAGGAAGGAACTTATTTTCGTTGATAACAATTGCATGTCTTGTGGCAGTGCTTGTAGTTTTGTCTAGCAAAGTAAGAACATCACAATAATACACATATTTCCCTGTGCGGGAATCGAACGCACGACGGACTCGACGCATTTACAGTCATGCGTTGAGCAGCTGCGCCACAACGACCACTTCTGCTATTAGATCCATATTAATGATTACCTCACTCATTTTCCCGGTCTGGTTAAAATATAGTGCCTAGCCTGCTATATGCGGGATACAGCGTGAAGCAGAAAAAAAAAGTTCCCACTTTAAACAATCTAAAATGCAAGGTCGATAACGTAACACTTATATTTAGTAACACGCTGTTAGAAATTGGCAATTATAATTATATTAGTTCAATTGTGAATGACATTTGGTAATACCTGCTATCTATTTGAATATTAGAGTGTATGTATTAAATATACTGGTGGTTCTGGGTTCGATATCAACTCGGGAATGAAATATTTAAAAACTAGACTTTTGAACTAAACGAATATTTATTTAAATGTATTTAGGGAAAATTATTAATTATTTTACTTTCGTTGATATTCGCATAAAAATCGATTCAGTGCTTTAATTCATCTAAAAGTTGGCAAAAAAAAAGTAATTAGAAAAAATTGCACAATAAAATAAATACAATTCAATTACTTCTAAGTAACAATTAAATGAAGATAATTATTATACTAGAAATCCCGTTGTCATTATATTTTTTCAGAAAACGTTCACACAAATACAGAATTTGAATCTGCGCCTGACTTTTCACTCATACATAAGCTATTTAGTTGAAATTCTTTTTTTTTCAGCTTCACTGCCCTGCATATAGCAGAAGAGGCAGAGGAAACCTAGTGTTAAGACACTCCGCTCCCCGCTTCCACCAAATTCTGGAGGCGTTGCGTGTGCTCTAGTGGAAGTATAAGAATGTCAATAGTGAAATATTGTGTAGTAGAGTATAAACATATTAGCATGTTTCCAAAAAGTTATTTAACTATCCTTAATATGAAATAACATTTTGGAAAATATTTATAAAAATATAATCACCCCCCGCTAAGAGCGGCGTTGAGTTCCGTCCGCCATGTTTCCTTCAGGGGATACAGCGTGAGGCATGAAAAAGGACAATTGTCTATGATTCATTCAAATTTAGCAGAGTTTCATCATCGGAAAGAACTCGGCGCGACCGGTTGTAAAGCTACAACGCAATCAATTACCACACTTTATTACAACACTCAAAAATTATATACTTTCTGGTAGATATTATAAATGACGTCCTCGTAGCATAGTAGGATAGCGTGTGGTTGTAAACGCAATGGTTGTAGGTTCGATTCTCACTTAGGGGATAAATTACTTTCACATTCTCGCTCTGGTAACAAGATAAAATGTCGTCGTTGAGTTCGGACGTTAAGTTAAAAAAAAGTTATAGCTTAAACCAATGCGTATTTAATAGTAGGTATAAATAGAGTGTGAAGCTGACCTTCGAGAACACAGTATCGATGTTAGAACACAGTACTAGAGGAAGGCAGAGGGATTCTAGAAACCTAGTGCTAAAACATTCCGACCCCATTAAAACACTACGGATCCCTATTATTCTCAAAGGATTTCGTTTCGAACGTTGAATGGCGAAACTCAACGCCGCGCTTCAAATTTGCGTTGGTTACCGGAGCGAGAAAATGAATATATTAACTATTTATTTATATATACATAAACTTTAAGATTGACTTTTAGTTCTATAATATTGGGTCCAGCCGTGGCGCAGCGGCACGAAGTGTGACTGTAAAACCGACTGGTGGTGAGTTCGATCCCCACTCGAGGAGATGAAATATTTACTTAAATTTATATTTCCATTTCTTCGCTCTGGTGTCGAATCTAAGCGCGGCGTTCTGCCACTCAACACGCAATGCCTCCAGAATTCGGCAGAAAGTGGGGAACGAAGTGTCTTAACACTAGGTTCCCTCTGCCCACCCTGCTATATGCGGAATACAGCGTGAAGATAATAAAAAATGTGTTATACAATCGAAATATAATTTAAAACTGGTTTCTTCCTATCATTTGACATTAAGATTGACCCCCAAACGATCTTTAAGCTTTGCCATGATTAGTGGCGGATGACATTTAAAATTTATGATTAGAAAATTAAATAATTTTATTTAATAATACTTATATATAATATATACCTATATAGGCGATATTTTATACACGATGGTAGGGAGTTCGAGTTTCAGACAGGTAAATGGTTTATACACTGCGGCGTTGAGTTCTGTAAGTGATTAAAAAAAGAAATATTTGGTAAAAAGTGCAACATTAAGGTCGTTCTGTTTCTGTTCTTTTTTATTGATATAATCGTATACCTGTCGAGGAATCGACCTATTCTAAACAACAATATGTGGACTTCGTGGCGTAGGCGGTACGTCCCGCCACTCAACACGTACCTAATGCCTCGAAAAATTCGGAATGTGCGGAACATTTCGTTCCCCACTAAATGCTCCGTTTTAACCTCCTCCTCTGTATAGATGGATAGGTATAGAGAATCAAGAGTTAAGATACTTCGTTACTCATTTTTTACTCTATTTCAAGACATTACATGTTGAGTAGCAGAAATCAACGCTGGGGTCTCTCGTGTTACCAGAGCTTGTGCCAATCGAACCCACAACCGTTGTGTTTACAACCAGACGTTGCACCAGTGCGCTAATAATTATTATTTATCAGGTGAGTCACACAAGCATATAGCACCGTGGAGGCGTGCCTGTCTCTAAAATGGTGGAGGTCACATATTTGGATCGTTAATGTCCCTCTATTGTCAAAATTATTCAAAATATCATTTATTGATCGAGGTCATTACAATTACTTTATTCTTATACTTGCTAGCATTTAGCCGCGGCTTCGCCCGCGTGGTTAAATGAAAATAACTAATAACTACTCGTTGTGTATGTCACATGTAATATTCTAAGTGCGGGAGGTGAAGTGGGTTCCATAGAAACGATTTTCATGGTATAACCTTCCTTGATAAATGGAATACCCAACGTAAGAAGAAGAGAGAAGTTTTCACTTCGAGCCAAAAGTTGTGAAGTTGAAACTGAGATTAACGCGTTCAATCAAACAAACTATTTTGCTTTAAGTATGTATAGCATTGAAGTTATAGAAATTTAAGATAAAACTTATATATAAATAATATTTTTAAAAGTCTTACAAGAAGTCTTCTCTCATATTACCTTTACACAACAATGCGGTTTTTACTCACTATATAATAATTTATTTTATTTTGTTTTTTTTTATCAAACCGTTGCATTGAACCCACGACTATCGCTATTCAGTGAGACATTGTGCTCACTGTGTTCTCATAGCGATTGAAGCTATTTGCATCCCGCATATAGCAGGTTAGATAGAGCAAAAACTAATGTGACACTGCGTCCCCACATACAGCCCCATTGTAGAGACATTGCGGTGGAACTCATCGCCAAGTCTTGTCTCGTTACAACAGCGAGGAAATAAAATAATTCATTCTTTTGAATGGGAATCGAACCCACATCCCTTGTGTTTACAGTCAGACACTCTCCCATTGCTGCTCAATGACGCTAATGTACATAGATATTTTTTTTAAGGAAAGTAATGTTATAATAAAAAAACTATTTAATACAATGTAATATTTATTTATATATTAATTAATAAGGAACGTAAAAAATCTCATAATATCACTATTTTAAGTACATATTTAAACTTAGATCTACACATTTTTCTACTGGTATAATAAAAATTTTGACATTGACATTTGACATTAGAAGGCGCGCCAAAGTTACAAACGAAAAAACTACAAACCAAATATAATTATTTATATTTACAATATTCGCTAAAATTTTAAGTATATAATTTTTATCATGAGTACAGAAATCTTATGTACATGTTTTATTTACAAACTGTTACCTATATAAAAAAATAATTTTAAACTTTATAGCAGCAAAGCAAATGACATACAGATATAATGCCTAATTATTAAAAAAATAAAGACAAATAAAAATAAAACGACCTCATTTCATAGAATAAGCCAAGGTATTTATTACATATATAAATCTAAAACAGAGCCAATTTTAGAATTAACCGTCTGCATTTAAAATAACATACCTATTCTATGTAAGTATAAGTTATAAAATCAATATTCTTGACACGACAAATGACGCGAAACAAAGATTTAAAACAGCTTCACGCTTATTTTCCAAACTTTCTATTTATCTTTACATTTTATCTCCTTGTAATGAAAATGTGAATATAAAACAGATATTGTCATTTCATATTATGATCACAGTTGTTTTTTTTGACAACGTTACCAGAGGGTAAAAAATAAAATAGTTAATATTTCATAACCTCGGGTGCGAATCGAATCCACAACCGTCGTGTTTACAGCCGATTGTTTTTGCTCTGCATTTTAGCAGAGCAGGGTAATGACAATACGTAACATATATGTAATGTTATGTTATATGTTAACCTATAACCATTCTCCTGAGTGGAACTTGAACCCGGTGGCATTGACGGTCAATGTTTATTTAAAATTTTAAATATTATACTTATTTTACACTTTTATCACAAATTTATTCATTATATAGATTTTTTTATTATATTATTTATTAAATTCGGAAAACAAACTGAATTTATATTATAATATTCATGATTGATATGATAGACAATATATCGAAGTGTAACATAAATGGGACAATTAAATTGTAGTTTTACTACCTTTACAATTATTCTACATTCTCTAAAAAATAACCATCTCTGAACAATAATTCATGATTCATTTAAACTGTTCTACCTACTTTCCGAACGGTAAACTCAGATCCACTCGAAATGAACTATGTATTAAATTAAGGGTTTTGAAAGTACGAAAGAGAAGATGTGTTGATCCCGTGTAAACCGTCCGCGTATACCGTCAGCGGACTTACCGTTCGATTTGAAGCGGCTACAATTATCCATATGTCTGGCATTTGCATTAACCATAAATAAATCACAAGGTCAGTCGTTGCAAATTTTCGGAATCAACTTAGAGTATCTCCGTTCCCACTTGGAAAAACCATCATTTATATACTATATCTATATAAATATAGCTTATCAGAAAGCTTTTAATTGATTAAGTGTGTAACTCTGTTGTTATTTCAATTTTAAGTCTAAAAAAATTGTATTTATTTCACGACCACGATGAAGTATGATAACCAGCGTTGCCAGATTTTTTTTCAGTGAAAAGCGGGACTTTCTAAGAATTTTAAGTAAAAAAGCAGGATATTTCGCCAAAAGGGGGTAAAAAAATTTAACTAATGAGGATTTAATTTATTATTTATGTATTTGTTTAGCACTAGGTTCTTCTGTACAATTCTTAGTCAAATAACTAGACTTTTCAACTCTACGAATTAAATTAGATATATGTTTAATTGATAAGAAAAAATTAAATACAGCCAAACTTTGTTATCAAGTCTTAATACAGACAATAAATTCTTGTATTTTATATAATTCTAATAAAAAAAATATTTTATAAAACATTTTTTTTTATTAGAGGCAAAGACATATAGAGCTATGGGTACTATTTCTTTATTCATTTGGCTTTATAGACAAATCGTGCGTTGAATAATTACTTTATGGTAAACACCTTATTTATATGTAAATTTTGCTTTATATATTATTAACATGAAATGTGATATATAACGATATTTTTTTAGCATTCACGCTCTAATCTAACGTCAAAACATTATATTCTCCGCATTCCGTCCGACTTGAATGGCGGATCTAAACATCGCCTTTTGTTCTTTTACAGGATAAAGGAACGCAAATATTTTTTTATCTCGAGGGAATCGAACTTACTATCCCGTTAAATCAGACACAATCCCAGTTCGACACGATGGCCTCAGCAATTATAAACTTTCAATCAATTCGATTGTTTTTTTTGTTTGTTATACCTCAGAACTTTTGACTGCTGAACCGATTTTGATGATTCTTTTTTATCTGAAAGCTAGTGCTTCTCGAGTCCCATTTGGTCTACTTGTATCACTTGGTGTAGAAAATAGTATAATTGTATAAATATATAAATGTACATTTTTTTAGTTTCTTTTAAGTAATTGTAAGTACAATATATTATATAGTTTCTAACTACTTTTATTCTTTCTAACTTTCTGAGAACTTGGAATATTTCAGAATCTATATTTGAATCTATTACTCTAATTATTATAAAACTTAGCTGATTTTGTTTCGACTGAATTACAACGATCTCATATTCTTATCATTGGACATACCGTTCTTATCACATTTCAAGGCTGAATCAATAATTTTTTTGTAATTTGCCTTACATAACTTTATTTTTTATTTTGTTGCAAAATAATTTCGTATGGACATTAGCACAAACGAAACGGCACCAGGTTCAAGTCCCAAAGGCATTTTTATATATGAACTAGCTTTTACTGGTGGTCAAATGGTATACCTCAGGTAACTCTGATCAACATCGAAACGATTAACGTAATGTATAGCCTTCCGCGGTAAATAGATTATATAAAAAAATATTGAGAGCAGTAGTTCCTGAGATTATTGCATTACCACCAAACAAACTTTTACCTTATAATGTTAATACAAAAATATATGTATATTAATATAAATGAAACGGTTACAGGTTCAAGTTCTAAAGTACTTTTTGATATAAATGTTCTAGATACCAGTCTAGAGCTCCTCCGCATAGAACAATCTCAAAAAATATTTCAAGTATTTCATACATAATTAAAATGAAAAAAAATTAGATCAACTTCTTGCTGTATCCCAACCCCCATTTTTCTCCGAATTCTCGAGGTATTGCGTGTTGAGTGGCTGAACTCAACGCCGCGCTTTGCCTTTACACAAGAGCGAAGAAATGAAAATATAAATAAATATTTCATTTCGTCGTGTGGTGATCGAACCACAATCAGTCGATTTTACAGCCAGAGTTTTTGGCGCCAAAATATTATCAATATTATATAGCTGTTGATGTCATTTACAAAATCCATTGGTTTAAAAAAACTAAAATTATATTTGTTATAAGCTTATATTATAAAAATTATTGAAAATTAATACAGAAATGGACATTCTCTTTTTGTATAAAAGTAAGTATTGTATTTTTAAAACAATTATTAAGTACACATATCATTTTATCAAATTTATTAAAACCCAAAATAAAAAAATATAATTAATTATTTTGTCAGGTACTAAAGGTCTCTTTACAAAATTCATAAAAAAAACTTAAATTTCAACATAACAATTACACTAATTATTGCCTTTCAAATTCACATCATTAGCTAATTTATACATTTATTAATGAAAATGATTCATGAAACTAATGATAATGACTTACCATTAATTAATGATTACCATTCACACCATTAGTGGATGTTTCATACATACTTTTCAAATGGAATGGGGAAATAGAAAATACTTCATTTTCGACTAAATCTTTTAAATTTTCACCTCCATAAGAAAGTAGTGGTGAAATTTCTATGTCAACATCATCATTTATAATACCGCCGGCTTCTCTTATGTATTTTCTATGTAATCTTAATAAGTCCTCTCGAGCAGTAGATGGACAATCTTTTTTGGCAGAATCGGCATTTTTCAATGCTGAAAATTCAACATCTCTGGCCACTTCTAAGCAAATAAAATTTTCGGCAAACTCAAATATATCGAAGATGAACTTTTCGATTTTAATTCCGTTGGATTCTGTGGGTTTTTGACGTACTCCATTCTCATCTACATAAGGAATTTTCTTTTTAGCAACATGCAGTTTAAGTTTTGATTCATAATCACATATTTTTGATAGGAATTCTGATGAAAAATAGTGATTGCATATGTTTCCGGCAGAGAATGTGAGTTGGCCATCTGAATTTCGTCTTTCTGCTGCTTCGTCAGTCAATTCTGAATATTCCACTACCTTATAATAACCATTCACTCTACATACTACACCTACTGGTTCATTAGGTGAAGATTTTCTTACTACTTTGGCAGCACAATCAGCATTCTTGCTCTTACAATAGCCTATGAAGACTGGATCAGCTACTTTTATGAGAAGATTATCCACAGAATGAGCGTGTAAGTGTAGGACACCTCGTCTGGAAATGTCTTTTAGCACCCCTTGAGTCTTTAAAGCTCTGTAAATCCCACCATTGCCATCAGGTGCTGATGATAAGTGATATTTCTCATCTAAAAATACTTTTCCATCAAAATCAAAGCATGGGAGTCTCCCTTGAACAAAGAAAACAATATTTTCTTTGTTTAAGCCAAAATAGCTGTGACTTCTAAAGAACTCGGCTGTAGGTGCCATAGTATGTTCAGATGTCATGATATACCAAGTTATTTTACCTTCTTTTCCAGTTCTCTCTTCAGCCATTCGTTGGACTCTCAGGATTCTTTCAGCTTGGATTTGAAATAGTGTCTTGTGGGATGGTAGTCCTACGTCATACATTCCTTTTGGGTGTCCGAATCCCAGCCTGGTCGCCTGACCACCAGCTAACAGCAAAACACCAACTTTTCCTGCAGATATTTCACCGAATCCAATATTTTCATACTCATCTATTTTATCCTGGGATAATCCTGGTACAGATTCGTAGTGCGTCTCCGGTATAGGTTTCAAATCGTGGTCAAACTTTTCTAGAATAACTTTGGTAGTGTCCATAGCGCGGTGAAACAGCTCATTAATTTCTACAAAATCAAGCTTTCTTATTTCATTTGAGAGTTGTTCCCGTTCATTTTCATTTAACTCCGGCCAATATTTAACAAGATGCTCTTGGCCGTGAGCGCTCAATTGTTTTTTAATATTATCGAACGACATTATGCCAGGACGTCTCGCGTTATAGTAATATTAAAAACCCTATCGCACCGATTAGAAAGTGAATACTGGTTCATTCCGCTGCTGTTACATTAGCGCACCCCACCACAATCAGTGAAATACACGTCGTTGTTGCTAACATTTCGGTAATTTCTGTTTATTTACATTTTAGCGAATGGTGTAAACGTGTTACGTCAGTTGATAGTCGATTATTTTTCTAATTACATTGCTATTTGTGGAGTTTTTGTTGATGTTTAGCGGTTTTAAGCAGTTAATGTATTGTTATGTTATGTCAATTGTCAAATGTCAACTTTTTTAAAATTTTGTAATGGTGTTTTCATTTTAGTTTTGAAATATGAATTTATAATATATATATATATATATATATATATATATATATATATATATATTATATATATACTAGTATATATATATATATATATATATATATATATATATATATATATATATATATATATATATATATATATATTAAAATATAAAAATATTATATTAAATATAATGATTACTTTAAAAATAAAATGTATTTTAGTAATAATATTTAAGAAATACTAAAATGTATATATGTATATATATTACCATATACCTGAATATTTGAATACGATACCTTACCTAAAGACAAAAATCAAAATAATGCTTAATAAATTATTTAACAATTTATTATTAATTAAAATATTGTTATTTTATTATTAGGATCCGTTTTATGAATTTTAGTTATACTTTACAAAAATATATATAAAAGAAAGAACAAAAATCTAAATATGTCTAAACGGTAGTAACTACCATGCGGAACTTAAGTCAGACAGAAATGTCAGACTCTTATAAATCATACGCCAGTTATTTACTTTTTATAATATTAGATTTTACACTAAACATAGCAATTATTATATTGAATAACACTATTTATTTTCTAAAAGTTATTATAGAACACATTTTCGATGTTAAAATGACAGAAAAAGTCAAGAAACGTAAAAGAGACCAAAATAAAATATCTAACCAAACTGTTTATAAAAGAGGCGCGATAGATGCAAATTGGCAAAAACTATTGTCTAGTTCTCTAATGGAAGAGAAAAAAGAGAAAGTAGAGGAAACAACAAAGTACACAGGCACATTTCGTAGAGCGCGTAAGAAAAATAAAGATTTAACAAACAATGTCAATTTAACAACTTTAAACATAAGTGATAATAATAAAAGTGAGTGTAGTAAAGCTGGAATCGAGGAAAAAGACAGAAAAAAGAATAAACTAACTAAATTTCTAGCAATGGACTGTGAAATGGTTGGAGTAGGGTATGATGGTAATGATCACATGTTGGCAAGAGTATCAATAGTAAATAAATTCGGGGATTGCATTTTTGACAAATTTGTGAAAGCTAGAGAAGAGGTTGTAGATTATAGAACGGAAATCAGTGGTATACGGAAAGAGGATTTGTTAAAAGGAGAGGATTTCAATGTAGTACAAAGAGAAGTGTCTGAATTAATAAAAGGCAGGATTCTTGTCGGACATTCGCTAAAAAATGACTTAAGTGTGTTATTTTTGTCACATCCTAAACGTAATATAAGGGATACTTCAAGATATAAGCCATTTAGAAAGGTGAATTTTATATTATTTCAATAATATTGCTATCTACATAATAGTATTTTTTAATAATACTAGTATTATATTATATCAATAAATCAAATAAAATGAATCAGCTTCACACTGTATCCACCACACAGGAAGGCAGAAGGAACCTAATATTAAGACACTCCATTCTAAACATTTCACTGAATCCTAATGCCTCCAGCATTAGTATGGAGTGGCAGAACCCAACTTGAGTGGGGATTGAATCCAGAATCATACTTTGTGTCCCTGTGCTACAGTTGTCTATACATATATCTATAATTTTTTATATTACTTATTATATAAACAATAAAAAAACAATTATTGAGACCAGTCATGGCGCAGCAGCATAAAGTGTGACTGAAATACTGACTGGCTTGTGGGTTGGATCCCTACTCATGAAGTTGAAATATTTACATAAATTTATATTTCCATTTTTTTGCTCTGGTGTCATGGTGTTGAGTTCTGCCACTCAACACGCAATGCCTCCAGAATTTGGCAGAAAGTGGGGAACGGACTGTTTTAATACTAGGTTTCCTCTGCCTACCCTGCTGTGTGCCCCCTGGATACATTGTGAAGCTGATTTGATTTAATAAAAACAATTCAAAATAAAAATTTTAAAAGAGCATTATCTAAGTCTTAAAATATTTTTTTTAAAAACTTCAGTTCTTTTTAGTTTTGTATTTTTAGTTTCTATTTTCCCTTTTTTTTGGTTTAAATGGCCAGTGATTAAGTCTTTACTGAATTAATTTATAAAATAAGTTTTCAAGTTTTTTCTAATGTTATAAATGTGACAGATTGACGAGATCAATGTTGTTACACTTTCATGCAAAAACTGCTGAACAGATTTAGATGAAATCTTCCTATAACATAGTGTATACATAATAGTTTAAGCAAGTCAATCCGTATTTGGGTTGTTAGTTTTATATATTTTTTTTCTAATTTACAGATAACAAAAGGAAGTACACCCTCACTTAAAAGATTAGCTAAAGAAATATTAAACATTGACATTCAACATGGTGAACACAGTTCGGTAGAAGACGCTAAGGCAGCCATGCAATTATATTGTACAGTTTCTAAAAACTGGGAGCAAATATTAAGCGAAAAAAACGGATACAGTCGTAAATTTGTTGAAAGTTAGTCTTTTTTTTAGGATTTTTTGGTTAGCTTAACTTTTTTTGGTATTTTTAGTTTAATTTTCGTTCTTTCTGCCTACTTTCCTATTTGCAATTTATTAAATATGTAACGTAGATAAAACACAAAGTTCACAATAAGCATTCTATTAGCTAAATAGCCTGACCTGAGTTTTTTATTATTTTGATATTAGTAAAAGTGAAGAATGGAGTGTATTAACTCAATTTTCCAGCATATTAATCTATACATAAATTAATGTTATAAAGTTAAAAACTTTGTTCTGTTGAATGTATTAAGCTATTGCTTGAAATGAAGAATTAATAAATGAATATGTGTTGAGTAGTCCATTTAATGAGGATAGGAACGGTCTAGATTATATAATGTAAATAACTTCTATGTAACCACTGTGCCTGCCAAAGAAAACTTCCGGATCTTAAAAAGTGTCGTGTTTTTCCTCTTAGCCACAGGAGCTAAGCCAAAGGTAAAAATGCTAATAAAAAGACAATATTTTTTTTATGTTTTTTTACAAAATTTACAAGAAAAATATATACAATAATTTTATTTTAACAAAAAATGGATTTCTTAATCTACACACATTCCTATGCAGGGTATGCAGAGAGAACCTATATATGTTAGACACTCCATATTTCACTATTCACCCGTTTTGGCAAAATTGTGTTGAGGACCTAATATCGCATTTCTTTTGTTTATATTGAAAACTATTTTGATTTTGACAAATTGCAAAACAACACTGAATTCTTTATTCTTGTGGCTTTCATACTTTGTCTTAACTTAATATATACAGTTTTTAAATAATTTAAATATTTTCAATATAACATTGTGTTTATATGTGTATTATTAAAAAACTGTTCTTTTTTTTATTTTCTTTCAAAACTAACTGTTTTAGATAAATAATTAACATATATGTATTTTCGTATAATACTTTGTGTTTTATTTATTCTAAGCCCTACTTCCTGCTGATATTATAAATGTAAGATTGTGAGGATTTATGTTTGTTCCCATTTCACAAAAAACCACTAAATGGATTTAGATGAAACTTTACAGTAATGTAGCTTATATATGAGCTTATATATCAGACACATAGGATACAATTTATTTGAACATTTAGTATAATTTTGCTATAATATAAGAATATACTTGTAATATATGTAAATGCTAATAGTGTTTCGAAACAATGAAGAAAGTTGTACATATACTATCATTAATGGCATATGATTTTAAAAAAGTTGATACAAAAAAATATTCAAAAAAATATATAAACATTCATTCCCTTTCGAGAATATGAGTATGTAGATTTGTTTTAGATTATTTACTAAAAATTAGTAAAATAAATATAACAGGAATTTGAAAATATGTTATTTAATCTGTGACTTACCATTGTAATGTTGATGTTTTTATTATTTTATCTAAGAATCTAGAAAATTTAACCATTTTTAAAAGCAACAAAGAAAAACTACTTTTGCAATATATATTATTAAAACCTATTTTATTGACGTATATTTATAGGTTTTTCACTACAAACTTATACTTTTAAGTACAATAATTTATAACTTTACACTAAATTAGATTTTTGAAAAAAAATAAAATAAAGCAATGGTTATAATTGTTCTTAGGGATGATAATGGATGACTTTATATTAATATTAAAAAAAACAAACTTACAGTAAATATATTTATTCATTTATGTATATATACATAAGTACTTAAGTATATATTATAAAACATTAGGTACAATATTGATATTAAGTAGCGGTGCGTTCTGTATGGCGTTACCCATTTGTGGGTAGTACTGGATACGGTCGTCGGGGAACTGCTCAGGTTTCTTGGCTGGTACTCTACTTTGCTGAAAAAGAAAAAATATATTTTTAGATTCACGCTGTATCTCGTATATCTCTCCCCACTTTGGGGATGAGTGAATGATGAGCGAGGAAAGAATAGCAAAAAAGATTTATGATGGAAAAGTGAGTGGTAAGAGAGGTAGGGGGAGACCTCGGTTGACCTTCGAAAACACAGTATCAAAGATTAGGTCACGTAAAAAGCATGAGAATCCCCCGGAGGACATGTATGAAGAGGTCCATGACAGTGGACGAGGCGAAAGAGGTATGTAGAGACCGTAGCGTTTGGCGCTCCGTTCTCTCTGACTATCCCGCTAGGGATAAAGCGTGAAGCTAAGTTAAGTTATTGCTTGTCCAACCGGCGTAACTAAACACCGCACATTACCTCACCAGAGCGAGAAAAAGAAAAGAAATTCACTATCCTTCATAAGAATTGAACCCACAACCAGTTTTACAGGCAGGCTTCGTCTCTCTGTAAGTTCTCTATCTTTTGTAACTGACCTTGGCCCGTTTGCTGAAGTGCATCATCTTCATATGCTTATATATGGACGTCTGCCAGGAGAAGGTGGCGGGACACAGAGTGCATTTAAAACTTTTCGTATTTGATCTGTTGGTGTGCATCGCCCATACGTGGCCTTTTAGACGTTTTACTGTCTGAAAATTTAATAAAAATATATATTTTATTATTGAATATAATAATTTTACTATATATAGGTTTCTGTTTTAATTTTTCTGGCCCCCTATGAAATATTCGCGAGTTTTCAATGGCCGCAAACCAAACAAACCGCTTAGACAAAGCGAAATAAAAATAATAAATGCGTCCCGAATGGGGATTGAACCCACAACCGTTTCATTTACAGCCAGGCTCTGTCTATTATACAATTAAACATATATATACATAAACATATAAAAACAGATTTACTTTATAAGACTTCCCGCATACGTCACATAAATGTTCACCATCTGGCTCTTTCTTGTTCTTCCCTTCGTGAATATTATTCATATGGGCTACCATAATTTTTGCCGTTTTAAATGGCTAAAATAAAGAAAATGCACATTAAAATTGCATTTTATGTGTAAAAATAAATCAGTTTCACGCTGTATCCGCACACAGCAGGGCAGGCAAAGGGAACCTAGTGTAAAGACACTCCGTTCCCCACTTTCTGCCGAATTCTGGAGACATTGCGTGTTGAGTGGCAGAACGCCACGCTTTGCCTCGACACCAGAGCGAAGAAATGGAAATATAAATTTAAGTAAATATCTCATCTCCTCGAGTGGGGATCGAACCCACAACCAGTCGGTTTTGCAGTCACACTTCGTGCCGCTGCGTCACGACTGGCCTCAATATGGCTTGACCTGGCCTGTATATAAACGCTATATTTATAAAAGGTGTTTAATAAAAAAAATAACAAATTTAAATATAAAATAGAATATTTTTAGATTCAATTTAAATTAATACTTAATGTAAATAAAAAATTGTTTAAATTTCGAAATAACTAATGTAATTTACCTTAAAACAGACTCTGCATTGATACTTAATACGTTTCAAGTGATCCCAGTCTATGTGGTCTATCATACACCATTTCGTTGCGAACTTTTTACCGCAGAAGTTACAAGTATGTCTGGAATACAACATCAAAAAAACATAATTTAGAACTAGTTAAGAGAAAGAAAAGTTGTTGATTCGATTTCCACTCGAGGTAAAAAAAATAATTTATGTTTCATTTCCTCGCTCTAGCACCGTGCATGCACCCAATACGTAATATGATCAAAATTCGGCGGAGTGGGGAACGGAAGTCTTATTGGAAACGGAGGGACTTAACCCCAGGTTCCTCATGTCTACACTGCTGTGTACGAGATACAGCATGAAGCTAAAAGAGATAAATTAAGAATGGAAGCGTTTTTCATATAGCACATATTATTTGTTTTAAATAAAATAATTATATATATTCTTAATACACACGCTAAATAAATAAATTAATAATTTATTTAATTATCTACATATATTTATTTTGCGTGCATACTTAAAATACATACATAATCTACATATGTAAACGTCGTAACTATACATGAAGTCAAAAACAGATTTAAGAGTTTTATTTAAAAAAAAAAAAATAAAAAAAAAACTGTCAAATTCTCACATATAACTGCTGACATCAACATGTTTAATGGTTGTACCAAAAAAAACAATATTAAAAAAATACTCACATATAACTGCTATCGTCCACGTGTTTTTTACTCAACTTCATATGATTATTGTAACAGTCCCGACTGGAGAAGCTCTTCCCGCACTCCCTGCACTGGTACAAGGCGCCATTTTCCCTTTCTCGGTGATTCCTTGTGTGGCGCGCGAGATTCCTTTTCCATTGGAATAGTTTACCGCATATAGGACACGGGTAGGTTACGCCTTCATGAATAACACTTGAACAAAAATTCAAAAAAAAAATATATATATATATAATATACTTAATTAATGCAAGTTAAAAAATTTGTTTTATTTTTATTGTAAAAAAGTATGGCTTAGTTTGGTTTACTTGGAAAGAACTTATAATTCAGAATTTTATATTTTAATACTCTAGATTATAGATTTAAAAAAAATCCATCGAAATAGTTTATCGCATTTCGACATGGGCAGGTTAAAAAGAAAATATATTTTTTAAATTATATCAACTTCACACTGAATCCCGTACACAGCAGTAGGCAAATTATCGTTTTAAACTATTTTCAAGTGTTAATCTACACTTAGGAAAGAAAAATAGTTGTTTAGAAAACGTGTAAAAATAGACAAAAATATTAAATAAATAGTATTATCTCTTGCCAGACGATAGATAATTCTTAGTAATTATCTTTGGGTAGCGGAAATTTGTTAAAATCTCCCTACAGAGATGCTTACAACATAAGTTGTAACAAGCGTATGAAAAATTCGACGTAGCTTGATGAGAACGTATGGCTTAGTAATTAGAGTGCCTGGTCGGTTTCCAGGAGGCGCGGGTTCGAGTCTCGCTAAATACACATTTTTATACGTTTTCTAAATAAGTACACTATAGATATCAATAGCTACTGTTCCATTAAAATAGTTCCAATTGAAACCATTATAAATTATTATTAAATAAAGAAAAACTAGTTTGCTTTAACAAAAAAGTAATGAAAAACCTATATACTCACACATGCGACCTATAACTTTTCTTAGAATGAAACACTTTGTTACAACCTTTGCACGGAATGAACATTTTCTCATTTGGTTTTTCTTCTTTATTATTTGGCAATAATCTGTAAACAAAAAAATCTATTAAATACAGTCTATATAACCATACAATATATATAAAAGATAAAGAAAGTACCTAACCGATAAAGCGTAACTAGTTTTAAAACCTTGGGTTTCTAAATTTTTCATCAGTTTAAGAGACATTTTGTATTGGAGCGGAATTAAACGCCGCGTTTTATAGCACCTGGTTGGGGAAATAATTTAAATATACTAATTGTTCTAATCGAGAATCGAATTTTTTTATTCGTTCATTTAATATAAAAATAATTTGTTTTAGTAGCATATTATATTGTGTTTTTAATTGATAAATTTTAATCTTGTACGTTATTGTTAGTCGTTATAATGTATCTCATATAATTGTTTTTGTTATAATTTAATTATTAAATATAAAATAATATAAAGCTGAAGAATTTCTTTGAACCGGCTAATCTCAAGAACTACTATGTATTCGAATTAAAAAATATTTCATGTTGAATCGAAGAATGCTATACATAAGCTACATTGCTACGTTATTTTATTTATTATTCGAAAAAAATACCAGAGCACTAAAATATAAGGCCAACCGATTTCAATGATTCTTTTTTTATTTGAAGGAACAAAAATAATTAAAAAAGAATTTATATGAAGTCGGTATCAAGCTAATACTACAACAACCTTACAACAATATCTAATTACTGAGCCTGTTTGTTTTACTTGGCGCCGACTTCAAAATTATAAAATCTTTTTTAAATTATTTTTGTTCTCCATAATCAAAGTTCGTTCTTTGAAGTCGGTTTTTTTTTAAATAATTTATTACCGAATTCTGGAGGCATTGCGTGTTGAGCAGCAGAACTCACAGTCGCAAGAAAAGAACACAAAAGAAAAGGTAGGTTAATTATAAAATACTTACTTCAAATGATATTTTAATGTCATTTTATTTGCAAATATTTTCCCGCAACAGTCACATTGAGGTTTTTCTTGATGCGCCACCGTTCTATGGTAGGACAGTTTTGATCTAGTACTGCACGCAAAGTGAAAAAATATATATATTAATATAAAATATATACTAAATATTGTATATGTGACTTTGCAAATATATTTTAGCAGTAGTTTTAAAAATAGTATCTTATACTCTTGTTACGACTTATTTATGTTGTTAGCATCTCTGTTAATACCTAAATTTCTTATCAGGGCAGTCAGGACAGGTGTATCCGGGCATTTTTTTAGCGCAGTCGTGTTCTAACATTATTCTTTTCAATGTAGTTATTAGGCTACATTCTCGACATCTGCAAAAAAATCAAGTATATGGTAATATTGAATGTTTTTATTCTGAACTTAAATAAAAAAATAAGCTTTATTTTCCATCCGTATCTATACTAATATTATAAACCTGAAGAGCTTGTTTGGTTGATAGCGCTTATATCAGAAGCTACTGATACGAATTAAAAATTTTGTTGGATAGTCCGTTTATTGATGTACAATATACAAATGCACAATAATAAACATATATATATATATATTTATAATAAAAAAAACTCTGACACGAAAATCTCTAAAAAGTAAACAAGAAACCGGATAAGCTCTTATTCTTGAAACGGCATTTTTTCTTGAATTATGTCACTTTTTAAACAAATAAAAAAACTAAACAAAAATAGATTTATCCATTTGGTGGCTACGATGACACAAACAGACTTTTTTTAAATAGAAAAAGACACGGCAAACTCTCGTTCGGGTCACCTGATGGTAAGGGATCACAGCCGGCCACGGCCTCGTGTAAACTATAAACTTATAACACTCCACTGCTTTCGTCGGCGGTTAAAAAAATTGGATAATACTCACTTAAAAGCAGATAAATGTAATTTTCTATGAAATTTAATATTTTCCTTCGTTAAGAAATGCGATTTGCACACATCACAAGTGTAATCATCCTCTGCTTTCTGAAAAAAAAAACCATATAAAACTAGCGATCCAACCGCAGCTAGATTCAATTTATTGTTCTAGTATAGCCAAATTATATAAAATATTGATATAAATTATCGTCTACATTTTACCCTGATATATAAGCTATATTGCTTTAAAAATTCATCTGAATCGGTTCAGTAATTATTGCTTAAAATAGGAATAAAGATCCATCCTCACAAACTTTCACATTTATAGTATTATAGTATATTATGATGAAAACCATTTAAACGTTTTAAAAGTATAAAATAAGGTACACTTAAAAAGTTACGTTCTTTTTAAAGAAAATAACTGATAACACACAAACAGCATCTATTCTACTTGGCGGGATAAAGCAGCAGCAGTAAAACTAAAAAAGGAAAAACTTACCGAGAAATGCTTCCCACTATCGTGTAAGTCCTTTAACTTTTTAGTATTAAACCCTATAAGGCATAGTTCACATTTGTATTTTAATTTCTGAAATTCTCCACTCGATAGATCTCTTTCTCGTGTTGACCACATCTCTTCTTCTGTCATTGTGTATAATTCTACTAGTGATTCTGGTAAATTTAGTAAACGCCGCGTTTTTTTGTCTTTTAGTTCTTTCTTTCCAAAAAAAAGGCATAATATAAAGTAAGTAAGAAAAAAATTATACAGGATGGAAATGTCAGCACCACTTTAAATGAAACCAAAGTTTTAAACTACTCTATAAAAGCCTAATGCAATTAAAAAATATTTCTTTTTCCATAAATGAAATTGTGTTTTTTCAAACAAAATAAATAATTAAATTATCGTTTTACAATAAAACGTCATTTGTCAAGAACGACGCACACAGACATAAACCTATCAAAGGGAAACCGCCGCGTGCGTCTCATTTGCGGCAAAGTTCACAGTTGTTTAACCTTTAGTAGTATTTTTGTAGTAGTATGTGTTTCCGCTATTGGTATCTATGTGTAACTGCGTCTCACGAAATACAGGTATGGATAAACATCATGAAGCGAGAAAAAAATCCTACGCCTAAATTTGTCGGTATCTTGATTAATTGCTTTAGGTATGGGTTTAAAATATTTTACTAGCTCAAAACTTGAGACTACAGACATTCTTCCTAATCAATTAAACATGAACTAAAGTACTACATTTAAAATATAATAATCTCTTAAATTAAAAAAAATACCCCATAAAAATGCTAAAACAATATAATATAACAATTATAAATTTATATGTCGCAAAAAATATGCCACAAATCCAAAAATAAAAATAAAAATACCTTCTCCTCTTTACTCCTATCTTTTTTCTTTTTTTTCTTCTTTTTCTTAACTTCTTTGTCAGTTTTAAGCTTTGATAAGACTATGTCATCATCTGTCTCACTATGTCTAGGCAAATCTTCATAAAAATCTAAACTTATACTGTCTTCTTGATGTATTTCTTCTTTTACATCAATTTCTGGTAATTCTGTTAGTTCTGGAATTTCTGAGAAAAAATTACATATATAGCGTTGAGTTTAGTGTTTAAAAAATTAAGGAAGAAGTCGTGAACAGAGTGTTTTAAAAATTAGGTTCCTAGACCTTCCCTGCTATATATACAAAGAAACTCGTAACATATGTATTTATATATAAAAAAAATATTTTTTATGAATATAAAAAAACATGTTTAATTTGTTTGAAATTGATTTTTTTACATTTTTTAAATGTTATTCCACACTTCTAAAAAGTAAAATTTAATTTCTTCTAACAAATTTAGTGAACTGAATAAATATATTTTTAATTTTTATTATGGTAGAGAGAGATTTATCACAATTTAAAATTAGTTTTTAATTAGTCTCTTTTTTAAATTGAATTGTATTGTTCAATAGAACGGACATTTTTATTAATATGTTTAAGAGAGAGGGAGTTCAAAGGTAAGACAAAATGCGGTGTTAAGTTTCGCCACACAACGCAAATGTGAAAAAGAAAAATTCTTACCTAATTCAACTTTATCCAATGTATCATCGATTTCCTGTTTAATAACATGAACATTGTCAATAGACTCAACAATAGGTTCTTCTTTCACTTCCTCAGAATCTAAATAGAAATTACTTGAAAATCTTTGAATTGCTTGTTTTGATAAATCGGTGGGATCATTTAGAAATGTATGCTGTAAAGAAATATTTTTTAACATTTAGGTTCATGCCGTATCCCAAATATAGCAGGGAAGGCAGGTTTCCTCACCTGAGAACCTAGTGCTAAACCAATTCGAAATTCAAATTGTATTGTCATGAAACTAGGCTCTAAGGTAGGGAACCTTCCCAAAATAAAATTTTAATCCTATACAAAAAATATTATAACAACATTTAAGCTTCCACAAACAACAACGAGACCATCCTGACGAACCGTGTATCTGAGATTATTTAATATTTTTATTTTCTCACTATTGCTGCATTTAGTTCCCCCCTTCAACAGGCTGTAGTATCGAAAATAAAAATAAATTACAGATTACAGTGTGTAGCTATAACAAATGCATATTTAAGTAAATATATTATTAGTTTTAATTTACATTACCTTTTCAGAATATTCAATAAGTGCTTGATAGGATTTTAATATTTGTTGTTTAAATTTTACTGTGTTATTTATATATGTGTCACATTCCCAACATATTCTAATTACTATTCCTTCTGGCACCTGTAAAATGAAAGCGAAAAAAATATGTTAGGAATAAAGCTATACATATTATTATTAATTAGGAACCATTGTAGTGTAGTGGAAGAATGTGACTGTAGTCATGGGCTTATGGTTACAATTCCCAATTTGAGGATGAATAATTTTTATTTCCTCTACCAATCAATGTCTTGAAAACTAGGGAACGAAATTAAGATCAGGTTCCTTCTGCCTATCCTGCATAGCAGGATTCTGTGAGTATTTAAAAAAAATCAACTAAGACCTTGTCCAAGTATAGAATAAGAACTTTCAATCAATGTAGAATTTTTAATTGATGAAATTTTAATTTTTTTTAATATCTATATTATATTATACTATTATATACTTTTAATATTTTAATTTTAGTAAAAAATGATAAGGAAAATTTATTAAATATTTTTTACATAAAAGAAGTAATACGATTAAAGAAACAACTCAGCTGCATTTTTATTCGGTCAATAAAAAAAACAATGGCGGATCCAGGGATGGCTTTGTTCTATTTATTTTTATTAAATAAAACAAACTTCTCACTGATAATGAATCGTTGGTAAAAGGTAATATCTTGAATACATTATTTACATTTTTAATAATGTTTTACGTATACAATATTTAAATTAACTCACATCAATATCGGCTAATACTTTAAAACATTCTTTTACATGTTTATTATGAAACATATTACGGTTGTAATTTAAACACCCAACGCAAACGCCATTTTCATTGTAACCCTCAATATTTATATTTATTTCCTTCATTTTATATTAATTATTGTTTGTTTCAAATATATTTATTGCGAATGGAAGCTTCATAGCTTTCCTTCGGCCATTTTGTGCGTTTATTAGACAGCTGACAAATGACATTGACAGTTGGTTCTACGTTCCGTTTATGAATACATGATAAAATATGCATTATATCTAAACATAATACTGAAACATTAATGAAATAAATAAGTTAAATTATGAAATTAAATTTAGAAATATAATGTTTTACTTCTAAATTAATATAATTTATTAAACGGAATATAATTTTCATATATATACAAACACATATAGTTTAATAATGATGTACAGGATTATACATTTTTTAAGATACGCAGCTTCAAATTCTTATTGAAATTTTTATGTATATGAGTTTAATATTTAGACTAAAAGATATACAAAAAAGAAAGTCCCTATCTCTTTAAGGAAAGATATTCATAGAAATAAAAAAAGACAAATGATGGACGTCGATGCTGCCCGACTATTCTACTATAGCTATTCTCATAGTATTTTATCTTATTTAATGCTGCTATGGGGTAGTGCTGCAGATATAAATCTCATATTCATACTCTATAAAAGAGCAGTGAGATCTATTTATAGCCTAGGAGCCCGAGATTCTCTGGGAGATGTTTTTAAAGATGCGGATAATATTACAGTTGCTTTATAATTTTTATATTATAACATTCTGTTTGTCCGACAACATAAACAATATCATAGTAAAAATAGTGATAGATACACGTTTGAAACGAATAATAAAAATAAGTTTGTTACGCCAAGTTTTCACCTCCAAAAAGTTAATTAATCTTTTATTAACATATATATAGTAAGATTTCGCGTATACGTGTATATAATAAAATTCCGCAAGGTATTGTACGTTTGCCACTACCACAATTTAAAGTACCTGTGAAAAAAATACTGACATGTAAAGCTAAGTTAAGAAATGCCTAGACAGAAAAGTTGCAGGTTGTTTCTAACTGGCATAATCATCTTGCAATACTCGTGATACATCCACCCTCCCTTGTGATATCGGGATTTCTCCACAGCATCCATCTCTCTATCATTCTTTTCTGTACTACCTACACTTCTATCTCTACTGAACATACTACCTAAATATTTACTTTCATTCACTTGTTTTAATATCTAGCGTAACAGATTTTATTATTCCATATACAGATAGCGATTGGTTACAAATTAATTCTATGTACAGATAAAGATTTTTAATTGTTAATAAAATAATAACTAAAACAAGTAATATATTTATTCTTTACATGGTGTTACAGAACACATAATATGGTGTTAATTGCTTATAGAGAACAGAGTAAAAGCGTGAATCTATTTACTTAAAACGCTTCCGTTATAGCTTCGCACCGATGAAACCACTGATATTAGAATGTAAAATTATTTGGGAGCGTAGAGGAGCATCTAGATAATCAAGAAATTTCAACGGGAATGAAAAAATGAAGTCCATATTCATCACCATAAACCATTTTACATAGTCCATGCAAGAAAAGATTATGAGCCACGACTTCGTTATTATAAAAACTAACGAGCACACGCGGTTTTGTTCGTATGATTTAAATGAAGCCAATTTATAAAAATTCTTTACATATATTGTAGCCTGTGTGTTATTCTGATGTATAAGCTATATTACTCCATTCATTCTCATAAACTGACAGTTATAATATTGGTAGTTTTTATTTCTTCAATTTATAATGTATAGTGTCACACTCTCTTAATTTCTCCGCAGCCTGTTCCGGTGTCAAATCTCTCTGCGGTTGTGCCAACATTTCATACCCAACCATGAATTTTTTAACTGTAGCAGAACGTAATAGGGGCGGAAGGTACATCCCGTGGAATAACCAATGTGGGGAGTCCCCTGGTTTTGTTGATGCACCTGTAGGTGCACCTGCCAAAAAAGAAATAAATTATTATAATAATTGGAGTAAAAAATACTTAAATAAATATTAATAAAATTATGTAGTTCATTTAAACTACAGTAATAAGTAAATAATTGCTTGAGATATTTCAATAGTATTTGTTCAAATATGTGAGATAAATTTCCCAATTAAATAATTTTTTTTTAATCTTCACACATTTGATGTATTTTGGTAACTTGACGTAGCTTAATGCTCAAGTTTTAAATTGTCTTCAAATGGATTTACATATATGGAGATACATGTTACGACCATCATGTTGCAGTATACGATTTCTTTAATTCTATCTATTAGCTATAGCTTCGCCCGCGAAGTCAAATATTATGTTGGTATATATGAGAATACTGACTAATGTTATATATGCGGGAGGTAACTTTGTGCGAGTTACTTTGAATTTCTATCTTTTCTCGATATCTATTCAACATAAAAATATTTATTCAATTCGAACCAGTAGTCCCGGAGATAAGTGCGTTGAAACTAACAAACTATTCAGCTTTATAATATTGTACAGATAAAATATTATAACTCACCATGCCATCCCATAGAATAAGGGAAGCTGCAATTAAACAAATTATCATATTTCGTGCACAATTCTTTCATAATTCCCGCCAATTCTTGTTTTTGATTGACATTTAAATCTGTCATCCTTTGCGTTTTTTTATTTAATGGTAACAGCATTGTCTCGTACGGCCAAGACGCCCAATATGGAACTAATGCTACCCATTCTTCATTTTGTATTACTATACGTTCCTGAAAATACATATTTTTTACATAAATAAACACAAAATTGTATTTAAGAAGAGCGCGTATAAGATTGGTGATAGAGCGCAGCCTCCGGTGCGTTTGGGTCTAGAGGAAGATAGTGTCCTTTCTAATCTATAACGGAATGTGCGATTCATCATGTATTTCCGAATCATGTGAACGAGAGAGTTTGGCAGTGCCATACGACAGAGCTTGAAGAGCAGGCCGTTGTACCAGACCTTGTCGAAGGCTTGTGCTAGCCAAAACTAGACCTAGGTCTAGGAAAATGGCAGCTGTGTAGCTGTGAATCAATTTACGGACGCTGTATTTCGCGATGTGATCCTGGTGAACTTTGTGTATGTACAAATGGTGTGATCTAGCCGAAGCCGAGTTGCAAATTAGGATTATGAAATGAATTGAGTCGGAAGATTCCTTAGGATTTTGTTGGAGATTCTGTCGGACCCTAGAGAAAAGGTGTAAAAAAAAAGAAAATAAGTTTAGTTTTTTTTATCTGTATCAACCTTATAATGGAGGGACTTGCTTACAGATAAAAAATGTTAAAAAAATTATATATATTTTCATTTACACTGGGAAATCACTAAGAGATTTTAATATAGCCTTTTTATCTTAGGTTTTTGTTAAACTATTTATTTGATAAACAAATTAAATAGTAATAAATACAGTCAGTTATTACTAAATTTTATGAACTATTTTTAGGGACTAGGGTTTCGGGACTTTTTAAGATATAATTCATATCAGTCGTATGAAAGAGTGGTAAGTTTACCACAACTTACTTTGCTTCTTAATTCTTGTTCTAAATAATCGGCCATCATATTTTTACCATATTTTGTATAATATTCCTTTTGACATCTGAAAACAAATAACTTATTATATTATTATGGTAAAAAAGATAAGGAAAGATATCAATCTATAACATCTGTTCGATCTGGAACAGCATCTGACTGTGAAAGCGACAGTGGTGGTTTTGATACCGAATCGGAGAGATGGATTATTTCGCTCTGGTAAAAAGACAAACCGTGCGTTCGATGTGTGGAGAACGGAGTGTCTTAACTTCTTACTTTATGAACCATGAAGTTAAAAATACAAAATTAATAGTTACCTCTCTTTAACTCTTGGCTCATTTGGTAAGAAACTGGACGCCCATATCTGGCAATGAGGATGTGGGTTGGAACAACCCATAATAGCTCCTTTATTTTCAAAGATTTGAACCCATGTATACCTTCTGCCTAGCTCTTGTATTTGATTGATCCACCTGTAAACGTGAGGTTTAAAAAATAAAAAAATGAATCTAATTAATTATTTGCAAAAGCGTTGCGTTAAGTCTAACTCTCTCTTTACTCTTTGTTGATCTAAATTGAAACTACACTTAAATTAATTATATCGAAGCATGTATCAATATAATAGTATTTAATTATTCTATTATTTTTGAGAAATCAGCAGAAATGGAAGTGTCTTAAAAGTGGCTTACAGCGTGAAGCTAAAAAGAAAGGTCGTTCTTATCTCATAATCAATTTAGATAACATGTAGATCACACATTGTTACTTAACGTGACCGGTTCTATAAAAATGATAAGCTAGTGTTATGAATAATATAAAAAACAGATCAAACACGAATCGAAATCGTATACAGAGGGTTCGTACGTACCTGAAATACAATTACAACAATTTCTGAATTGTACGTCAACGAGTAGTACAATTTGAAATTGACAAACTTAAGATTGCGAACTTATACACTTCTTTTGTTTGAAATGATCTACAATTTTAAGTTTGTAATGATTTTTTTTATTAAATACCTATAAATGTTCAATTTTCGGAAATTTTCCTTTATTTGTATTGTAAGTTACGCATTGTGTTAGTTATGTATTGTAGTTTCAAAAATTTTCTGGACCAACGGGTTGATTGCTTTGGTTTCAAAGTTTGATTTCTTCACAGCTCCAAAAAACAACCGACCTGAGTATTTTATATGAATTTCAGTTTGATCTCCTTAAGAAAAGGGTCTTGACAGACGGACTATAAAGGTTCCGTTTCTTGTGCTTCCCTTTATTTCGAGGTACGGAACCCTAAAAAGATAGATTAATGAATATTAAAAATATATACTTACTCATCAATCACGGCTATAATTTCTTCTACTGACATCAACGGTATTGTCATACTGGAGTCAGGGTGGAAACACATTACCCTACATAATAACAAAAAATATATAAATTATTTTATTTTAGCTTCACGCTGTACATCGCGTAAGCATAGGGAACCTGGCAACCTAGTGTTAAAAGATTCCGTTTCTATTATGACACTTCTGTTCCCCAATTTCCGCCGAACTCTGAATGCATTGCATTGAAAGTGTTTAGTGGCGAAACTCAACTCCGCGCTTTGCCTGGCTACCAGCGTCTGATTGCAAAAACGACGGTTGTGGGTTCGATTGCCACTCAGAGGAATCAATTATTTTCATTTCTTTGCTCTGATAACAACACAGAATGCGATATGGAATTTTGCTATTCAATCATTTATTATTCATTATTTAATAATTTTACTATTATGGAGTTTCATAAACCCTTGAGAAAACAGAGAGCAAAATGTTTTAACACTAGCTTCCCTTTGTCCTGCTATATACAGCGTGAAGCTAAAAAAAAAGAGATAACAATAATTCATTATTTGAGATAAAAGTCTTTAAATTGATTACCTGCAGGTTCCTTTCGCTTGAGAACTCTGGAAAAGAGGGTGTTCGGGTGCTAGAGGTTCTGGCACTCGTTCTAAAAGTGCAGGGAAGTCGTTTGGGAAGACATATGTTGATTTGTAATTGGGATTGCGCTGTAGGGGAGAGTTCTTTATATAATCATTTAATAATAGCAATTTAATAGCCTCCTGGGCTTGTGGGTTCGATTTCCATTCGAGGGAATGAATTATTTAATACTTTGTTTCCTCGCTTTTCTAATAAGACGAAAAAATCGTGGCTGTGAATACCGCAACCCAAAACACAATATCTGGAAAATGCGGTGGAAAAGGGGAGCGTAGGTTTTTTAACATTAGAACGTTAAAACACTACGCTCCCCTTTTGTTATACGCGGGATAATAGTAGAGATTCCAATTAACATTTTAACCTGACCAAAATTTCTGACTTTAAATTCTATAACGAAATGAAAAAAAAATCGTATAAATATTCGGATTATTTAAACTATATTTTTGGTCATTTTTCTTTGAGAAATTGGTCAAAATTACCTGTCCATTGGCCCTTACAGCACCAGCTCGTAAAGGATTGTTCAGATCTGGAGGCTGTTCCTCTGGGGGGTCCTCAGTCTGACCGCTCCAGGGTCTCTTGCAGCGGTGCGGGGAGACCAGTATCCACTCATCTTTTAGTGGATTGTATCTAACGTGTTGGTGTTCTGGAATACATATACGGAAAACGTATTTATACTTATTCTATATTGTTTAGCAGAGAAGAACATAGTAACAAGACACTCCGTTTCCCACTACTACCGTAATTTTGAGTTGAGTGACAGAACTCAACGCCGCGCTTTGTCTTTTTCAGGTAAATGAAAATATTATAATTCAGTTTCACGCGCTGTGCTCGCGCTCGCGCTCCAATGGGCCACGGTGGCACGTCCTCATCATATACGACTTATTTTATGTGGCGAAATTTGATTTTATTTATCGTAAAGAAAAATAGTAAAGTTTTCATAAAATATCATAGTTTTAAAAGCTATAATTATTAAACTATAATTTAAGAAAATATCTCACTGAGCAAAAAGAAAATTCATAACCAATGAGGCAAAGATGCGAGTGAAAAGCTGGTCTATAATTAAAGAAAAGAAGTGGCAATACAATTAATTGCTTCAAAGTATGATACTATTATATAAAAAAATAAAATTAATACATATTTCAATATTTTTTTTAAATGGTGTATTTATTTACTAAAGTAGTTTCTCAATTGGTTTATCTTTCTATCAGTAAATGTAATTATTATTAGACTCTATCACACAATTTTGAACTTAATGAGAAATGCTTACATAAACTGACAGACAAACTAATAACAAAGTATTTTAATAGACTAAAGAACATTTTATATATTTTTTAAAGAAATAATCTACAAACTAACCTGTGGCTTCAAACTCTTGCATCGTGAATGTCCTCTGGTAGAGGGCGTTCAGAAGTGAAGTGGTGGAGTAATATCGATGTAAATATATCGATATTCTAAAATATTTTTTTGTTGTGAAGTATTAAAAATTGTTGTTAATTTACATAAGTCGTCCTTTTTTCCTTTTTATTCTATAAAACAGCTAAATAGCTTATACATACTGATGAACTATGCTTATATAAGTACTAGCAGACCACGAATATATATTTTTTTATAAAATTATTTTCAGTTTTCGATAGGATTAGTAAGAAAATATAAGCCTAAATAATTAAAATAAGCTGAAATTGAATAATAATTAGACATTAGTAAGAGAAATAAAATTCTTAATATTAGAAAAAAATACGGAGTATGTGAAATGAAAATTCTTAGTATTAAAAATACTTATCCCCAAACAATGTATTGTAATGTAAAATTAACACAAAATTAACAGGAAATTATTAATAAAAAAAACTAAACAAAATATTATCACTATTAACAACTCTATTTTATTAATAGTAATATATTGATTACATTTGCATGTCAAAAAGAAATATATATATATTTGGGGAGTTTTATCACAATCGGATCAGCAGTTTGGCCATGATTGGGTCACAGACAGGCAGAGTTACGTTCGAATTTAGGATATTCCTAAATATGGATATACATTTTTTTTATTTTACGCCAATAATACCTTTGAACGGTTCTACAAATCAGTTGAGGGTTTTGATAACAGTTTATAAAAGAAGTATGAAAAACTGAGACTTTTTAAACACAAATATATGAAATAATAAATATATTTGTTAGCGTAGAGTGGTTAAGATACTCCCGTTCCCCACGCACCGCCTAATTTGCGAGACATTGCGCGAATGTTGATTTAATAAAATGTGTGATTTTTTATTAACAATTAACGTTAAGCCCATAGGATAATTAAAATATGTTTTATATCGACTATCTTCTTGTACGGTTCAAATCTCATTCGGAGGAATGAAATATTTAATTTTTTTTTTTCTCTGGCGATAACACATAACGCGGCGTTAAGTTCCGACACGCACCACGCGGTACGCACCACGCACCATGCTACATACCACTCAACACGCAATGCCACGGGAATTCAGCGGTAAGTGGAGAACCGAGTGTTTCACACTAGGTTTCCTATGCCTTTTTTTTTTCACGGGATACAATGTAAAAGTTAAAAAAATCTTGTACTGAATATATGTAGGTACATCACTACACATATTTATTACCATATTAGATAAAGCGTTTTATGTTATCACACGTAGACTAAGATATAAATAGAGCGAACATAGTAAATAAAAAAAATATAATGTTGACAAGTCATTTTTTGCTCAATATTAATTTATATTTTAACTTGTATATTAAATTCATAGATTTACATATTTTTTACCTTCACGCTTCATCCCGTATATAGTAGGCAAGGTAGAGAAGAACAGAATGTTCTAACACTAGAACATACTATTCTTTAGAATTCTCGATAATGTATAATGGTGGCCGCGTTTTGTCTACCAGAGCAATGTTATCTAAATGATTGAAATACAATCATTGCTGCAAATGGAGATCGAATTTATGACCATTACCTTAAAATCAAACACAGCCCCGCCGCGTTAAGATGGCTTCAGTTCTATCATAACATTAGGAAAAAAAAATTTTATGTATAAATTTCTTATTAATTATTATACGCCTATTTTTAAATTGTCTTTTTTCAAAGTAAATAACAGTAATATATAAATGTTGTATTTTTGTAATTTGTCAATTCTCGGACCATATTGGTCTGTGCCAAAAGTTTCGACCTACGATATGGAAAAAAAATTATCGCACTATAATAAAATAATAAAGTTTAATCTAAAATAATAAATTTTTCAATAGCCTCTATACAGATATATGTACAATATATATATTTAGTTCCTTTAGTTCTCTTTTTAATTACCCATATTATACAATTTAAGATAAAAATTGAAAATACGAAACTACATTACTTCAAAAAAATGTTCTAAAGTCCTGTAATTTTATATGTGGCACCTTAAAATGTTGTGCATTTATTTTTTTCTTTTTTGTATTAATTTTATGCATTAAATATAATTTATTTATGTTGTGTACTAAATAAATAGCATAACATGGGGGATAATGTACTGGTTCGCTTCGTTTGTCGTAGTAATAAAAAAAATCTTTGAAGGACAATGAAAGAAAAAAGATTTTGGGTTTTATCACGTATGAGACTGCTTTTTAATTTCATCATCATTTTTACTCTCCCATTGTTACATATAAAAAATATCCAAAAACCTTTTTAATATAACATGAAGATAATATTTATATATATAATATACGAAAATTTTAATTTTGATTGGTTTTAATCAGCAAGTTTATTTTTTTTACAATTTTCATTATATTTATATAGCGCCATCTATTATTATGTTTTGTAACTAAATAAGTTTAAATTTAGAAAAAATTAACGCGATCTAGTAATAAAATAACTCACAAAATATTTAGAAATTATTATTACATAACATTTGTATTTAAATATAATAATAAGTATGTTGAGGCCGTCGTGGCTCAGGGGCACAAGGATATGGCTATAACGCGGTAGTTGTGGGTTCGATCTCCCTTCGAGGTAATGAAGTATTATATATTAATAATTTCATTTCTTCGCTCTGGCACCAAGGCAATGCCTCAAAAAATGATGCGTTAAGTGGAGTACGGAGTGTTTTACCACTAGGTTCCTTCTGCCTACTCTGCTGTGTGCGGGAAACAGTGTGAAGCTAATAAGATTTTTTAATAATAAGTATAAATCGATGTAGCCTGTGTCACTTAACTTAGAATGTTGAAATTATACAGATAGGTTTTTAAATGAATTCAAAAAGGGGATGTATTTTAAAAAAAACTTTATTTCTTAATTAGTATGGAGTATCAACCTTTATTTTAGGCCTATAGCCTTGCTCGACACATGGACTCCAATACAAAATAACTTTTAATTCAAATAAATGGTTCTTGAGAGTTACGAGTCAAACGAACTGCTCAGTTTTATATTACAATCAAACGAACTGCTCAGTTTTATATTATTAGTAAGTATATAAATTAAATTAAATATAAAATAATATAAAGTAATTAATATGAATTATTATAATAAAACATTTTACGAGCGCCATCTATTATCAGATGCAGAAACTAAATTATTTTTCTGTGCCGTGTGTTCCCGGCCTAGAATAGGATCATCCTGGTACTGGTGGTGTCGTAAGAGGCGACTAAAGTATGTGTGGCAGAGTCACGTCGCCAGCAATGGCAACACGCATGGGCAGACTCGACCGAATCATTACCATCCCCGGCATTTAAAACCGGCGTGAAGTAGTGGCTTTATGCCACTGCGTTTCGCATCAGGTAATGCCGGGCCCCGGCGCCCAATCCACCTTTAAGGCCGGCAACGCACCTGTGACTCCTCTGGTGTTGCACGGGGCCGTGGGCGGCGATAATCACTCACCATCAGGTGACCCGAACGCTCGTTTGCCGTGTCTTGTCCATAAAAAAAAACAAGAACTGAAAATTGAGAGGTAAAATTATTACAAAAATGAAGTACTATAATATTATAAATATCTTTAAATATTTAACCAGTAATTCAAGTGTTCGGTTTTGAGTTCCGCTACTCAACACGCAATATCTTGAAAGTTGGCGGTGTGAGAGGAGCGGAGTGTCTTAATTCTTAATCATATACGAGTGATTCAGCGTGAAACTGAGTCTCCTATACTGTAAGCGTGTGTAATCCACCAATTATTAATAACTTAATTGAGAACATTTTAATATTTACCTAAAACGCTTTTAGATTTATTTCCTGTATATTCAAACATTTTTTAATTTGTTTATATTATGTAGACAGAATATAAATAGTCAAATATTGTTCATTGTTTATTGTCCATTTTGGATTAACAACAATATTGTTTATGTAATTTCATTGTCTACACGTCAGCTCAATCAGGGACTGGGCACGTCCTAGTTCAAATTGAGTTATATAAAATAATACGAGGTTGAAATCTCAAATCCCATAAATAATATGAACAGCATTCTATGCTTAATGGCGTAAACCAACACCGCGCCGTAATTTACACGGTACAAAAAGTTTTAAGAGACTCCATTCCCTACGCACCGGGAAAGGCAATTATTAAATAATTAATAGGCTCGAGTAGACTATATATACTACGTTATTATTCATTTAAACAACCAGCTTAACGCTGTATTCTGCACACATCAGGGTAGGCAGAGCGAAGAAATGGAAATATAAATTTAAATAAATATTTCATCTCCTCGAGTGGGAATTGAACCCACCACCAGTCAATGTTACAGTCACACTTTGTGCCTCTACACCACGACTGGCCTCATATTATTTATATTATTATATTATGTTATAAATGTAAAAATTTATGAATATGGATGTTTGTCCTACCATCGCGCAAAAACTACTGTAAGGAATTAAATGAAATTTAACAATAATATAGCTCGATCACAATAACATACAGGCTTGTAGCGTAACCATGTAAACATTATGCATAATTTGAATTATTAAATAAGTTTAATAATTCAAATTAAGCAGACGAAGCCGCATTTAGACCGCAAATATTATAAAAAAAACGATGTCAAAATATATACAACTAAATGTAACCGAGGTATCAATGCGTCGTTTCAGTATCCGCATTGGAGCAAATTTTGGCCTAAAACTGATACCGTTTTGCAGTTACGCTACAGGTGTCGTCCTACATATGTATATTATGTACTAGCTGGAGGCCAGTCGTGGCGCAGGGGCAAGCGTGTGCCTGTGCACGCGGCAGACTACAGGTTCGGTTCCCACTGAAATGAAATCTTTCATATTTTCATTTCTTCGTTCTGGTAACGACGCTAGTGCGGTGTTCTACACCGTGACAGAACTCTAGTTCTGACACTCAACTGTTCTGAAACTCAGTCAAGCTCAGGGGTAAATGGGGAAAGGATGTATCTTAATGGGATCGGAGTGTCTTAACACTAGGTTCCAAGGTCCCCTCTGGTTACCTCTCTATGTAAGGGATAAAACGGGTAGCTAGAAAATTGTTTTTCACGCTGTATCCCGCGTATAGCAGGGAAGGCTCTACCTTCCCTGCTATACGCGGGATATTTTAGTATAATTCAGTATTAAAATACTCTATTTCCCTTAATTTTTCAGACATTGTGTCTTGAGTATTTTAATATAATTCAGTATTAAAATACTCTATTTCCCTTAATTTTTCAGACATTGTGTCTTGAGTGTCCAACACCCAACTCAACGCCGCACTGATAATATAAAAATAGTTTTTTCCTCCATGTAGGAACCAAACCCACAACCGTCATGTTAAAGTTAGAGATTGTTTTTTTTGCGCTTACAATTATAAAAATGATGACAATGTACATACAAGGTACATCTATGTGAGTACAGGGAGATAAGTCACTAAGCTCACTTTTCTATAATAATCTAAATTTCAGTTGAATAATAAAATTATCAACTTAAAGGGCGTCAAAGCGCAGCGGCACAACGTCTAAATGTAAACGGGACGGTCGTGTGTTCGATCCCCACTTGGGAAAATAAAATATTAAATATTTTCATTTCTTCACTCTGGTAAATAGACTAAGCGCGGTGTTGAATTCCACCAATCAACGCTACGCAATTGTTTCAAAAATTGAACGGAAAATTTGGCACGGAGTGTCTAGACACTAGGCTCCCTCTGCTTAACGTGCTATGCAGGAAAAAGAGAAGTGCATGAAGCAGCTTTAACAAGGCTAATTGACAAAGGTTAGCGCAAAATCAAGCAAAATTACCTACTTGACTGCAGTAAAAAAGACCCTGAAACAGTGTTATACGAAAATCACTTTTAGGCGCATAAATATATCAATATTTTTTAAGTTTCAAGCTCTACCCCGGAAACAGCAGAGAAGGCAGAGGGAACCTAGGTTAAGTCACTAGGTTCCCCTAGTCAATGCTCAATTTTTATGTCATTTTCTGCGTCTGAAGTGCACAGCGAGGAAATAATAATGATGTTTTTACTTGCCCTCAATGTATCGCCAAAAATATTAATTCGTAAAAATATTTAAAAAAATGTTTTTATGAAATATTTATGTTTTTTCTTTTCATGTATGTACTTGGTACCAAGACCCGTCATACACCTTGTTATCGATTACTTAATTATTATTACCTCTTTTTTAAACTATAAATGCGACAGTAGTGGGTTCGATCCCTTTTGAGACAGTGACATTGGCCCGCTCTAGCCAAAAAGAAAGTGAAGGGCGGAGCGTTAAACTCTACATTTTTGCTCCCTTAATGCCTATAAGTGTGCTTCTAAACATGGGTTAACTCTGACTGGAATTTTGCCATGTTACGTCACTTTCCATAATCCTACAATGGCTTTTTTTTAGTTGCTCACTGTATCCCGCATAAAGTAAGGTAGAGAGAAACTGAGGACCTAATACGATACTACGAAATGGAAATAATATACTTTTTTCTTTTACCTTCACGCTGTATCTTGCATATAGCAGGGTAGACAGCGGAGAGTTAGTGGGAATGGAACCACAACCGTCACGCCTACAGTCAGACAATGTCGAGCAGCGCTACGACCTGGCCTGTACTTAAAAAGTATATGGTAATAAAAATGTGTATGGTATTAAAAATAAATTCAATTAATATATCGAGATATAACTTATACATTTAAAACCCCCTAAACGTGCGACTCTACATAGTCTATATTATTTAGCTGTATTATATTTACTTTAGTTTTATAACCCTTTCTTTATTATTATTAATAAATCAATTATTATTAATGCAAACGCATTATTATTAATAAATAAAAATCGTAAATAATTTAAATGTCCACAATATTCATAAACGCTAAAAAGTAACCTTAAGTGAATAATTGAAAAAAATATAAAAATGTAGATTTCGTCTCTATACAATTTCACACATTGTTACATATGTACTTATGTACTTTTTAATATGCACTTTTTAATTTTAGTAAAATTGTATCAAAAATGAGCATATTTTAAAACCGAAATGTTACCCACCCTTACAAAGTACAACTCCTTAAGGCCTTAACCACATATATTGAGTTTCAGAAACAAAATTAAAATAAAAACCAAATAATCTAAATTGTAATAGCTGTTACACAATTTAATTGTTATATTGTCGCTAAAAACTATAAATTTTGTATTTAAATTTCCTCTAAATACTAGCAGTGTTGCCATAAAACAAAAAATAAAAGAAAAAAAGAAGAAACAATACCATGCGCGCGCATCCACATCGACCCGATAAGAGCTATCGTCAGTGTCGATCCGACCGCCGTCACGGTCGGACGTCTACATGGGGGAGTTACAATATCCCGGCGCAGCTAGCGTCGTTGAGGATGAAAGGCAGTACCGGGCTCCTTTCAGACGAGCCCCTCAGTATAGGTGGCCTACCCCCCAACCCCCACAGCCATCTGCTTTCGCCCCCTGGAGAAGAGCTCCAGCACCCCCAAGACCTCCTGATTACAGACGCAGTGCTTCATACCCTGGGAAGCCAGAGGAACCCTACCAGGTGAGATACATTGATGTCGACAGGTGAAGCATCGAGTTTTATATTAAATATTTGATTTTTCTAACTCTACATTTGATTTTGTTCACAAATTTTGATCGAAATTGATATTTTACTGATTATTATTGGTGACCACACATTTTTAAACAAAAAAATCTTATTTTTTTAGTTCTTAAGTAATATAGATTAAAAATGTGCATAAAAAGAAAAACAAACACCTTTTATAATGCATATTAGTTTGACGTGACACGTTAAACAACAGTACCATTGAAGTAAGGCTGTATGGCTTATTACGTCAGTGCGTGGATAAAGAGTTAAAAAAAAGAGTTTTTTCTTATTAACTGCTAGCAAAATTTTCGTGTTATATATTTGTGTTTTATAAATATAATATATGATTTTTTGCTCTACAAACTATATCATAGAAAAAAGTATTTATTATTAATTGAGATCCTCGACTCATTATAAACGTGATCGATATGCATTCATTTATTTTTACAAGAATAGCAAATATATTCCTTACACTTTAAAATTTTATTTATAAAAAAATATTTTTTAAGAATTTCGCTATAATTTCGAATGTAATTTTTAAATGCAAGTTTTTTGTATTTATTTCACATTTGAAATGAAATATTTTTTTGTTATTAATCAAGAAACTCACCTTAATTTTTTGTCCAAATTGTGTTTTTTTTTAAATAGAAAAAAATAAGTGTTCTAGACTTACCGCCCCATTTCTCAGTGTTAAGTGGCGTAATTCAACATCGCGATTTGTCCAGAATGTAAAAATAAAAAATATATATATTGTCACTATAAGTTTCCTTTAATAAACCACTTAAAATACTTAACTGAATATGCGAATTTTTGATGAAGTATTTTGAATAGTTTTTGTTATTTTTTTTATTTTATTATAACTAAGCACAGTGCTAAGTTCCGTTACGAAATATTAAATAATTTGAAATTTGCCGGATTTAGGGTATCGGACACAAGGTTCCCTCTGTAATATAAATAAATAATATTTCTTATACATTTATTTATAATAGTTTCATCTAAATCAGTTTAACAGTTTTTGCGAAAAACTTAAACAATCAATCTCCATAATCTTTACATTGATAATATTGCTATAAAAGAAGATAATATGTAGGTACTATTTAATGTAACTCAACGCGGCGTTATTATTACAGCGAGTAAAGCACCACAGAAGGAGAAATAATCTTAATTTTAATTAAAAATAAATTCAAAGTAGATTTTTCGTTAACAAATATTTATAAATTAGCCTTTATAAGCTGAATTTTCATATAAAAAAATTAAAGTTGTAAGTACTTGTCACACACACACAATCGAAGTGCTAGAGGTAATTCTGACAGCAGGTACAGTGCTGGGTATATGATCCTAATAACGTAGCGTAATATAGCCTCCCTCGGTAAATGGACTCTCCAACAAAAAAAAACTTTCAAATCAAACCTATAGTTCCTGAGTTTAGCGCTTTTAACCAAACAAAGTCTTTAACTTTATTAATTGACATTAATTGGTATAGAAAAATAAAATATAGTATAAATGTATATCAAAATTTTCTTTCAAATAGATATATTTAATATTTATTGGGTATATTTTTGTTAAATATTTTTTTATTTACTTTTTAAATTCCTATTTTTATAAAAAAATTAACGTTTTTCAAGTGTTATTCCACATTTGAGAAAGAAAAATTCTTATTATTCGTATAAAAATTAGAACGTAGCGGGATTGAAACTAACGGGAATTGTTTGAAAGGCAAAAGTACAAATTTTGCACAGTCGTTTAACAAGAAACGTTTCTTAAGTAAAGAACAGAGAGTTGAGTCACTTAATTATTATTTTTTTCTTTTAAAGTACTTATAAGTAGAAATTGTTATCCTGACCACATTTTGTGTACCTACTATTATAAAAATGATAAAAAATTGTAATCGTAGCACCGCGGCACACAATCTGACTGTAAACGCGCCTGTTGTTAATTCAATTCCCGCTCAAACAAATTAATTATTTTCAAACATATTTAATGTGTTATGTGGAATAACACTTGAAAAATGTGTAAAACTATTTAGAAAATAGCATTCTCTCTTGCCAAACGATAATTCTTAATAATTATCTTTGGGTAGCGGAATTTTGTCAAAATCTCCCTACAGAGATGCTAGTAACATAAATAATTTGTAACAAGCGTATAAAAATTTCGACGTAGCTTGATGAGAACGTATGGCTTAGTGGTCAGAGCGCGTGTTCAGTTTCCAGGAGGCGCGGGATCGAGTCCCGCTACGTTCAAAATTTTATACGTTATTCTAAATAAGTATTAATTATTTTCACTTTCTCGCTCTCATAACATTAAATAGCGCGGCATTGACTTCCCGACTACTCACAATGCCTCGAAAATAAGAAGGTGCGTGGAGAACGAAATGTATTAACATTAGGCTTTCTCTTCTTATCCTGCTATATGTCAGATGCAGCGTGAAATAAAAAAAAATAGACATACAAAAATATCGAATGAACTATGTTTTTTTACTCAAAGCCTGATACACAATAATTTGTGGAAAGATAGAGAATGACGTATAGATTATTATCATCTCAAACGCGTGTTTACCGCTGTTGAGGCAAAAAATAATATTATTTTATAGCCTAAACCTGATACTAGCTAACAATGATACCTACTTATCGACTAGTTTTCGAGCAATTGTACGTTGAGTGGCGGAACTCAACGCCGCGATCTGTCCTGTTACTATAGCGTGTTCTCTAAGTATTCCAATAAAATATGGGGAAGTGATTAATAATTAAATACCACTGACGTATTAAACTCTGAAAAATAAACAATCAAATAGAAAAACACTCTCATTAAGTCATTTTTCAAAGAAAAAAAAAACTAAATTAAAATCTTTCATCAATTAAAGAGGTACGATGCCATAGACAGACATACAAACACCAGCGAAACCAACGTTTACACATAACATAATCAGGGTCATGTCTGATTCGGAGGGATTCACAGGTGCCCAGAAATCCTTATCAACCCTAGGCCCAGGCCAGTGGGAGTTGAAGAGAGTAAGGCTTTAGTAGATATTCGGATAGAGTACCCGTTAAAGTTCTTTACAATAAAAAAATAAAAAACGATCATCGCCATATGCGCCATATATCGCCATATATAATTTATATGTTCGTTTCTGATTTTGACCCATCACTTAATCTTATTAATATTATAAATGTGAGTTTGTAAACTTTTAAGCAAAAACTACCGAACGAATTTAGACTAAATTTTACATAGGTTACAATTTATGTCAACATGTTGTATAATTGGGCTATAATATAATAATAGTCTTGGCGGACGAAGCCGCATGTGGATCGCTAGGACATAAACAGAAAACAGAGAGATGTGCCACTATTTCCCTACAAAAGATGAGAAAAAAATACAAGTGCCCATCCAAAACGGCGTTCACATAACATTATATCTGAGTTAGTGACGCGATGGGCGGTCGATCGATACTGTAACTAGGTCAGTAAGGCCGCGGATTAAAATGGACTGGGATTCAATGCTTGTGGGTCTTCTTGGTGTGTTTCATTTGAATTCACGTTGTAGTGGGTTCGATTTTTTGTGTATAATTATAGTTTTATATTTTTTAGCATTTGTAATGATAATTTTTGCATCGAACATTTTTTTCCTTTAGGCCGTAGTGGATGTATAATAAGCAGAAATTTAAGGTCGCTTTCAATCTTACCATTTCTTTGTTCTGGTAACAAAACATAGCGCGGCGTTGAATTCCGCCACTCAACACGGTATCTCTAATAATCGTGGAAAACGGAGTTTCTTAACACTATGAGCCCACTGCCTACTCTGTTAATGATAGATTTTAATATTTGAACTGTTTTTCTCTATTTTAAGGAGTTTTAGATGGAAAGAAATTAATATTAAGATCATTCATTTATGCATACATTTCTATAGTTCAGAACTAGTCTTAACTCTTAAGTAACGAAATTAACCGTAAAGTTAAGACATTCTTTTCTTGGTTTTCTGATTATTATTGTCTTTTATAGGGTTCCATATCTACATCCTATTACTAAGACTTCGTTGTCCGTCGGTCCGTCATTCTTGGCTGTAAATCATGAACCGTGATAGTTAGGCAGTTGAAATTTTCATAAAAGATTTGTTTCTGTTCCCACCTCCGGAGGGTCCTCCTACTTTTTCCTTGACCTATCTTTTCTCCCGGATGCTATATATTTATTGCTATTAAATTATTTTATACTGAAAACGCTATATAACCACTAAAACTATATTGTTACTATTTTTTTCGTTATCTGCCAGAATTCGTGACATTGCGTGTTAAGCGGCGGAATTCAACGCCGCATGTTTTATTATTAGAACAATCTGTATGTTGTGCCACTGTGATATGATATATAATTTTTTCTTTAATTGTTTCTTGTGTTTCTGGTCTTTTGGTCCATAACTAGACTTCACACGCTGTGTTCACGCCGTATCCCTCATATACCATCCGAAGGGGTAGACAGTAACTAGTTGTAAGACATCGCAAAATTTCCGCCCCAATTTTTATCGCGCGGAACACAACGCCGCTCTTCTCTAACATTTACGAAAATAAGGTAGTTTCATGACAATTTTTCCTAAGAAACGGGGCCTATACGCATCACTAAGTTACTTGAAAAATCGAAAAAATTAATCCTTCTTAGGCCCTTTTACCACAGACCGACACGTCACATAACGCAAGAAACGCAAACAAACACATTGCAAGCTATTGTACTATGAAATGTTTAACAATTTTACGATTTTTTTTAAATAAACTTTCGGTGAATGCGTGTTTCATAACAATCTGAGAAATGTTACTGACTTATGGTTTATACTGTTTGGAAATAGATATTTTTTTTATGTTTGCACGCTTTATCTCGCATAGGGCCTCTCCCTATGCGGGATAGGGAGAGGCCCTATGCGGGCCTAGGCAGGCAAAACCTAGTGTTGACGCAATCTGATTTTCCAAATTTCCTTTTGTTATGAAGACTGCATGTTGAATAGTGGAATTCAATGTTGTGAGACTGAAAAATTTTAAGAACTTTTACACATAAACTTTAAATGTAAAGTCAAGAAAGCATGGGAATTATTTTATTAAGTAGCTCGCTCTTCATATTAAATTTGAAAAATAATAATAAACCTGCAAATAAACACAAAAGTAAAACAAATATATAATCGTTTGAATGTCAGTAGGACGTAAAATTTAAATCCTAGATCGCTTGGAGGTATCCTGAGGCCAGTGGAGGCGCAGAATATCTCGAACGTTAGGCAGAAAATGGGAAACGGAGTGCTTAACACTATCCTGTTATAAGTAAGTCCTTCTCCTATCCTGTTATAAGCGGGAAGAAGTGTGAAAAAAATATTAATTTAATTTTCGATCGTCATTCAACCATGAAAACCTGGGCAAGCACCCCGTGGATGATATATAAATATCGTCCACGGGGTCCACATACACATATGGCCAGTATAAACGTAAGAAGCAAATATATTTATTATAACTCCCCCGAATTAATATTGAACCTATAGCCACCATGTCAGTCAGATATAGAAATTATGCTTTAATTTTTAGTTCTAATAATTACAACTTACCTACCTTATATGTGACTGTACCTGTGATGGCACAGAGGGACAAGCGTGCGACTGTAAACGCTACGGTTGTGGATTCGATTGCCAATCGAGCGAGCGAAATATGTAATATATTCATTTCTTCGCTCTGGTAACGAGATAGAGTACGGTGTTGAGTTCCGCCACTCAACATACGAAATAAGGGCGGAGCGTGGGAAACAGAATATCTTAACATTAGGTTCTTCTGCTTACTCTACTATATACGGGATACAGCGTAAAACAAAACCACAAAAAAAATGTACTTTCCTACTCCGCTAAGACTACGAAGGTAGAGACATATTATATTTTTTTAATTAGCCAAATTTGTATAATGTGTGGATAGTTATTGAACTTTGCGACTTCGCCCCTGTGGTCAAATGGAGATAACTATTCTTTGTGACTGGCCCTCGATGGACGATGGACCTGGATCCGGAATGGACTATAAGTTATAAAAATTTTTTTTTCATTTTAACCAAAATAACTACATTAATAAAAGTTAGAGGTTTTCGATTTCTGCTCGCCCTCAGTAATGATATATCAGAGTAAAGGCCAAAAATTTAATTATATATATTTATTTTTATCAGTTTTAAAGTGTTATTTCACAATTAGGAAAAAAAAACCTGTTTAGGAAACGTATAAAAAATCCGCTACGGTGAAATTCTTATACTTTTTCTAAAAAGTAAAAAAGTAAAGTAAAAAAAAGTATTATATATTTTTAAATGTATTGCTTATGACATTGTTTCCTCATATAAAATGTTTTTGTATTTGGCTGCTATATAATTATTAAAAAATAACCAGATATCATAAAAAAAAATAAACCATTCCAAAAAACATTTATTTTGAAAATGTAACGAAATATAAAATAGCTGTCAACGACGGTTATTGAGTTGATTCACACTAGGGGAATCTTATTTTGAAAAATAGAACCTTTATAAAATCACTTCGTTTTCCGAGGACATTAACATATCTCGATAGCGCGTGGAGGTATCTAGCTGAAACTAATATTAAACATTCAGGTATACGGTCCCTTATAAAGTTATAGCACAAAATCTTCTAAGTCACCGCAATTAAAATATACGAGTGTTTATGCATTGTTGTTGCTACATTTAGTATTAAACTCGCCGCGTAATCAAAACCTATAAGATACTTCCCGTGGACCTACAGTTATCAAATTTGGCACAAATTGAGAATTGATAATACAATTTTAGGAAGAATTCCAAAAAGTGAAAATGCACCTACGATTATAAAATTTGGCAATAAATTAAAACGTGCAATACAAAACTAAGTATTATAAACTTATAATTGTAATTAATTTTATATAAAGTTAGTACGTAAACTTAAGTTTGTCAACTGTCTGATTTTGTACTACTATCGAGCTTAAATCCTGGTGGAGAACGGAGAGTACATTAGGGTAGAGAAGCAAATAAAAAATTATTATTCTTCTTACTTAAAATACAGTAAAATTAAAAAATAAACATCCTAATTCGCATATATAAGTACATATTATTAATAATCTGTGGCACACATTCTGTATAATCTGTATCAATCGGCAAGACGCCACGCCGCATCGTCCGCAGCCACGTGACCTAGTTTTCCCGCTCAATGCGGGCGCAATGCGACGCCTCCGATTGGTCGGGGCTATTTTTTTCACCCCCTCTCTCTTTCTAGAGCAAAGGAACGACTTATTAATGCCTTATGGTATTTTTTAATCTGTGTTTGTTGTTTTTCTAGTGAGTTTTGATGTTTTAGAAAGAATTGTTTTGGTAATTTTTTTGTTGCTTTTAATTATTTAAATGCATTTTGCATTTCATAATTTTGCAAAAAATTACGCCATTTGTGACGCAGGTGGACAAGATATACGCGACAGATTGTGGGTTCAATTATCACTCGGTGAAATGAAATATTTAATATTTTTATTTCCTGGATCTGGAAACGAGACAGTTTCAGGCAGCAGTTCTTCATCAAGGGTAACTTTAGATCTTCGACGTTCCTGCATTTGATAGTTTTCTCTTTATGTAGAAGTAAAACCCCTGAACCAAATTTCAGCTTCTAGTTCTATGGGAACTAGAGTTAATCGAAATACTAAAACTAGTAATCTGTGAGTGAGTGAATCAATGTCGAATTTGTGAAACTTTGCAGTCGTATAATTTCGGACAAATATGTGACCAACAAGTTTGAAATTTTGAGATTCCAGTGTGTGCTAATAGCTTAAAAGATTTAAATCTATCTAGAGGTACTCAAATAGGGGCACGATAATACGCCAAAATGGTTCCAGAAAAGGATGGGACGGCCGTGCTTTGCTTCGCGCTTGATTTTGCGGTGGCACTATCGCTCCCAGATCTCTTCCTATGCGCTTATATTTTACAAACTACTTAACAGATTTTAATGTGGTTTTTACTAATAGACAAAGTGAATGAAGAGGAAGGTATATACAATATATGCATATGAAATTTGAGTAAAACCGTATATTCTGAAAATGAGAAATATTAAATACCAAATAATAATTAAATAGGGCAAATTCACGAGCGTAATATTAGTTCCTTATAAGTAAAGACAGTGAAAATATTTGACACTTATATCGCTATATCTTGGAGCAGGATAGGTAGGGAACCTATGATCCTAGTGTTAAGAATCTTTGCTCCCATTAAGATACTTCCGTCCCCCACTTTCCGACGAATTCTCGAGGCATTGTGATCTGTGTGACGGAACTCAACGCCGCCCTTTGCCTCGACTACCTGCTAACTCTTTTTGTATAATAAATAAGAAATGTAACTTTTTTTTTTTCATCTATGTAAAACGTTTGTCATTAAATACTTGCTTTTTAAATTTAATTTAAATGATTTCACTAAAAGTAATGTATGCTTTTAACGTAATACTCCTTTTATTTATATTATGACGATTATAATAATAGGTAGTTGGCGTCAGTTGTGGGTTCGATTCCCAGTACTAATTATGGGGGAATTATATCTATAGTTTTGTTACTTCCCCGCTCTTGTAGACAAAGTGCGGTTGAGTTACGCTACACGCTACGAAATGCCTTCAGAATTGAATGTACGGATGTCTTACACTAAGTTCCCAACTTCACTCTGCCTACCCTGCTATTTGCGGGATACAGCATGAAGCATGACACTAAACATTGTAACGATTGTCTTGAGTGGAAATCGAACGCACAACCTTCGTTACAGTCCGACGTATTTACAGTCAGACGCTAAAAGAGACCGTTATTGAAAAATGAAACTAGTCAAGTGCGAGTCAGTTTCTCGCTCTGAGCTTTCCATACTAATACCATGATTATAGGTCAAGGGGACATACAAAAGTTAACCAACCTTAGTTTGCGTGCGCATTTTATATGAAATGAACTATAAATATATGTTTGTTATTATTTGTGTTTTTTTCCCTTTATTTATATAATAAGTTCCTACTTCTAACTAATTTCAGAATTATCGGTCTACGAGAAGTACCCTATAGGTTTTGATTACGCGCAAATTTCATACAAAATGAAGTAAAAATGGTTCATAAATGCTGGTATTTTTTGATTGCGACTTAGAATCTTGATTGTCGTCTATGTTCCAAGCGGAATTTGGTACCTCCACGCGATCTTAAAATAAATAGAAATGACAAATATACAGACGGATACCAAAGTTATTTTCTTTCCAATTTTCCATTATTTTCTTTTCATTTGTTTTGAGGTGAGGGAACGGAGTGTCTTAATATTACGTTCCCTCTGTCCACTCTGCTATGTGCGGAATATATCGTCAAACTAAAATAAACAATAGTATATAAGTGGCAATTTCGTCTGTGATTTGATAAAAGGTTGTTAACCTAAAAAATAATAACTTTTATCAAATTTAAAACTTATATTATATTTGATAACATTGTTATAGTGTGTTTTGATTTTTTGTAATTGACCTATTTTGGATGAACGCTACTGTGCAGCGGTTTGACGATGCTTGACTGTAAATGCGATGGTCGCGGGAGCGATTCCAACTCGGGGGAATGACTATATTTATATAATTATAATTTATACATCTGAAAAGACATAGCCCGGTGTTTAGTTTCAATAGATATATCTATACATATATAAAAGGACTTGTTCTGACTGACTGAGGTAAGACGCACGCACAGCCGTAACCGCTGATGGTAGAAATGTGAAATTTGAAAAAATTGAAAAAAAAATTGAATTTGAAGGGATTTTGAAAAATTTTAACCCTAAAGGGATGAAATAGGGGTTGAAAGTTTGTATGGATTTTTTTTAAAACAGCACCGATTTCTAAAAAATTTGAAATTCAGACTCTTTTCGTTTTTTTAGAATTCGCCCCCTAAGCGTTCAAATAAAGGGTTGAAATTTTATATGGAAAAATATTTAAATCGCCACTGATTTTTATAAAAAATTAAATTCAGACTATTAAAAATATTTTATTAAACACGTGTTTCGTGGTTTTTTTTTAATTCATCCCTAAGGGTGCAAATAAGTGTGCGAAGCCGCGCGCGCCCACTAGTTAGGCTATAAAAATCAAACATAAAAGTATAGTATACTACTCTTTATATATATTTTACTAGCGACCCAAGCGCGGCTTCATCTGCTTAAGCTTAATGTTATGTTATATACAAATAATACAAAATCATTGCATAATTATAGTCCATATTTGATTCTAATGTATAAAACATACTGCTGTAAAGTTGTATCTAAATCCGTTTTGTAGTTTTTGCTTGATAGCGGAACAATCATCCATACTGACAAAGTTTCACATTTATAATATTATATAGAACTTAGTGTTTCATGCTGATTTTTCCGCTTTTACCTCGAATTCAAGATATTGTGTGTTAAGTGGCAGAACTTAACGCTGTACCTAGCCTATAGGAGCGTGAATATGAATGTTTTTTTATTAAAAACAGTCATTTCTTCTAATAGAAATTCGATTTCACACTCTTTCTCCGTCTTATTAAATAAAAAAAATCAACCAACCAATAAGTGCTTGGTCTATATACTAGAGCGAAGTAAAGAAAACAATTGCTTCGAGTAGGAATCGAACCCACAATCGACGCGCTTAGATTCATGCGGCCTTTAAAACTTCATAAAAAGTATAAAAAACTATTTCCAAGTTAAAATTTTCAGCTTCGCTTCAACTTTTCAGCTCTTATCAATTCTATTCAAGGCCGTTGTAGAGCGCCGTCTCGCTCTCACGTTACTAAAAGAAGGAGATAGCAGTATAACACATTTGTAAGGCATTCAATATTATTGATTTAATACAACGTATTGTTTTCAGTTTAAATATTCTTCTTATATGTACATTATTGTATTTGAGGCCGTCGTGGCGCAGGGGCACAAGCGTGTAACTCAACGCAACTGTTGTGAGTTCAATCCCCGCCTGGGGAATGAATAATTTAATATTTTTATTTCCTCGCTCTGGTAACAGGATAAAACGCGGTGTTATACTCCGCCACTCAACACGCAATAATTTGATAATTCGGTGGAAAGTGGGGAATGGAGGTGTCCTAATGGCGACGGAATCGATTGACACTAGATTCCCTCTGCCTACCCTGCTTTCTGTGAGAAATTGTGTGCTAAAGCAAAAAAAAATTTTGCTTACTACCTTTTAGTTGCGGCTTCGCCCGTACGTTCAGATAGAAACAACTTCTCTTTATGTACATGAGACATTAAGTACGGGAGGTAACTGTGACCGCAGCAGCTGTTTCGAATCTTTTCAAAATCTCAAACATAATTAAAACGATGAAAAACTTTAGTACCTACCTACTACCGTATCTTAACTACTATACAGTAGTATAATAAATATTATCCAAAAGAAAAAAAATAACAATAATAATAAAAAATAAAATTTAATCAGAACGTTCCAATCTCGGGAACTACGGGTCCGAATTGTTTTTTTTTTGTATTAGATTAGATAGTCCATTTATGAAGGAAGGCTGTATTATATCACGTCAATCGTTTCTATGTGACTCACTGTACCTGCGGTCAGAGTTACTCTCAGCACTTAGAATGTGTCATGTCATCACGTGTCATACACCACGAGTATATACATAGTTACTTCCATTTCACCACGCGAGTGAACCAACGGGTAAAAGCTATTTATAGATAAAATGTTAGATCTGTCAATTGTCTGTCAATCTGATAAGATAAAGCATTTGTATATATTTATCACCCGATCGGCCGGTATATTTGTATAGTATAACCTGCGTTAAAATTAATGAATGCTAAGTCGGTTGTTGTAGATTCGATTCTTGTTCAATACAACTGGTTTAGGCTAGGCTTAGTTTCGCTTCGCTTCCCGCGCTAGTCTTTGCACACTTCGCTTGCTGCTATGTTTAAAGGACAGTTATGTAATTTTCTTTGCATTATATTTGTTCGTCATACACAATTTTCTTGATTTCACACTATTGTACAAAAATAAATTGAAATTAAATGATCTTCACGCTGTATCCTGCATGTAGCAGTAGCTGCAGTGTCGTATAAAATGAATCTAGAGTTAAGTCAAGGCTATTAAAAAATTGCAAAACAGAGAAAATGTACATCATTTCTTGGTGGAATGTGTTCTTAATAACGAAGCTCGTCAAAAACTATGTTGCCGTTTTAATATAAATATAGTTTAATATGTGTATCTTTCAATTTCTACTGTCTAAACCAAATTCTGTTGAGGATAAATGGTTAAATAAATTTAAGGTTAAATAGTGTATAATTGACTTTAGCAATTATTTGATATTGTGTATTTTTAAGTGCGTTTTAAGGACTGACATTTTTGTTTTTTATAAAAAGTCCCTAAAAAAAAAATTATATGGGCTTAATATTTTTGGGCTAAAATCCACTACTTTCAAACAAGAATGACTCACATCATTACATATCTTTAAAAATGATAAATGGTCTTAGTGATTTCATCATTTGGAAGTGTAAAATAAATAAACACCATAATCTTGTATGACGTAGTTGTGATGCTGAAAAATGCGTAGTAGTGGGTTCAACTACGGTTAGAACTCAAGTCTCACTAGACGATGGTAGTGAGATATGAGATCTAACCGTAATCGAACTCGCAAACGTCGCATTTACAGTCAGATCCTCTTTCTAAATAGATATTTACAAATTTGTAATATTTTTATTTCTGACTTTACATACGACGGCTGTGAGTTCAATCCAATTTCGGGGGTATAGTTATGTAACTATAATTATGTTATTATATTATGTAACTAGCGACCCGCTCACAGCTTTACCTGTTTGAAATGCATAATAATTTAATTGCTAACCTAAATTACCGTCGGGTTCTAATAAAGTTATTATTATTTACAAGTTACAGAAAAATAATTAAGACATAAAACAGTGAAAACTGAATTTGAAATCGGTTCAGCCGTTACTGAGTTTCGTGTGCACAAACGCACCTACAAAACAGACAAAAAAACGAAGCATCGTTGACTAAGGTTCTATTAAATTGTTAAAAGCCACCAAAAACATTTTTTCTCATATAGCTTCCATATACAAACACCGATAAGTAATCATTTTATAATAAGTATAAAAGTATAAATAAAAGTATTACATTTCCTCACTTCTGTAGACAAAGGAAGACGGTGAGTGTCGCCATTCAATACGCTATGTCTCAAAAATTCTGCAGTTCGTGGGGAACGAAATGTCTTAACACGTGAAGTTCCCTCTGTCTATACTGCTATATGCGGGATACAGCGTGAAGCTAAGAAATAATATAACATCTAAATCATTCTTTATAATACATGTTGTTGGATGAATAAGATGTTCACAGCATCTTTATCGTGATCGATGGCACAGATAAGATATCTGACAGAGACTGATTTAAAAATTGGTTTGGAGTTAGAAAACAAAAATTCGCTTATTCTAACAAAGATTGAAGCGTTTGGCTGTAAACGCGACGGTTGTGGGTTTGATTCCATATCGGGGGAGTAAGTTATTGTGGTCTCTGGTAACAAGATAAAGAACAGCGTTATTTCGAACCATTCAACATTAGGCTGTGCATGAGAAACAGAGTGCTTTACATAAATAGTAAATGGGCGTAAACAAATTTCTAGCTTGATAAGAACGTATGGCTTAATGGTCAGACCGCTTGGCGATTCCCAAAAACCACGGGTTCGAGTCCCGCTATTTTATTTTTTTAAACTTTTTTTTATATTGAAAAAAATATAAAATAAACTCCGTTCTACTTTCCGTTTTCTTCTAAATTTTGTGATAGTCAATTATGTTACCAGAGAGAGGAAATAAAAAAATCAAACCCACACGTCACATATACCGTGATACACATTCCCACAGAACTTTTAAGGTAAAAATTTAATATCGAAGTATTCTAGGTATAAGTGAAGAAAGAGTAACTTCATGAAATTCAGGTTGAAATCGAGATACATAGTTTAAACAATTTCTTTTCACCAAGTAGGTTATCAGCTGTGTTAACAATTGGCTTATCTAATATGAAAATAGAATATTCGCGATTTATGTATGTATGTATGTGTGTAGGTACAAAACAAGCTGTCGTATCTACGTGTCTGGCGATGGTCGTGGGATCGATTCTCACAAGAGGGAATTATTATATCGTGGCCCAGTGGCACAAGAGTGTATCTGTAAACGAGACGGTTGTGCGTTTGATATACATGAATTCTTCTTTCAACCCCCCGCGGCGGCAGAGGAGAAACGGTTCCAGGGCTAAGACCTTGGTGATCAACCTCCGCTCATAGCTTTGGGCGCTTTATTGGATTGGGCCAAGACCCAATTGATACCCACTCGAAGTCATAATATATATAATATTTTCATTTCCTCGCTCTGGTAACGAAGCAAAACGGAGCGTTCAGTTCCGCCAATCAATACGCAATGATTTGGCGTAGCCAACGGAAGTGTCTTAACACGAGGTTCCTAAATTCCCGCAGCCTACTCTGCATGTGCGGGATACTGTGTGAAGCTAAAATAAATAAAAAAAATATTTTACTTTCTCCGCTCTGATAATTAAAGGGCGACGTTGAGTTCCACCACTCAACGTTGTCCATTTTTTTTCGAACACTTAAGAACTAAACTGAACTTTAGCTGTAGGTGTAGGCTTCGATTGGCCTTCGAGAACACAACATATATACTGGAGGTAGGTCAAGAGGTTGAGGAAAGTAGACGAGGCGAAAGAAGTACATGGAGGCTGTCAATCTGTTTATCCAACTAGGGATAAAACGTTAAGCAAAAAAACACCTTGCAACAATAGGGACTCAATAACTTAATAATAAGGATATAACTCTTTTTCGATCCTTGTTGTTGTTTTGGAAATATATAAAAAATTTAAAACGTACCGTGATGGGAACCCGCGGCTCTCAGAACCCGTCCAAGCGCTCTGAACACTGAGCCATACGTTCTCATATCATAGTGTCATTTACTATAAATGTGTCATGATTATAATAACAGGGTAAAGATAACAATTTAAATTAGCCTTTTAAGGAAATGCTTGTACTTTTTGACATAAATGCATAATTAAAAAATGGTGAAGTGGGTGTCGCACTTGTCTATGAGGTAGGTATCATTTTTCGGCTGCATGAGTTAACTTGGTTTTTATAGTATTATGGTTTATACTGCATATAATAAATATAATATTAATGAGCTCTTTTGGTGCCTCTGTTTTTCATATTTCTGCAATAAGCAATGACTTTTTTTAGCTTTACGCTAAATCCCGCACATAGCAGGATAGGCAGTTGGAACCTGGGAACGTAGTCTAAATACACTCCAATTTTCCTGAAAAATTTTGGAGGCATTGCGTAGTGAGTGTTTGAAAATCAACGCCTTGCTTTACTTCGTGATCAGAGCGAAGAAATAAAAATATTTAATTTCCTCAATTGTGAATCGAACCCAAAACATGTCACGTTGACAGTCGCGCTTTTGCTCATGCGCAATTACTAACCTCACATTTTTTATCTAAAAATAAAATTAAATAAATAAACTTTCAAAACGCAGCCTCTATCGATAACTTAGTCTATATTGCTATCGGTCACAGATAAGATAAGGAAAAGCGTATTTTTCAATTTAAATTTGAAAATTTTTCAATTTATGTTTTGAAACAGGTTTTTATAAATAAAAATATATATGGAATTTAACTATTGTCGTTGTTTATAATTCGTGGTGTAGTGGCACAAGCGTGCTACTGTAAACGCGTCGGTTGTGAGTTTGATTTCCACTTAGAGTAATGATTTTATATTTTTATTTACTCACTCTGGTAACGATGCAAAGCGCTGCGTAGAGTTCCACCACTTAACATGCAATCCAGAATTCGTGAATAGAATCGTAGAAAAAGCAATGGAAGTAAAAAAAGAAATGGAAGTTTTTTAATGAAAGCGGAATTTGTTAACACTAAGTTCCCAGGTTCCTCGTGTCGTCCCTTGCTATGTGCGCCTTACAGCGTAAAAGCTAAAAAAATAACATAAACATATAAATAAAGAAAAAATGCGGCTTTACACTTTGCGACTCAATACGCAATGCCTCGAGTATTCAGCGGAGAGTAGTGGGAAACAAACTAGATTCCCAATTTCACTCTGCCCACGCTGTTATGTGCGGGTTACAGAGCGAAGCTAAAACAAAATTACAGATGACGGCAAGTTAAAATATACATTTCTTAATATAAATGTATGAACGCTAACACAAAATGAATCTATCTTTTTCGTTTCGTGACATATATCCTCTGCATGGTACATACATATAATAAGTAGCTTATCCACAATCAAGGCCTTCCATTATTGATTCTATCATCTATGTCACATTGTATAGACAAACTATTGTATATTGTATATACATATAATATTATTATAACTGACCGTCGTCTCTACATGCAAGAAATATGAGGAAATCTTTAAATATTGAGTATATTTATCAATGTAATGTAAATAGAACTAACCAAAATAACTTTTAAATTTTTTGTCAATTTGTCTGTAAGTCTGTGCGCTTGCGCACGCTAGTTTCAAAAAAAGTTTAACCAATTTAAGTGCAGTTTTCAGTACTGTATAATGGCAAAATTCCCTTGCCGTTTAGTGTTAGTTTAATTTCAATAAAAAAAATATTATATCAATATAAGGTTCGTTTTTAGATAAAATTCTTACAAAGTAATTGTTTTTTAATTGGCTGTGACTTTAGTTTTAATGTAGATGGATATTGCCTTTAACATGATGAGTCTATTAGAACATAAAATATCAATAATAATAATCTGAATTAATAATAACTGGGATTAGTACATTAATATGTAGTTACGCGAGCAGGACGCGGGTATAAGAGAAAAAGCAACTTGTGGAGGCCCTTGCACAGACTGCAAACGTGATGGTTGTGGATTCGATCCCCACTTGGGGCAATGCATTATTTTTATTTAGTGCACAAAGCGCAATGTTGAGTTCCGCCATTAAACACTCAATGTCTCGCAAAATTTGGCAGAAAATTTAACTAGTCTTCCCTGCTATATACGGGCTACAGAGTTAAGGCAAAAAATGAAACTGCTCATCATTCCATCGATTTACGTTACGGGTACCTATAGCGTTACAGGCTGAGGAGCTCAGAGTAGTGCCTGGGACCTACGATCCAAGTGTAGCTTTAAAAGGGCTACGCATCCAATACAAAATAATTCTACTAATGCCGCCTTCAAAGTACGTTTGAGACAGGGGTAACCTGAGGACCTACTGTTAAGATGCTCTTTTCTCCACTTTCCGCCGTATACTAGAAGCATTACGTGCTGACTGACCTCAACAATATCAAATATATTTTTTTACCTCACGCGGTATCTTGTACTGTAGTACACGCTGTTCCTCAGCGCTACAAATGTCTAGTAAGTCATAAAAAAATTACAGTTAAAAAACCGGACAAGTGCAAGTCGAGTTCGCCCACCGAGGGTCCTGAACAATACTTAAAGATCTCGGGCTTCTTCTGAGATTCTGCGGTAGCTTAGACAGAGCCCTTTCATCTGATACCTCATTTGAACTAGCGACTTTAATACCAAATTATTATTATTACCCTTTTATTATTCTTTGGGATTTAACTCTTAATGAATAATTTTGAGATGTTTTTATAAACTAGTAGTACTTGTAGATACTTGCTGCCAAAATTCATAATTGTAGATTTAGATTCCCTTTATAGATGATTACGAAATACGCGTTTTTTGCTAGCGTTCTTGAGATAAAGGCTGACAGATACAGACATACAGATAGACGGACGGAAAACAAAGTGATAGAAGCCCTAAAAATGGAAAATATATAATTAAAAGGAGCAGATAGCGGAAGGTTACGACACTAGGTTCCTCATTTATACCGCAATACGAAACATGCGAAACAAAAGTCCTAAATTTTTAAACTTCACTTTGTATCCTAGTGAGGAGCAGATAGCGGAAGGTTACGACACTAGGTTCCTCATTTATACCGCAATACGAAACATGCGAAACAAAAGTCCTAAATTTTTAAACTTCACTTTGTATCCTAGTGATGACACTCCGTTCCATACACACCGAGATTTTCTATTTTACGCCGGCTAGTAGTTTAAATATAATAATCATACCGTACACATACATACACGTGTGAAGCCAACAAAGTGACAAATGTAGATTCGCGTGTAACGTAAAAGACGACACTTTTTAATTATCTAACAATATTATTTAATCTCTATAATATATATAAAATTGGCACGTTATATTCATAATTTAAAAATAATGACGATCATGGGTTCAATCCCCACTCGGAGGAATAAAATCATGTGGCTCTTATAAGCGCTGCGCTTAGTTTCACCATTGCAATGGCTCTAAAATTGTGCGGTGCGCGGGTTACGGAGTGTCTTAACTCTAGGTTTCCCCTGCCTTACCCGCTATATGCAGTAAACGGCGTGAAAAAATATATAGATCTCTGGCTTCACCCCGCAATGCGGAAGATACCTACGAAATGATATGACAAAAATGGGTTAAACTTTAAATATTAATTAGTTAAAAGGAAGGTCAAGTGACCCCCCCGGTAAACAATTTCGCAATGCAGCCCCTATCTGACCTTTGATTCCCACCCCCATAGAGAAAAAAAAACAAAGAAAATCCACCCTTATTCCATTGAAAATAAACAACAATAGCTTATACAGCGTGTTTGATTATCGGCCATACGAAAAGCTACCTTATCCCTATAAAAATTGTGTACAATTTCCTGTACAATAGTGTTTTATTAGCCATACAAAATTCAACTTTATTCACATTAACATTGCGTACAATTCCATATACAGGGTGCTGAATATTGGCCATACAATATTCGACTTTATTTGGTGGTTTAATTGAATTTCAGCCCTATTTGTAGCGTAGTACGATATCTTTTTGTATGCGCAAATATGCCTAGTAGCGCAGTGCTACACTGACGTCATACTGCGTACATGTAAGTAGGTCAATGGGTGACCAGTTTGGTTAGAGCTCTCGCCCTGGATTTAGTCCAGTTTTTGTAGAGTTCTAGATATTTTAGTTTATATTGTATGGAACTGCTTTGATGTATTGTTGTATGGGGAAATAGTTAGTGTTTGTTTTTGTATGATGTGGTGTAGGTTCAAATTTTATTTGTATTTATCTAAGATTTGAGGGCATCGTGTCGCAGAGGCACAGCATATGACTGTAAACGTGACAGTTATGGGGTAGATCCCTGGGAATTGAATCACCAATTTTTCATTTTCATTTCCTTGCTTTTGTGAAAAGAAAGATTGCGGCGTTGAATTCAGTCATGGAAAATCACGATAATTCGTGACACATGTATGGAAATTCTTGAAGTTGAATTAGTAATTTGATTTTTTTAGTTAGTTCTGAGCTCGAAGAGACTAGATCTGGATATTTGATAATCATTTCGCCTTGATATCTGATTTTAACAGGCACAGACTGACTATAAAGCAATCCTAAACCACAAGCATTCCACCAAGCGGGAATCGAACCACCAAGCATTTAGCTACAGTTAATACATTTTTTTGCCGTGTGATCCCGGCTTAGAATAGGATCATCCTGGTACTGGTGGTGTCGTAAGAGGCGACTAAAGTACGTGTGGTAGAGTCACGTCGCCAGCAATGGCAACACGCATGGGCAGACTCGACCGGTTCATTACCACCCCCTGGCAATTAAAACCGGCGTGAAGTAGTGGCTTTATGCCACTGCGTTTCGCATCAGGTAATGCCGGGCCCCGGCGCCCAACCCATCTTAAAGGCCGGCAACGCACCTGTAGCTCCTCTGGGGTTGCACGAGGTCGTGGGCGGCGGTAATCACTTACCATCAGGTGACCCGCACGCTCGTTTGCCGTGTCTTTTCCATAAAAAAAAAAAATTTTGCATTTAGCTACAGTCATTTCCCAATTGGGCCACGGTTGTGTCAATTTATTCTTATATTTATACTAAATTCGCCTTTTCCTTTACAGGATCGAAGCGGCTTGGACAACATGAGGTCTCTGGAACACTATTTGACAGATATAATGAGAGCGGATACATCAGATCACATGAAAGGTAAGAAGTTTCTAGAACTTGTGGTGCAATAACTCTTTGGTTAATTATTTTTTCCCATTTATAAATATTCGATTAGTGTAGCCATCGTAGCGTAGTAGGGATGGGGTGTGACTGTAAACGTGATGCTTGTGGGTTCAGTTTCCACTGGATAAAATATATATTGAAGTATGGATTAATTTTTTTAATATAACATTCATTCTTTCGAGTCTGCTCGCACTCAACAACATTGCATATTCAGCCAGACGCTCCCATTGCCACTAGATGGTCAAAATCTCATTAGTTCTTCAAACGCCGTGCTTTTTTCAAGCACCGTTAAACAAAACGCGGCGTTGGGTTCCGCCACTCAACATGCAACACGATAATTGGGCGTCGCGTGATGAACGAAATGTCTTATCACTTGTTCCCACAGGTTACCTCTGCCAAATCGGCTATATGCGGGAAACAGCGTGAAGCTTTATATTATCTTGTCGATTCTATAATATCCCTATTCTACTAATTAAATCTTTATTCTATTAACTTAAAAAGGACTCGAACCCACTATGCAGGTGCGTGTAGACATTACATCCGTACCGCTAAATACATCACGTTAAATTATCATTTCCTGCATAATTTTGTTTTGATTTCATTCAAGTTTAGCTCTTGATATGTAAACAATAGGGTTAAAAATAAACTGTCCTAGAGAAAATGACTGCGCAAGAGTGGATCGTAACATAGCTTTATGTTTTGAAACGTGTAGTGAATATTTGTTCTACAAAAATACCTATTTTACTACTCTCAATAGGGGGCAGAGAGAACGTAGTGTTAAGACCCTCCTTTTTAAAATTTAATAATATGTCACCGCTTAATACGCTATGTCACTTCTATGTAAAGTATGGAATGTATGGAAACACGCGAAAACAACAGCTTCACGCTGTATCCCGTGTGTAGCAAAATAAGCAAAAGTAAGTAAGACACTCTTCCTCAAGTACATTCCAATATTCAAGACATTAAGAATGTAGTCGCAGAACTCAATGCCGCGTTGCATAAAATCAGAGAGATGAAATGATGATTCCTTCCTCGAGTGGGTATCGAACTATAAATCGTAGCGTTTACAGTCTGACGCGGTCTTATTACTACTCTATGGCATTAGTCTTTATTTAAACAGTGAAAGAGACTCTCTTGGAAAGTTCTGCATTAGGTTCTGTTTATTTTTTTTAGATTCACGCTCCATCCCGTATATAGCGGGGTAGCCAGATAGAACCTTATGTACCAATTCTCAAAAAATAACGCGTTGTATAGCGAAACTCCATAACGAAGCGAGTGGTACTTGAATCCAATACAGTCGTGATAATATAATAAGACGCTATGCTGCTGCGGGCCTCTAATGTAGACACAGTAGAGAATATAATACGTCGAAATAAAAACATATTTTTTCTAAAGAAATTATGTAACGATTTCGTCATCTCATTGTTAGACGATCTTCTGCCTACTTCAATGACCTAATTATGAAATGTCTAACTTTGGCACTATTTTTCATATAGATTTTAAACAAAGCCTAATTGCCTTTGCGTCTAGATGAAAGCTATGCTATTAAGTCCAGAAGACACTATGGTGGCACAGATGTTTTAAAAGGGGTGATTGTGGCTTCGAATTAAGCTTTATAAAAACTACCATATTGAGGGCAGTTGTGGCACAGGGGCCTCCAGAATTCGGCGGCAGGTAGAGAACGAAAGTGTCTTAATTGGAACGGAGTGTCTTAACTCAAGGCTCTCAGGTTCCCTCCTGTCGACCCTGCTATGTGTGGGATACAACGTAAAGCTAAAAGATACTACATTCTACCTGTGGCGTAGCCCACGTGATCAAATTGAAATAAGAGTTGCGTATAACAAATGGCACATTCTAATTGGCCGAAGTAGCTTGGAATGTGGTGGTATAGCCTATATAGCCGTCTCAATAAATAGACTATCTAATACAAAAAGATTTTTTTAATTTATACCAGTAGTTCCTGAGATAAGCGCATCCAACCAAACAAAAATAAAATATTAACGTTGATATAGATTTACCTTTTTATTAGAACTTTCCTAAATGTTAATATAGAAAAAAGAAAAAAAAAAAGAAACATTATTATCATAGGTTTTTTTAGTAGACAAAATTAGTTGATTTGAAATGGAGAATGTAGTGAAATATATTTTTTCCACGCTGTATCTCGCATATAGAAGGGTAGAAGTTAGTTATAATACTCCAAGATCCTCCAGGATTCTATTTCTTTGATTTTGAGACTGTGTGTTGAGTGTGGACACGCAACGGGGTAATGAAAATGATTATTTTGCATGAGTGATGATTATAGTAAATCTTACCTCTTCGTGTTGAATTAATGCCGTGTTTTGGCTATCGTTAAATAAAATAATTCACTCCGTCGAGTGGGGAATGAACCCACAACCAACGCGTTACTGTCAAATCCCGTAACATAGATAATTTATAAAGTAATAATTAGACAGAGTTAATGGCGTCTTGGTTCAGGGGCATAAAACATGGTGTGAATGTAACCACAACGGTTGTAGCTTCAACGTTTGCATTATCTCACTCTGGTAACAGGGTAAAACTCGGCGTTGAGTTCTGCCACCTCAACAAGCAATGCCTCCTTAATGGGGTACGGTGTGGTAACACTAGGTTCCCTTTGATTATCCTGCTATGTGCGATATACAGAGTGATACTAAAAATTAATTAATTATAATAAATCTTACCTCTTCTTTTGTAATCCACGATTTGGCTTCACCTGTAGAACAAAAATAGAAGCGACATCTCGTGACTTGCATAATGCTGCCATATTGGAAAGCACTGAAAATTCATAATTTTCTACCAAAAATCAATACAACTTAACTTAGCCGTTTAAGGATAAACAAAATTAAAAAGGTGGTCGAATTTTTTGTTCTTAATATATATACTTATGTTTAATGTTAAAGGTAATGTACAAACTTTAATATTAGTATGTAAATTCTATACTAAAATATAGGTTTTGACTCTTTAATTTGGTAGTATAACAACATGGCCGTCTAGATAGTTTTGTGCTATACTGCTGAATTCAGTTGTAATTGTTTTAAGAGGAAAGTAGCGTAAGTCTGTGTTAGTTATTTATTAATTGAAAATTGAAAACATATATTTTAACTATTTTTAACATTTTTAAAGTTTTATTCCACACATAGGAAAGATTAATACTTATTTGGAAAACGTACAAAAATTTGAACGTAGCGGGACTCGGAACTCCCGCCGTCTGGAAACCAACCACCTGGAAACCAGGCGCTCTGACCAAGCAATATTTGAACGTATGGCTTATTGGTCAGAGCGCCTGGTCGGTGTCCAGGAGGCGTGGTTCCAGGTTCGAGTTCCGCTACGTTCAAATTTTCATATGTTTTCTTAATAAGTATTTAGAAAACGTATAAAAATTTGAACTACCGTATTTGAACTAACGTATTTTATTTTACTTCAATTTCGTCTGTTATATGCAACGAGGAGAGAGTAAATGCAATGGTTATGAATTCGATTCCTCACTCATTTACACACTTGGTGCAATTAATTATTCACTTAACTTCCTTTGATAACGAGGAACAACGTAGCCTTGAGTTCCGCCACTCAACACGAAATATCCCAAAAATTGGGTGATGTACTCATCACCCAATTTTCGGACGCACTCATCACCCAAGGAATGAAGTGGCTTACTAGAAGGTTCGCTCTGCGTACTCTGCTATGTGGAAAAAACCACGAAGTTGCTTAACTTACTTTAAATTTATCCAATAAGGTATTAAACGACCATCAACGAACTTAATCAGACATATCTCAATGACACTCCAAATATATGAAAAAGTCATGAGTTAGTTTGTAATAAAAAGATAACTTATTTTTCATGCTGTATCCATGATCCAACAAGCACATAGCAGGGTAGGCAAAGGGAACCATGGAACCTAGTGTTAAGACTAAGACTAACGATTAAAACACGTTCGTTCTCCTTTTTCTAAGGCATTTCTTTATGATAAGTGGCAGAACTCAACGCCGTGCTTAGTCTCGTTACCAAAGGAAGAATAAGACATCGAAATCAGTTGAGTATGCGCGACATATGGACGAAGAGATTGAGCTATTCATCCATATGTCGCACATAGTTAATTCAAATTTAAAACTTATGTGATTTTCTCATAGATACCATTGTCATACATGTGTCACAAAATGGGAACACACGGTTTCAAAAAAAAAACATCAAAATCCGTTGACCTCGTCAAAAGTTCTGAGGTAACTAACATAAAAAAATACTGTCGAATTGAATACCTCCTCTTTTAACAGAAGTCGGTTAAAGAGAAACCGAGACGACCCGGTTTTTTAATGACAATCTAATTCAAAAATTGTCCTTATAAAGATGTGGATTTATTAAAAATTAATTAAATTGAAAATGTAAAAACTAATTCTATAATAAAAGTTAACATTTTTTTTATTTATATCAGTTATGCCATCTTTACTAACCAAACGATTTCAGTGTTCATCACAATTTGGTCGCATTACCATTTAAAACTGACATAATGACATTACTCAGTGTATCACCGAACGCGGTACAGCGCATGCGTGTTTGTTTATTTTTTTTAAACTAAAAAATACAAAAATAGACACTAGCTTCTAATAATACAGCATAAGTTTACAGTGAATAGTGCAGTGAAATTATGTTTTTTATAAGGATAAATTAGGATTTTTTTATACTAAATTACGCGGTAATTTTTTATCTATTTGTTTTATTTTTATGTGTATTTATCATCTGTGTTAAATTGGTTTTTTATGTATGTATATACTTTGTACGTTGTATTTTTTTTTTCAATTTGTGCAATGACCTAAATCTTGTGTGATTGTGTAATTAGATGGATGGTAGCGATTATATTTATTTTTAAATATCATAGCTCTATATATATTTTAAAAATTTCAATACCTATTTTATTATTAAATATTTAGTATATTTAATACATACCATAAGTGTGGGTTCAAACTACACTTTATATTTATAATAAAATTTTCATCGTTATATTTAGAGAGCATAAACATTAGCTTCGCGTTGTATCCTGCATATAGTAACGTAACCAAAAGGAACCTATTCCTAATCTATTCTGTTTTTGTGCCCATGCACCGCCTAAAATCGGAATATTGTATATTGATATTGTATATTGAGTGGCGAAACGCCGCCTTTTTTATAACTGTTTTTTACTAATTTAAATATAACCATTTTCCCGAATGGGAATCGAACCTACAGCCGTCGTGTTTACAATTAAACACAGTTACAGCTTTTCCCTTGAGCCACGACCCCATCAAAAAATAATGTCAATTATTAATTGTTATATAAATATAACATTTTCATTTAATAAAAAATGTCTATAATAAAAAGTCGAAAGTGAAAAACGCAGTGTCCTAACACAAGGTTTCTTCTTCCCTGCGATATGCGCAATACATATAATGGAAAAAATCAGAGAATTAGGTCACTTCAGTGACTTCCTAATTACGTATCCCGCGAGAGATGTACACATACTTAGAGATTACTATTTTGATATAAATAATTTACTACTAGTACTTCTTATCTTATCGGTGCTTATCATTTTCTTATCTATATCAGTTAAAAAAAATGGTTCATCTTAACGCAAGAGCGTAGCGTAGAATGTTTTTTTTATTTTTACCGTTTTAATAAGTTTTTAATCTCTATCTTTAACTTACCACCTGTTGACCACTATATTGGTTTGCCTTGTTTTTCCATAAAAAAAAACCAAATGTAATTTGAACTCACAATTAATTGAACTAGAAAAAATATAGGTATATAGCTGTTGTGGGATCGATTCTCACTCGTGTATTGGAATATTTTAATATCCTCGCTCTGAGGAAATCATGTGGTGTTGAGTTCCGTCATTCACCACTTAATATCTAAAATTCTGGTGGAAAGCGGATAACGGGGTATTCTGATACTAGGTTCCCTTTCTTTACCCTGTTATATACGGGATTCAGCGTAAATGCAATAAAAAAAATAACCTTAATTTTTTAGGGTATCTTTAAAATGACATCTAACAATACAATGAAGCAATGTGCCTTGACACAATAAACACAAGGCTCGCGATTTGTGAGGAAATTATATACAATATTATATAAAATACCGTTATTTTTTGTGTTTTATGTAAGCATTGGAAGTTCCGAGTTCAAATCTGTAATCTATACTAGTATTATAAATACTAGTATTATAAATTTTAAGAGTTTGTTTAGTTGAACGCGTTAATCTCAGGAACTATTGGTTCAAATTGAAAAAAGTAAAGGAGAGGCTATTTATCGAGGTAGGGTAAAGGTTCTGTTACTGTAAGAGATACCTTCCGCTCTTGGAATATGTAATTAAAGTCGATTCTACCAGACCACGGGGTCGCAGCAGGTAACAACTTGTATAAAACTTTTCTGTTACTGACGTAGTGCCTGACAGACAACGCACAATCGAAGTTCACTTGATTGCCAAGTTTACAGTGAAAACGCGATGGTTGTTTGTTCGATTTATGATATTAGTATAGATATATATGTAGATAAAACATATCCTATTCGAACCTAAAACTATCGGACACCTAAACTTGGCCAATATTATGCAAAAACCTAGTTTTTTAGCTCATTTCAATACTTTGCTTTCAAAGTCATGTAATTAGGATATCATTTTGCTATTGTATGACACGACCTTGTATTGAAATACTAGTGATGGGCTTGCTTGGGTGTCGATATTTTTATTGTTTTATTTTTCTTAATTTATGTAACTCACTCAGTTAGTTCTGTTTGGGCAATTTAGATATTATGTAATATACTAGATTTCATTATTATATAATAGTAATATAATACTAGCGTAAAGACAAAGCTAGGCACAGCGCGGCGTTAAATTCCGTCCCTCAATACACAATACTTCCAAAATTCGGCGGGAAATGGAGAACCGAAGTATCTTAATGGGAACGCAGTCTCTTATCACTAGGTTCCCAGATCCCCTCTGCTATGTACGGTCAAAATATTTCCCTATATCAGTCTTATAACATAAATCGGGACTCGTAGTGCCATCCATCTAAACGCATTGTCTCCAGAATATTTTTAATAGTTAGACCGAGGCTCCCTTCTGAATAGATTTTCTTCTTACCTTCACTCTGTATCCTGAAAATAGCAGGGTAAGCAAATCGAAGTAATGGAAGCAGTGCTTCCGCCGTTGAGTGGTGAAACGCAATGCCGCTCTTTGTCGTGTTACCAGAGCAAGGAAATTAATATAATTAATTACCCCTGTGTGGGAATCGAACCCGCAACAGCGGTTTCTATTCTATTATTTTTAAAGTGAACCATAGGACAGAGAAAGTGGTAGACCTTAAATTTTAAAATAATTTATTTAAATATTCTAAGAGCGTATTAACCTTTACTTAATAGGTTAACGATTTAGATTATGTATATAGATCCTTCTATATATGGTTGCGTCAAGGTAATATGGGCTGTGGGTTCGATTTGATTTCAGTAGTGTTACTGTTAAGACATTCCGTTATTTTTTTATCTAAGTATTAATTTTATTTGTTTTGTCTTTATTATCCCTCTGTGTCCGGGACATACCAAACAGAGAAAGCAGAAATCTAATGTTAAGACACTCCGTTCTCCACTTTCCGATATATTCTGGATTTCATTCCCTCGAGTTCAAATCGAACACACAACCTGTTTATATAGAACACACAACCTGTTTATAAGGGTTGCCAGTTCAAATCCTGCTGAATGCGTACGTAAATAAATATTGATTTTTAAATTAAGTATTAGTTACAGTTGCTTAGCAACGACACAATAAACAGAGACAGCTATACGATAGGCATCTTGTCCTTTTCCCTCGTTGAAAATTTATTTCTTTTATTATTTTTATTAAAAATAAATATTACAATTTAACAATTTTATTATTACGAGTCCATCGTGGCGTAATGGCACAAGCATGTGACTATAAACGCGACGGTTGTGGCTTCGATTCCTCTTCATTTCCTTACTCAGGTAAAAAGACAAAGCGTAACGTTGAATTCCGCTATTCAATAAGCAATGTCTCGAATTCGGGTAAAAAATTTAAAAAACAGTGTCTTAACACTGTATTCCCTCTATTTTGTATATAAAAAGGAATTAATTTTAATTGTACTTGTTAATGCAAAGTTACTTAACAAACAACAATGTGAATGCTTAGACCGATCGTGCCTCTCTATTATTTTTGTTTTTGTGATACAAAATAATTATGCATTCTTTTTCCCCGGGATTCTGGAGGCATTGCGTGTTAAGTGGTGGATTTGACAATAAATTTAGCTTGATGCCTCCACACGATCTTGACAGAGAGACAGACAGACAACTGAATGATCCTATAAGGGTTATCCTTTTTTACCTTTTGAAGTACGGAACCATAAAAACAAAATAATAGATATAATTCACACTTAGAAACAGGCATTAAATTTAAATACCTACATATAAATTTGTTTTAAGCGAGAGGTGGCACTGTCAAGTGTTAATTAATTTTTCATGCAATTGCTTTGACCTGGATATGAAATTAAAATATATGTTTTAAAAATAATGAAATGAGGTTTCATTTATTTTATTTATAAAAACAGTTGAAAACTGACATTTATTGCTCTGTAACTCTAACTTAAATATTGTAGAATTGTATACACGGCGGTTGTGTGTTCGATACACGCTTTGAGGAATTATTATGTTTAAATCTATTTTTAAATTATATTAAAAAATTAACGGAGTGCTCTACTATGCGAAAAGATGATTTTGCGTGCCCAATTTAAGCTTTTAAGAACACCATGTATAACGCAATATATAATGAATAAAATATCCTCGGCTTATAGTTAAACCTGCTAAATGCATTTTTATTTTTTGTTATGTACATTTTATATCATTTGAAAGTGTAAAAAAAATTCTTTCTTTATTTTATTTCTTTATTATCTTTACTTTATTTCATATACCTAGTAGAGAATTAATAAAAATAAATCAGCTACACGCTGTATCCCACACACAGCAGGGTAGACAGAGTTAACCTTGTGTTAAGACACTCCGTTCCCCACTTTACTGCCGAATTCTGGACGCATTGCGTATTGAGTGGCGGAACTTAACGCCGCGTTTAGCCTCTACACCAGAGCGAAAAAATGGAAATATAAATTTAAGTAAATACTTTATCTAGAAGAGAATACAAATCAATTTTCAATATTGGATAATTTATGTATCACTTAGTTTTTATCTCTCCTGATAGTTTGCTTTTAGCCGACGATATTGCTTTTTTCTACTATATATAGATTTTTATAATTTTGATGACTTGTGATGTTGTTGAAACTGATAACAATTCAGTTTCTGTTGTGATTCCCTACAAAATGTGTGGTTTTTTTTATTTGTCTTTTATTGATAAGAGATATATATAAGCCCAACCCATCTTAAAGACCGGCAACGCACCTGTAGCTCCTTTGGGGTTGCACGGGGCCGTGGGCGGCGGTAATCACTTACCATCAGGTGACCCGCACGCTCGTTTGCCGTGTCTTTTCCATAAAAAAATAAAAAAAAAAAAAAAAAATTTGCAAATAAAAATAGCAGTTTCACGCTATATGCCGCATATGGCAGGATAGGCAATTGGAGCTAGCGTTAATACATTTTGTTTACGACGTACAGCGTTAGTAGGACGACAAAACGTCGTTGAGTTACGCTACTCAATATAAGTCCATTTTTGGAAATTACACTTTTTTTTATTTTTTACCCGATTGGAATAAAACAAACACTAAATGTGAAAGGAAACTCGCTAAAATACAAAATGAAAACTGCATTAAAATTGGCTAAGCCATTTCCGAGATTATATTAAATGTCCTAAATAATATATTTTCTCATATATCTTCCGTGTACAGGCAGTTCTGAGTTACATTTTTTATTATGTGTATAAACAAGCTAACATTTGTACATTTTCTTTGAATTGGAAATGGTTTGGGCGCGTCGGGTTGTTTTTGTTCACATACGTTTCAACTGCACTATGACAGCGTATTCTAATATCTTTTTATTATATAAAAGAAAACGACCAAGTGCGAGTTGGACTCGCCCACCGAGGGTCCTGTACCAATTTCAAGTTGTAAGATAACGAGTAAAATGATAAACTTAAGTTTGCAGGTGCACTCGTTTTGTACGAAATAAACTACAAATATAAGATTGTCATGATTTTTTTTGTTTAATATAGCTTTTTTTTTCCTTTACTTATATACTAAATTCCCTCTTTGTGTAAAATTTTATAATTAGTACTCTATAGCTTTTCATTTGCGTCTAATTTCTTACAAAATGCAGTAAAACAATGTTTAGATACTCATAGTATATAACTGCATTAATTTAGAAGTTTTATTTTTTCTGTGCTCGAAGATTTGAATACTTTATATTAATTTCATTTTGATAACTTCACGCGTTATTCTTCATTTTGATAACAACCTCATCTCGAGATAAATAGCCTTGACAGACGGACAACAAGGTGATCCAATAAGAATTTAGTTTTTCGCTTTTAGCGTACGGAACCGTAATTAGCTCGTGGTGGCGCAGGGGTGCAAGCTGACTCTAAACGCGACGGTTGTAGAGTCAATTCCCATAAGAGGGAATGAAATACTTGATATTTTCCTTTTTCTCGCTCAAATCCCGCCACTCAGCAATGCCTCGAGAATTCATCGGAAAATAGTTAAAGGAAGTATCTTAATGGGTTAGGAGTGTCTTAACTCAAGGTACCCAGGTTCCCTCTGCCTACCCCTGCGTGCGGGATATAGTGTGAAGCTAATAAAATAAAAACACAATTTATTTTTTCTTTGACAACATTATTAACTATTCTGGAAAAATCTGTACCATAATTGGACAATCCAATACAAAAAGATTTCTTCTATCCGAACTAGTAGTTTCTGAGATTAACGCGTTGAACTAAACAAACTCTTCGACTTCATAGTATATGAAGGAAGAATTTGTTTGTTTCAACGCACCCTAATATTTTAAGCAAAGCCGCGCTACTAATCTAGACCTACTATTCTATCTTACTAAGAATATAAATGTAAAAGTTTGTGTGGATGGATGTCTTTTCCATTTTCATACATTTTGTAAAATTTGTCTATAATATATCAATATGCTTAAGCGAGTGAAGCCGCGGGTGGGTCGCTAGTATTAGTACAATAAACATAGAAATATTTACAAAGCTAGTATTATATAAAACAAAAAAACGAACAATCAAGGCTATATATATTATATTTGGTCGCACGTTTCACAGTCGGTTAATTAGGTATACCATGTCAAGGTGGCGTTTCGTAACGGAACGCACAATAGATGCTAAACAGTCAAGTTTAAATACGAAAGAAAAGCAATATAGCACGGTATACAGGGAACCCACTAATAAGACAAACCGTTCTCCTTTTTAGGGTTCCGTACCCGAAAAATAAGACGGGACCCTATTACTAAGACTTTCGCTGTCGGTTTGTTTGTCTGTCCGTCACCAGGTTGTATCTCATGAAACGTTATAGTTAGAACATAAGGGAATAGTATGCACTTGACAGGTGTTTTGCTCTACAGTAGATTAGATTCCTACATGGGAGAATTTCATTCCGTCGCTCGGGTAAGAAGACAAAGCACAGCGTTGAGTTCCGCCACCCTATCAGTGGTGCGTGGGGAACCTCTCTTAGCACTACGTTCCCTCACTATATGCGGGATACAGCGTATACATAAAAAAATACAGTAAATAAAAAATTAAAACTATCGACTCAACCTACATTACTACAGGCCTATTATTGTCCACACGCTTTTGTTATCACAGCTACTTCTATTCTATAGTGGTTATTGTCATAGAAGTTAAAATAATATACGTAAGTAAGACAAGGCCGTCGTGGCACAGTATGGCGGCACTATATCCGACTGTAAACGCGACGGTTCTAGGTTCGATAAGCAATGCCTCGGACATGGATGGTGTGTCTGGAATGGAGTGTCTTAACACTAGGATACACTACTTGTTGGATACAGCGTGATGCTAAAAAATAGAAAAAATGTTCGATGACATTGCTATAATTGCTATGGTCGTGGGTTCTTGTTAAACTTTATATTTAAGAGTGTGCTCAGAAAGATATATTAGAGGTTAAATGACATTAGAACAGTGCACATATAGATACTTGTAATGATTTAATGCGAATTAAATTGAATCTTTATTAATGTTTCTAGATTTCGTTTTACTTCCTTTATTTAAATTGTTTTTAAAAGGCTCTACATGATTTAAATATAATTTAGAGACCAGTCGTGACGCAGGGGCACAAAATGTAACTGTAAAACCAACTAGTTGTGGGTTCGATCCCCACTCGAGGAGATGGGGGAATGGAGTGTCCTAACACTAGGTTCTCTCTGCCTGCCCTGCTGTGTGCGTGATGCAGCGTGAAGCTGATTTATTTATTTTTTATTTTATGATTTTAAAAAATTACCCAATTTCTGTGGTGTTGAAGTAGAAAAGTTATGTTTTTTTATATTGCACAAATTGATAATAAATACTCCTAAATTACTTATAAATATGAATAAATACACATAAATAAAATAAAATCCTATATTTATCTTTTTTATAGATTTTTTTTTACTTTTGTAATGTGTGAAGTGTAAAAAAAACAATCATCATGATGAACGATCACTTAGTGGCGATGACGTATTATGGTAAGTAAAGTTTGCAGTTCGATTCCCCGTTGAGGTTAAAAGCTTCATACTGTATTCCACATATAACAGGGTTATCAGGAGGAACCTGGTGTTAAGAAAATCCGTCCTCCAATCACTGCTTAATTTTGGTAGCGTTACGGGTGCGAATGGAGCCCACCATCGTCGCGTGATAATGGAGATCTGGAAGTATTAATAGGTTCAAAGACAGCATAGAATATTCTTCCCCTCAGAAAACTGAAAATATTTTTGAGAAGGATCCGATTTTGAAGATTTGCTCAGCAATTTTTATAATTAAACAGTTTCACGTTATATTCCGCATACAGCAGGGCAGACAGAGAGGGTCTAGTGTTAAGACACTCCGTTCCAAATTTTTCCAAACCAAAAATTTGAAATAAGGCGTGTTTCATCACATCGCACCTCAACGCCACACTTTCCCAACGTTGAGTAACGACTGAAAAGACCTATTCAGCTATATACCAGATTATATCAACCTAAACTCATAATTTATAACTCAACGTATGCCTCAAAACGACCTCACATATGTATATGCACAAAAGCTAAAAAAAACCTAGTACTTTTAAAAATAGCCCTTTATCCAGGTCATCTAGGGTCTATCTGACCTACATCCCGTGGTTACCATGGCAACCGGTTGTCACAGTAACGCGCATGCGCGAAAGAATAACTAGGCGTGGTGATAAAGCGTTAGTGATAACGAGATGGGTTGCTTTTATTTGATTGATGGTTCAATGGTTGATTTTTGAGTTTTTCTGTTGAAGATAGAGAAAGTAGTTGAATACAATACTTCTTAAACTAGGAGGCATTTTTTTTATTTCTGTAAAACTTGTTTGACTTTTTCTATGTGGTTGATGCGTGAGTCGAGCGGTTTCAGCGCCAGCAGTTGAAAAATTATAAAGATTTCTTCCTGATTAACGATCTCATATCAAATTTACAAATAAAAATAATTTCCAGCCGGGTTGACGGCTGCAAGCTTAGGTTCGAATTTCACAGAAAACGCCGTTGCCGTCAACGAGATTCTTTCAAGCAACGACATACTTGCGATTTTTCAGGGACAGGGAACATTCTTCTCTCCTCAGTCGATGTCGCTGTAAAAGCCAATCGGGCTAACAGCATCGCGTGCTCGAAAAAAAAAACAAAATCACTTAGGTTTTTACTTGCATTTTAAAGGCCAGTCGTGGCTCAGGGGTTCAAGCGTGCGATAGTAAATGCTACAGGTTGTGGGTTTGACTCCCACTCGAGGAAATTGAATATTTAATATTTTTATTTCATCACTCTGGGTACGAGGCAAAGCGCGGCGTTGAGTTACAGTCCACCACACAATCCGCAATGCCTCCAGAATACGGCGGAAAGTGGGGAACGGACGTATATAAAAGAGAACGGAGTATCTTAACACTAGGTTCCCGGGTTCTCGGGTTTACTCTCTACCCTGCCTTGTATACACGTAAAAATAAAACACTTATTAAAAAAAATGTTGTCTCTATGTCTATACATAACATACTTTTCAATACAACATTGTATATGGATCTTCTTCAGATTTTCTACCATTATACAATTTTCCGTTCCAGTCACTTGAAAAATTGTGTTACTGAATATATGCATGACATATTAACTGTAAAAAGTACTATAGCAATGTTGAATTATACCTACATAGAAATAATATTAAAAATCCCGCAGTGGAACGGTGTCTCACTATAAACGATGGTTGTACATTCAATTACTATTCGGAATGAATTTACTAACCTTTTGCCACGTTTTTGTGTATCCCGCACATAGCAGATTAGGGGTAGGCAGATTGAAACTAGTGTTAAGGCATTTTCCGCTTACATCCCGCTGTGTTGAGAATAGGAACTCAATGCCTCAAATAATACATTTTTCACTCCCCCGTATGGGAATCGAACTCAAAACCATCGTGCTTACATTCAAACGCATGCGCCACTGCACCACGACGGCCCCAATTTTTTTTTGTTAAATAAATAGAGTTGAATTCCGTCACAAAACACACATATCATAAATAAACGTAGTGTCTTCACCTTAGGTTCCCACTGCCTGAAGCTAAAAAAAAATATTATACAATCCTCTGCCTAATTTTTATAAACAAGTATAATTTATAAAAACTATAAAATAACTTATAAAACGTTTTTAACTTTAAACACTATAAAGTTTATAGTATCGTTCATTTCACAATGTTACGTGCTAATGAAATATGACGTCATATGTTGTTACGCCATTTTTTTATGTGAAAGAGATAGCCTGAGATGAGTTTTTACTTTTTATTGGTTGAGGATATTGATCAATATAATAGAACCCAAAACAGTGTTTTACAATTTTTGCCTGTTTGTATGTGCGTTGATCTCCGAAACAGCTAAACAGCTATTTCAATTATTGGAAAAAATATTGTACGACAAAATTGCTATAAATAAATTGTTTTATTGAATTGACTGAAACTTTATTTTTCTTTACAAGTATAGATATTGTTTTTAAAATTATATTTTTATTAAAAAACGAAAGTAATGCAGATTAGTAAATTAATATTTATGACTGCGACAGGTAGAGTGGATTATTGTGATGTTACATATCTCTTTAGCCTGCCTCCATCAATAGATTGCTTAATAAAAAAACAATTCAAACCGGTGGTTCCTGAGTTGAGGGCATTCAATCTGAAAAAATCTACAGCTTTATAATATGTATTAGTATAAGCTAAAAATGTACGTATAGAGTTTGAGACCTGTTGTGGCGCAGGGGCACACAGTAAACGCAACAGCTTGTGGGTTCGATTCTCACTAGAGGAATTAAAATATTCAATATTTTCATTTCCTCGCTCTGGTGTCGAGATACTCAACACGCAATGCCTCGAAAATTCGGCGGATAGTGGTGAACTGATGATGATATATGCCCGATAAAGTGTCAAGATGTACGCATACATATATTTAATCATTCTAAAAAAGTTTTACTTTAATATTCTAAAAAAATTACTAATTAGTTAAAACTAATTAATTGAATTATCTAAAGAACTTGGCACCCATAGCAATTATCTTGTCATAGATAAATTTAAATATTGTAACAATCACGCTTGTTTTATGTAGATAAAATACGGTGTTAGGTTCCGCTTTTAAGTAATGGGAAAAACCAGAATAATGATCTTTATCTTTTAAATAGGTTAAAAAACGCCCTATATAAAGTTTGGTGACAAGTAGTTACAAGGTCGATGAACCCACGTGGTTACGCGCATGCGTTGTGGGTAATGATTGAAATGATCTAATATTTTTTTAAGCTTCAACCTGTATGCCGCCTATAGTAAGGTAGGAAGAGGGAACCTAGTGTTAAGACACTGTTTTCTTTCAGCCTATTAAGAGATAATGCGTGTTGTTTGGAGAAATTGAACGCCGCTTTTTAAATTAAGTTCTCGCTGTCTAAGTTGGTTCGATAGCCACTCGGGAAATTAACTATTGAATATTTTCATTTTTTATATATTTATTTATCAGCTTCACGCACACAGCATGGCGGGCAGAGGGAACCTAGTGAAGACACTACGTTCCTTACTTTTTGCCGAATTCTGGAGGCATTGCGTGTTAAGTAGCAGATCTCAACGCCGCGCTTTGCCTCGCCACCAGAGCGAAAAAATGGATATATAAATTTAAGTAAATATCTTATCTCCTCGACTGGGAATCGGACCCACAACCAGTAGGTTTTACAGTCAAACTTTATAGCCCTGCGCCACGACTGGTCTCGAGTATTTTCATATGGATATATATTTTTATTGATGTGGAATAGAAGTGTCATAATACAAACCGAGTGTCTTAACACTCTTTTCCCAGGTTCCATCTAGCGTGACGCCAATAAAATCATCACGTGTGTATCGAACCCACAACCGCCGAGCGAACAGTCACTGTAGCGTCTATGTTTTGTATAGTATAGTATATAATACTATACTAGCTCTGAACTGCTGTTTCGCTCGTAGGGTCAAATGGAAACCATAAGGAGTTGCATATGATCGCAGGTACAGTGGGTTACATATAAACTATTAACGTTACATAATATAGTCTATAGCCTGGATATGTGGACTATCCAACAAAAATTTCTTTTCTATTCGAAAAAATAAATAGTTTCTGATATAAGCACGAACAAACAAACAAACTGGTCAGCATAATAATTTTTAGAACTAATAATACAATAGACAAATAGATGTTTCATGCGAGAACCAAACCGGTGACCTCTAAAGTAATAAGCAGAACAAATATAGCTAACATTCAACGGCGTTTTAAATGACCTTGCTATATTATAAATTGAAGCTATCGTGGAGCAGCGGCACAGCGTGTGACTGAAAACGCGATGGTTTTGTATTCGATTCCCACTCGGGGGAATGATTTATTTTCGGTTCCTCACTCTGGTAACTAGACAAAGCGCAGCGTTGAATTTCGACACTTAACACTCAACTTCTCGATAAATTTGGTGTAATATGGGAAACGAAGTGTTAACAATAGATTTCATTTGCTTTCCCTATTACATATATGGGGATATATGTAATAGGGAAAGCAAAGGAAATCGGATTACGGGATACAGCGTGAAGCTGTATATTAATATAGAATGAAAGAATTATCTTTTTTAGCTTCACGCTGTACCTCGCCCATAGCGAATTAGGCAAGGTTACCTGAGAAACTAGTGTAAAGACACTCTAATTTCATCAAGACATTTCCCTTTCCCATTTTCTACTGAATTGTCGAGGCATTGCGAGTGACGTTGTTGACTGCCGGAACTCAACTCCGCGCGATACCTCATTACTAGAGCGAGGAAAGGAAAATAATAAATATTTCATTTCCTCGGATGGGAATCGAACCCATAATCTGTCGGTATTTCAGTAATACGCTTGTGTCACTGCGCCACAACTGACCCTACGCTGTGAAAAAATCTTTCACAAAAATTACTTTTAGAAAACTTTTACTTAAACTAAAGTAGTATAATAAAGACGTCTTCATGTCTCCAAATAACGCGCGATCGGTGGGAATTGAGCGAAGAGATTTTGTCGTCGGTTAAGCTTGCCTAACTGCTAGATACGTCTGCGATTGTTCGTGTTAGTTGCGGGTTCGATTTCCTATCGGAGGAATATTATCGTCTATTTTCCTCTTGAGAGACAAAAAACGCCAAGTTTGTTTACAGATTTACAGATTATTATTAAAGTTATAAAAAGAAAAATATATTTAAAAAAAAGGTATTCATGTATTATATTACATTTTCAAAATAAGTTTAAGCAAGAGAAGCTGCGTTTGAGTCTCTAATATATATAGGTAGTGACTAGATAAAATTTAAAATATATGGATACCAATATCATTTTCAATTGACAAAAATAATTATGATATTGTCAGTGCTAGGATTAGGAGCATTCCTTTACGTTTTAAATACCCTACGACTAGTCCCGTTAATATTGTAAATGTAAAAGTAACTAAAGATGAATGGATGTTTGTTATACTTTTAATCAAAAACTACTAAATGGATTTACGCGAAACTTGACGGCTTTACAGCTTATACATCAGAATAACACATAAGCTACAATTTATGTTAACATTTTGTATAATTAGGCTATAATGTAACAATATGTTTTAGCGGGCGGAGCCGTGCGTGGGACGCTAGTATAGGATATACTATAAACTCACTGGTTTTACAAATATATTTCCTAGCAAACCAAATATATCAGATATTTAAAGACATAATAATGGGTTATTCGAAACCCAAAAGTACTTACGAGCAACATTTTGTACCTATATAGGTCAAAGTAAAATCGATAATTCAGGTTGACGCCTCACTCGATTATAATGAATTTATTTTAGCTTCACGCTGTATCCTGCATACAACGGGGTAGGCAAAGATAATTTGGTGCTGTCTCATCACGTCCCCACGCACCACTCAACTCCCGAAATTTTGCGTGTTGAGTGGCGGAACTAGACTGCGATCTATCTTGTTACCAGAGCGAAGGATAGAAAATAACTCATTTCTCCGAATGGGAATCGATCCCACAACCATCACATTAACAGTCAGTCCCTGTCACACTGCGACACGAATGCTTCGAATATTTTGTTTTGATAGGTTTTTTTTCAGTTTCACGCATATACGCGGGATATAGTAGGGTGGGCTAAAACTCTCTCTTCCTCACGTACCGCCTTATACAAGACATTATATGTTCTCCGACGGAACTTAACGCTGCGCTTTTTATTAAACCGCGAACGTATTATTCTATAAATAATTTTTTACCTATTATATTATAACATTGACAATATTAAACAAAATTATGAACAAAACCACACTATACAGTTATTTAGTAGCGCACGATTCACTCATAACGAAGTACTTCCTTTAAACGCCCTACATTCGTATTTTTACTCTGGTACAAAACCTAGGTTTCATACAAAATATTTATATTTGTTGTTCGCCTTGCTCGTTTTGACTACAAATCTTAAATCACTTCGATCCTTATTTTGATAAAAAAACTCCTTACAGGAAAACGATGTATTTTTTTTAAAAGCGAAACAAAACATTTTGTCTAAAACTATGAATCATTTAGATTACATATAAAATGACTAATGGTTATAATATTGGTCGTCTGACTGTAAGCGCGACGGTTATCGGTTCGATTGCCACGCATGGAAATGATGAAAATTAAATCTAACCTATTTTCGTTTCCCTGCTCTGGTAAACAAAGCACGGCGTTGATAGCCTATAATATAATAAAAACCGCAATATCTCGAAAATTGAGTGGTCAAAAGAGGTCAACGTATTGTCTTTATACTAGGATCCCTCTGCCTAGTCTGATGTATGTCGGATAAAGCTTTAAAAAAACATTTTTAAAGTGTTATTCCATATTAATTAGATTTTAAATCCATAGCCATCGGTGAGGTAAATTACCTACCAAGTGCACGTCTTATATATGATGTTAGGTATTGATTTCTTTGTCATCATCATAGTGGTTTATAGAACGTTTAAAAAGTCATCAAAAATTAATTGTTAGAATCTATATGTAACTTTTATACAAATATTATAAAGCTAATTGTGTACAATTTGTTTTGTTGAATACGTTATTCTCAGGAACTATTGAATCTAAATGTTTTTTTTGTATCGGATAGTCCATTTATCGATTGCTATACTATAAGACTATATTACATCTCGTTAATTGTAAACCGTTAATTGTAACCTTGGTAAAATAAAATGTGTCATGTAAATTAACGCCATTTTGACGTAGTGACATCGTGTGTGACTGTAAACGAGACAATTGTGGGTTTGATATCCACTCGAGGGAATTAATTATTTTCATTTTCACACAATATCTCGGAAATTGTGCAGTGTTTGTGTTTTAACTCTTAACGCTATATGCCTACTTTGCTATATGCGGGATACAGCGTGAAACTACAAAAATTAAGTAACATTTCAGAGAAACAAAGCTACATACATACTAGCGCTCTATTTCAAATTGTCTATCTAATTTTAGTTTCAACACAATAGTTATTTTTGTAAACAACTTCGGCCACTCGCTGCTTCGCGCGCGTTTTAGTGACAGCTTGTGACATTTTAGTTTTATAATCTGTTTCAATCTTTTATTAAATTAAAAAAATATTACATATTATAATAATATTTTTTTATTAAATATTAGATATGTATTGATAAAATATTTTAAATATACCTATTATGTATATTTTTATATTTTTTGACGTCATGTTGAACATTACTAGAAAAAAAAAACTTATAATACGTAAAGAAATCAATACAGAATACACTGTTTTTAAATAAAATTTGTACAAAAAACGTATAATATTTAATTTAATTACTTACATTACATATTATTTTAATATCAATACTTTATTTATGTTATGTAGGTACATGTTCTTTATTTTTAAAATTACTGGCTGTATAGTTTCCAATCTTGATTACAAAAAATAAATACAAAACAAAATCATCCTTAGTCTTTTGTTTCGGCTCGCGTGAAACGCACGTGTCGTGCCGTCCTTAAATTTTATAATAAATTTATATAAATAATAATTAAAAATATTATCAATATGTCAGTTCACACGATACCATTGATAACACCGTTTATACGAGGACCGAGATATCCTTATAGGAAAAGTAAGTTATTATTTTTTATTACTTAATTTGAAAACTAAATATCCTACCTTAAGCGTATTTGAACAACATACTTTATAATAAAAATAATAATAAATGTGTTTTTATACCTATTCGGTGAAAATGCAACATATTTTTATAATTTCTCCAATTAGTTCATTACGATGGCCGTGAATTGAAATCTAAGGAATGCTCATAACAAATTTGTATCGATATTAGCGTCCCGGTCGCGGCTTCCCCCGCTTCTCTTCATTATTGCACTATTTGTCTGTTGTTAGTTTGTTTACTAATTTAAATTAATTTTGTGTTCTTATAACATTATCACTTGTAAAGACCATATATTATGTACATTGAAAGTTTGAGTTTCATGAAAAATTGAAGAAATTTTGCCGCACTTTATTTACTAGTATTTACTATAACTTTTTAATTTATGAATCCATTGAAATAAACACTAAATGTTAAATACAATACTAGTCTAAATTAAAATTGGTTAAGCCGTTTATGAGATAAGCGTGCACTGACAAACAGACATTTTATAATGCCAAACCCATAAATGGATTTTCTCGTATATCTTCAATGTACAAACAACTACCACTTACAATTTTATTATATGTATAGGTTATAATGCTTCAGAGTTGATGTGGTTGAATGCATTAATCTCTGATAATAGTTTTGAATTGAAAATTATTTTTGTTTTATAGTCCATTTACAGAGGAAAGTTAAACGTTATCCGACTTTTTGTGGGAGACAACAACAACAACTTTTTACGCTCAGGCAATAAGACAAATCGCGGCGTTGAGTTCCGCTACTCATGCGGATATGTCAATCTGCGCGAGCAAAGTCACAAAACTTATACAATGTCTATAAAATGTTCTATTTCCGCATTTTTTCACTAGCTAGGTGCGGACAAACTGACAAACGCATTATGCTCAATACTTTTTTATTTGGTAACAGTTTAAATTTAGATGTTTTTTTTTGTTTTTCTCATTCTCCGTGACCAACCCGATGCGGGTCGTTGTCCTGTGTTTTAGATGGTCCAGGGATTCAAAATATTTGTGAAAAGACTGAATTTTCTACATAGTTTAATTTCATTATTTATATTAAAAAAACCCCACTGATATTAAACAGAACCGCTTTCCGCTACGCCTTATGTACAGTGGACACTTTTGATATTTCTATTTAACTTATAGTGCTTGTAATGACCTGATTGAATGAACAATATTTTTGGTTTTGACATTAAATATATATCATATATTATCATATATTTTATAAGATGGCTTATCACTACTTTCCTTGCTCCTTAATATGAAAATAAAACTCTTGAACGCAATGTTCTCTAAATTGGACAGAGCGTAGGGATCGAAGTGTCCTAACATAAGGTTCCCTCTGCCTACCCCGCCATATACGGCGTAAAGTTATTGAATTTTATTTTAACTGTTTTGTATAATCTAAAATCTTAGGTTAAACGTGGTTTTGAACTAGTATGATTTTATCCCAGGCCTATCATGATGTGTCTAGAGTTCGGTTGAGATAGGATTAGAATGGGATGATTACTTTAGGTTTGTCTACAGTTGTACCCTTGATCGAATGAAACAGAGGCTAAGCATTGATTATACTTTTTGCTAGTGACCCGCTCGCGGCTTCGTCCGCTTATACTATACAATTATCCGTTAAATATTTTGTAGCCTAATAACATTATCATTTTAAAGACAATTTACATTTGATAGCTTAGGTTTTAGACATTTAAAAAAGAACTTTTTTTGTAGCAATATTGTCGCAGTAATTCTTTATGTCGACATAGCTTTTTTATTTATGAACCGATTGAAATAAAACAACACTATGAAAACTGCGTTTAAACCGGTACAGGCGTTTCTGAGAACAAATAGACGAACAGACAAATCAACAAACAGATATACAAAAAAATAAAAATTATTGTTTGATTACATTAATAAATATACCTGTAATATATTTTCTCATATTTTTTCCATGTACATACAGCGATGATTCTTTTATAATGGTTTTATTATAAGTATAAATATTTATATGTTCATTATTTTATTACAACGTTTGTAGGCAATTTATAAAATCCTCCCAAACGAGAATGGAACAGGCGACCGTCGAGCTTATAATCACTTTATTCTACTATAGATTCAATAACAATTGGACTTTCGTTTTGTAAAACTAAAGTTACGGGCGAATTGAAAACGTTGTAAGCAAAGTTTCATTTTTAATTAAAATTAAATGTGTTTGTTTGGTCCTTTTACATAGTTTTTTCTAAAACGAATGTTTCAAATAGTTTTTATACAATGTTTTAAAATAGTTTATTCGGATCGGGGATGTGTATTATTTTCATCTATATTTAAATTCAAATTCGAAAAAAGTTTACTACCGTTCTCTCACTATACTAAAACACATTTTAAATGACATGCAAAACTCCTCACTCTCCGGCGATTTCTTGAGACACTGCGTGTTACGTGGCGAAATTCAACGTCGCGTGTTTGCCTCGGCATGAGATGAAAATATAATAATACTGTAAAAAATAATTCATTCCCTCGAGTGGCAATCGAACCCATAACCGTCGCGCTAACAGACACGGTCGTGCTCCTGCGCCATGAAGGCTTTAAACTCGGCCTCAAGTTTTATTTGTTAAACAAAAACTTATTTAAAAAATAAAAAAAATACACGACACACACGAAAAAGACACTTAACACGCAATGTCTCGAATATTTCGTGGTACGCGGGGAACGGACTGTCTTAACATTAGGTTCTATCTACCTACAGCGGGAAGTAAAATATTAAATATTTTTCCAATTATGATGTGGATTTGAATCTCCGTATGAGATTCGATCCTACTGAGCCACGATACAATGTATGAAACAAAATTGCTACCCTCCTAAATTATAGATATTTGTAAGCATAATAAATGTTGAACTCGAGCTGTAAGTTTGATAACCTTTAACCCTAAAAGGTCAACATAAGTTCAAAAAGCTTTGCCTTTTTAACTACAATTTTATTTTGTGGATGAAGGTATCATTTTTTCTAAAATATTCTTGATTTTTCTGTTGTGATTACTGTTGAATCTTACTGCCCTCTCTCTCCGTTGTACGTAGTCTACGTAGTAAACTCTACGTACCAAAAGTGAAACCCAATTATTATAAAAAAAAAATACAAAATCTCTAATCTTCTGTACATTATGGAGTAAATGGTCGTCTTTATACAACTCTATACCTACATACATTGTAGAATCGTCCCAATTCGAGATTTGGCGTGACTCCAGTGCTAAATGTCAATGACTCTTCCCTTTTGCTGCTGTCCGTAGAAACGTTTCTAGCCTGTTTCTTATACAAATATGCCTAGAAGCTCGGTGGTTATAAGTTATACCGTAGGGTGTGGGTTGGGCTCTTGATTGATGTCAGTGGAATTCGCGTTATGGATACGGGGAAATGAAAAATTTAAATAGTTCCAAGTGGAAATAGAACTTACAACCATATCGTTCAGTGGCGGAGCTTAACACCGCGTCTCTTTATGCCAGAGCCGGGGAAATTAAAATAATCAATTCCCCACATTTGAGGTATTACTACATAGTGCAGTACTACGAGAAGACTTTCGAAATTCCTAGGGCAAAAATGGCTATTTTCCTTTCACGATCAACGCATGTTCAAAATAATATATGTAATAATCTACTGTTATTTGTTTATATATTCATATATTTTAAAAAGTACGTAAGTACAACACATATTATACTTTATAATTTCTAAACGTCTCTTGTAAAATTTCGTCATTATGTGACAATCCAATTTATGTAAGCCGACGTGATCTGGTGTTACATGAAGGTCAAGGTTCGAATCCATATAAAGTTTTATAAAAATAAATTACTTATATGTTTTTTATTTTTACAATTATTTGGAAGAAATTGTTTAGTACACTTACACACTTCTCCGTTCTCTACTTTTACTCAACTTAAAACATACGCTGCGCCGTGTTTGACCGAGTTAATTTAGGTTTACGAGTCACAGACGATGTATTTGTGTTCTGTTAGAACTTTAATAAATAACCAATACTATGAAACAGAATAAAATAAATAATAATTTAGGAGAACCCCATAAACCAAATGTGTTACTTTTGACCTTTTTATATATAATGGTAAAGATCCCTTCGTGCGGGATAACTAGAGTAGCGGACATTAGTTATTATGTATTCAATTTATTATTTATTTATTTCAATAGGGGGGAACTTATTTGCCTTTGATTTGAACCCACTGTCACTAAGTTTTCAAGTCGGTATAATTTAAGTAGGACAAGGGAGAACTATTTTTTTTTTATTTTTCCAGGTAAATCCCCCTTCTTCCCAGGAGTTGAGGAGGCGGGGGTGGCGAGTGGAGCCGGCGCCGGCTCACCCTCGGGCCCCGCAGACCAGACCCAGGATGTGGTGTCCAGGCTCAGCGCTGCTGGTGAGTTGCCTTGGATTGTAGGATTTTGGATTTATTCAGGGCTGTAAATTGAGTTAATTTGGGAGGACAGCATTGCTTAGGGCTAGGGCTAGGACTGCCCTAGCCCTAACCACCCTAGGCTAGGGAAGTTCCCTTTCCTTGGCCGTGTGTGTGACCCCGGCCTAGAATAGGATCATCCTGGTACTGATGGTGTCGTAGGAGGCGAGTACGTGTGGTAGAGTCACGTCGCCAGCAATGGCAACACGCATGGACAGACTCGACCGGATCATTACCACCCCCGGCATTTAAAACCGGCGTGAAGTAGGGGCTTTATGCCACTGCGTTTCGCATCAGGTAATGTCGGGCTCCGGCGCCTAACCCACCTTAAAGACCGGCAACGCACCTGTAACTCCTCTGGTGTTGCACGGGCCGTAGACGGCGGTACTCACTCACCATCAGGTGACCCGAACGCTCGTTTGCCGTGTCTTTTCCATAAAAAATAGTCTGGTACTGCTGATATGTTTTTTTTTGGATCAGGTAATTAGTATTTTAGGGTAGGACATTATTGACGAAATGTCACTTTGGTGGAGAATATTAAATCATTTGATTTAGCCAGCAAACTATATCAAAATATAAGTGATTCTATATTTCTATCTATCTGAAAATAATAATTAAATACCAGCTTCCAGCTGTATCCCGCACACAGCAGGGTAGGCAGAGATAACCTAAAGTGACACTTGCCGCCGAATTCTGCAGGCATTGCGAGTTGAGTGGCTGAACTCAAAGCCGCACTTTGTCTCGATACCTGAGCGAAGAAATGGAAATATGTTTCGTTTCCTCAAGTAGCGATCGAACCCACAGAAAGTCGCGTGTTCCTCCAAAAATAATTATAATTATTGTAGATATTGAAGTTTCAAAAATATATTTTGACTCATAATTTGTAAGCTTCGAGTCAACTTATAATTTCAAGTTTTAACAATTTTTAAAGATATTTTTAGCTCCATGCTGTTTTATGAGTTCTCAAGAACATTGCCAACTTTGGTAAATTCGAAAATTACTCAACTTTGAAATAAATACATTAGCTTTAAGTAAAAATAAATAATTTGGCCAATAGCCAATATATTAATAGCCAAATTTTTTATCATCACTCTTAAATATTATTATTTAAGTGGATTTTTTTAAGTAGTGCATGTCAAGGGTAGACGGAAATTACATGACATAAATTGACACTTCGCCCTCCTCTTGCCACTCGGGTTCGAGACATTGCATGCTTAGTAGTGGAACTTAACGTAATTTGCCAGTTAAAGGAATGCAGAAAGGAAAATAATTTGAAAACAAATAACTATTACCCACAAGAAGAGCGCGGAGTGACTCAAGTGAGCGCATAAACATCAGAGTAATAGGTAGAGATTATTAGAGAGAGTAGAGTATTTTATTAACCTCTTAAGTGTGTGTCAGTATGTCTGTTTGTGGCATCGTAACGGATGGGCCAATTTTGATTTAATTTTTTTTTGTTTGAAAGTTGATTTAATGATGTTCAGCCATAAGAAGATTATGAGCAGCTGATTATTTTTTAGAGCTTTTTGGGTATGTTTAATGGTCATTTTACAACTTTACTTTATTTTACTTATACCTCTAATTTCCAGGACTGTCAATGTGTGTGAGCGCGTTGGGTTCGCCGGCCCGGTCGTCACCGGTCTCCGCCGGGTCGGAGCACGGCGAGAGGTTCAGTCGGAAGGTGTTCGTCGGTGGTCTCCCACCGGACATTGATGAAGGTAAGGAGACGAAAATGTTTTAGTAATGGTAAAAGTGTTGAGCCAAAGTGTATGTGGCTCCACCTCTGGGGTCCTATCTAATTATAAAAATTTTCGCGTAGCAGGACCTAGACCGCGTCTCTTGTTTGCCGTCTAAGCTCTGGTCGCCAATCAAGCCGTACGTTATTATCAAGCTAGGTCGAAGCTCTTATACGCGTGTTTGTTTATTACTGTTAGCATCTCTGTATGGATTTTTATAAATTTTCGGTATTTTTTAAGGATTATTCCTAAGCGATTATCTAAGAGACGGGTTCACGTTCTGCTACGTTATAAAACCAATTTTTATTACATAAAACTAGATGTCCTACTTTCCGCCCAATTTCTGAATTATTACACGTTGAGTGGCGAGACAATTGATAGAAGTGAATATATCCGTCTCTAAGTGCGGCCTTGCGTTGTAGATGCTAATTAGTGCAAATGCATAATTTCAATGCCTTTTTGTATGGTAAATACCTGTGAAGGGCACATATTATACAAATTATTCCAAATAAAGTTTGCTGGTTTACATATTTTATACACTAGCATTTATCTGTGGGTTCGCCAGCGTTCACTCTGTTTTCCGCCTTGTTACCAGAGCGATGAAACGTTATATAAAATAAAAATAATAAAATATTTCTTTACTACGAAGGGTTTTCCAAATATATATAAAAATATACAGTTTTTTTTATTCAACATCCCTCATATAGCAAGGAGGGCAGAGGGAACCTAGTGTTAAGATATTCCGTTGCCCACGCTAATTATCGAGACATTGAGTGATATTGAGTGGTGATTTTGAACGCTGCAACTTGGTCTTGTTTCTAGAGCAAATAAAATGAAAATAATTCATTTCCCCGAATGGCAATCGAACTTAAAACCGTCGCGTTATATTATAATACATTCATCTATATCAAAGGTAGATAAAATACAGATTCTCCAACAGATTACGTACATTAACTAGGGCTGGCTTCTATACTAGGTCATTCATGATTCAACAATAACTATACTACAATACTATTGTAATATAGTAGTACCTAGAAGACTAGTCTAGATATGCCTTTTGTTGTGGACACGGATAGGTTACGTAACGTGTCCTCTTTTAATGGATATTCTGAGTTATTAGACACTGGTATAATATTTAATATTTTCATGTCCTCACTCTAGTAACGAGGCAAAACGTTGAGTTCCGCCACTCAACACGCAATGCCTATGAAAATTCACCAGAAACTGGGGAAGTGTCTTAATACTGGGTTCCCAGGCACCCTCTGCCTGGTCATAATTGGAGGTTTAACGATTTTCTCCAATTTTTAAACATTTTTAAAGTGTTAATCCACACTTAGGAAATATAAATACTTATTTTAGAAATCGTATAAAAATTTGAACGTAGCGGGACTCGAACCCGCGCCTCCTGGAAACCGACCAGGCGCTCTGACCACTGAGCCATACGTTCTCGCCAAGCTACGTCGAAATTTTTATACGCTTGTTACAACTGATGTTGCTAGCATCTCTGTAGGGAGATTTTTACAAATTTCCGCTACCCAAAGATAATTACTAGGAATTATCGTTTGGCAAGAGAGAATACTATTTTTAAATATTTTTAAACATTTTTAAAGTGTTAATCCACACTTAGGAAATATAAATACTTATTTTAGAAAACGTATAAAAATTTGAACGTAGCGGGACTCGAACCCGCGCCTCCCGGAAACCGACCAGGCGCTCTGACCACTGAGCCATACGTTCTCGCCAAGCTACGTCGAAATTTTTATACGCTTGTTACAACTGATGTTGCTAGCATGCGTATAAGCGTAGTTTTACAAGCGTATAAAAATTTCGACGTAGCTTGGCGAGAACGTATGGCTCAGTGGTCAGAGCGCCTGGTCGGTTTCCAGGAGGCGCGGGTTCGAGTCCCGCTACGTTCAAATTTTTATACGTTTTCTAAAATAAGTATTTATATTTCCTAAGTGTGGATTAACACTTTAAAAATGTTTAAAAATATTTAAAAATAGTATTCTCTCTTGCCAAACGATAATTCCTAGTAATTATCTTTGGGTAGCGGAAATTTGTAAAAATCTCCCTACAGAGATGCTAGCAACATCAGTTGTAACAAGCGTATAAAAATTTCGACGTAGCTTGGCGAGAACGTATGGCTCAGTGGTCAGAGCGCCTGGTCGGTTTCCAGGAGGCGCGGGTTCGAGTCCCGCTACGTTCAAATTTTTATACGTTTTCTAAAATAAGATTTTCTCCAATGTTTTCGTTTTCCTTTTTGTAAGTAAGTAAACGCGACGGTTATCGGTTCCATTCCCACTGGGGAATGAAATATTTTCATTTCCTCTGGTAGGAAGAGAAAGCGTATCGTTGAGTAATTCAACACATAACATCGCATCGAAAAATGGAGTGAAAATGGGGTACGGAGTATCTTAATACTAGGTTCCCTCTGTCTACCCTGCTACATGCGGGATACAGAATAAACCTAAAAAAAGAATAGGAAAATGGAGGTCTCGTTAGTTATAGTCTATTTTGTTATTCATTTTGGCTGGAACTTTGATTTAGGGACAGTTGTTCATCGTCTATAATGGAATTTATGGCTATATATAGTCGCGATACACATGCCGTAACTCAAAATGTTGACATTTTAATGTATTTTTATCTTTCGCATGAAAAGGAGACATTTCTATATAAGTATATCATATTTTTATAAATTTTTACTAAGATTATTTCTAAAATTCATGCTGTCAATTCATGTATCAAAGACGTGTAAATTCGGGCCACGGTTTTAGGTTATAAAGCTTTTTGATATAAATTATTTATATATATTTTTAAATTTATTAACAACTGATTGAAGTGAATGTAGCGTACATTCAGCAGAGCTGTTTTAAATTATAACACGTTACTACATTACATGTATAGTACATTTGCTACTGACAGTACTGACACTGACTCGCATTTCACTAACCATATATCAGTTAAGAAATATACATAGAACTAAATTTGCCGCCAAGTTATTGTCTCGTATTACTGATCCGGTCTATGTTTTGAGATATTACCAGTTTTAACTGAACCTATATTTAATATTTTCATTTCCTCGCTCTGGTAACGAGGCGGGATGTTGAGTTACGTCACTTGTTGAGTGACCTAACTCAACATCCCGCCCCTATGCCTCCGGAATTCGGCGGAAAATAAGGTACCGGAAGTCTCTTAATAAAATAAATGCGACGATTATGGGTTCGATCCCCAATCGGGGAATGATGATATTTAACTTATTTTCATTTCTTCCCTACAGCCTTGAGTTTCGCCATTGGAATATCTCGAAAATTGGATTGTGCATAGTAACGAAGAGTGTCTTAACACTAAGTTCTATCTTTCTAACCCGCTAAATGCGGGGATACTGTGACGATGGTTGATGGAGGCGGAACTAAGAGGTGGCGGGTGCTTCAGGGGAACCCTAAGGCACCCTAAAGACAATAGTGGCCCGCGATAGGTGGGCCTACCACCGAGGCGTCGTAGTGGAATACGCGAGTTATCCTGCATATTATCCCCGATGAGTCCCACAGTACCATGCGCGCGTAGGTCATTCAGATTTGCGTGCGGAAAACAAGCGCTTATAACTTATGTTTATGTTCTAAAGTTTACAAATTGGTGAATCCCGTACAAACGATACCTTACACGCTATTTTATACTACAACTTTTATATTTAAACACTATCCATTACTCGATATCAAATAAACGTTTAGTGCTAATACCAATATTATTATTAATTATATTTTAATAAATAATTATTATGTATATTGTTATTATCATTATTATACAGCGTCAAACTAATGACGACGCCGACGAATGTCCCACTGTTGCATAGAATATTATGATTATCGTACAATAAACGTGTTCATAAATAGACTATCCAGCACAAAAAAAGGTTCCAATTCGAAGCTGTAGTTTTTTTATTATATAAATATCGACCATGTAGGCATTCAGTTTGATGTTTTTAACAGGCTGTCCTGAGAGAACCTAGTGTTAAGACACACCGTTCTTCCAGTCTATACAAGAGAGATATTGGGTGCTTACTTACTTATCTAAGTCAAATAAAATTCCGCAATTTATCCTTGTTGTTTGACACTACACAATTTAAAGTTATTGTAAAAACAATATAAGTAAAGGCTTATTACACTATTTTGGAATATTTTTTCCGATGTTAGCGCTATGTTTCGTACGTTCGGTACGTGTTATCGTATTCGACGATGAAAAAGTGCTTGAAAAAGTCTATTTGAATAAAGTATATTTTGAATTGAAATTTAGCTGTTTTAGCTTCACGCTGTATCCCGCACATAGCAGGGTAGGCAGAGAGCACCTAGTGCTAAGATACTCCGTTCCCCAGTAAGGCACTTCCGTTTCCCAATTTTCGCCGAATTCTGGAGATATTGCGTGCGTGTTGGGTAGCGAAAATCAACAACGCGCTTTGCCTCGTTACCAGAGATAATAATTATTAAATATTTCATTCGCCCCGAATGGACCCACAACCGTCGCGTTTACAGTCGCTTGCTTATGCCCTTACGTACACCGAGTGGAAATCGAACACGCGACCATCTTGTAAACATTAATTTTTCATACATCCATAAGTTATAGAAGATTTAAGAGACCACTTTAAAACGTTTTTAGGTCAATTTTTTGTATTGTAAGTGCTTTGGATAATTTTGATCTTTTGTATTAGAACGATACTGAATGGTCGATAGGGGTAAATATAGGGGTAAATTTTTCGATGATAATAGCCGTTTTTGTACTGATGGAGTAGGGATATGTGTGTGATACGTATATAGCAAGAAACAGGAGGAGGAGCCCTCGTCGTAAGACACTTTTGTTTTCCGTGCTTCATATAGTTTTTAAGACATTGGGCGTTGAACGGTGAAACTCGAACACCGTACTTTGTCTTTGTTGTTTTGTTCTACAAAATTTTAAGTTTCATTTACTAAATATGCTATGACTGTTAATGCGAGTCCTTGATTCTAATTCAGGTGCTGAATTAATCATTTTCATTTCTTCGTTCTGATAAAAATACTACGCTCGGCGATAAACAACGATATTCAACACGCATTCAGTGGTGCGTGGACTCTGCAACCCGGGATACAGTGGCGCTAATAACAAATAGACCACTATATATTCATAACATACAAACAATTGGTAATTTCAGATGAGATCACATCATCGTTCCGGCGCTTCGGGCCGCTCGTGGTGGACTGGCCCCACAAGGCCGAAAGCAAGAGCTACTTTCCGCCCAAAGGATACGCCTTCCTGCTCTTTCAAGTGAGTACTTTCCTTTTATAGATCGTTACATTACTTTGATGGAGATTTTGATTGACTTCTTTGGTTGTGAACGTTCCCAGGACGAGAGCTCGGTGGCGGCGCTGATGGAGGCGTGCATCACGGACGACGACAAGCTGTACCTGTGCGTGTCGTCGCCCACCATCCGCGACAAGCCGGTGCAGATCCGGCCGTGGCGCCTCGCCGACGCCGACTTCGTGCTGGACGCCAGCATGCCGCTGGACCCGCGCAAGACCGTGTTCGTGGGCGGCGTGCCGCGCCCGCTCAAGGCCGTCGAGCTCGCCATGATCATGGACCGCCTGTACGGCGGCGTGTGCTACGCCGGCATCGACACCGACCCCGAGCTCAAGTACCCCAAGGTGTGTGGCGCGACATCTCGACTCGTATATTTTACTACGAGTAAAACTTGTATATCAATGTGTTTGTAACCTATGCTCTGTATTATTTCCAGGGCGCGGGTCGCGTGGCCTTCTCCAACCAGCAGTCGTACATAGCGGCGATCTCTGCGCGCTTCGTGCAGTTGCAGCACGGCGACATCGACAAGCGAGTGGAGGTGCGTTGTTGTTGTTGTTGATGATGATGTATAATACGATTTCGGAATCGTAGCCGCCGTGAAATTAGACTTCTTGACCTCTTGTGCATTGTTTATTCCCGTTTATGAAATAAATTCTTAAATCTAATCTGCGACGCGAACAGCTAACTTCAGGGCTCTAAAGTCGTATTGTCAGTATGACTATTCGGAATAAAGTAAGCTTCAGTAGTTCTGATGGGTCTATTTGTGGCAGGTGAAGCCGTACGTGCTGGACGACCAGATGTGCGACGAGTGCGCCGGCGCGCGCTGCGGCTCCAAGTTCGCGCCCTTCTTCTGCGCCAACGTCACCTGCCTGCAGGTGCGTTAACATTACTACAGTCAGTACTTAAGCAAATGCAAACCAATGTAATGTAAATGCCTGTTGTGTGTGCAGTACTACTGCGAGCACTGCTGGGCCACCATCCACTCGCGGCCGGGGCGCGAGTTCCACAAGCCGCTGGTGAAGGAGGGCGCCGACCGCCCGCGCGCGGTGCCCTTCCGCTGGTGCTAGGCGCAGTATTCACATTAGATAATACAAGTTTTTGCTCCCTCGAGCCATAGTTGGTGGTTTCTGGTGCGTCGTCTGCGATACGACACTTTGTGACATTTTTAGTCTGTATTTTTGACAGTTACACTTTCTAGATATTATTATTATTATTGTAATTATAATTCGTAAAAAAATCACGGCTTTTAGTACCTGTAAAAGTGTGACGAACTGTTGTATTCGCCACCTGACAAGACGCAACGCAGATTAGTCGAAACAGACCGCCATTTTGTCGGTCCCTTAGAAAAGAAATAATTAATTATTATTACCATTAATAATAATAAAGCAACATTATACGACATAATGTTAAGCGAAACTACTTATATAGAATTCAAGTACAAGACAATTAGATTTTTTTAATTTCTTCTTTGCAAATTTGTCTAAGTGTTGTGAGAAGAAATTGAAAAAAGATTTCGATTTAAGCAAATGTATTCAAAATAATAAAAAAAACTTAGCTAGTTGTCAAGTTTGTCGTTTGTGGATAAGCTATTACGTCTGGCGCACACCTACGACAAAAATGTCGCACACGACCAATAATCGCGCCGACGACAAATTTGTCGCACGTGTCCGCCCATCTCTCGTAAGATATTAAACGTAAGACATAAGTGGATTCACATTTTTTCGAAAAAAAAGTACCTGTGTAGCTAGAGTGAATTTCCTATACCCTCATTTTGTTTTTAAAACTCTGATATTGTTGCGAGTCGTTTTTTTAGGGTCATCGATCGATCGTGTGTCGATTGTGGCGATTGTTTTTCATAAGTTTTTCGTCTATTTTTCTCTATTTGTTTTGTATTTTTGTAATGAATTTGTTCCTAGATTATATTCCTGGGAGGTGGTATGAACTTTTTTTTTAGTACAAACAAAAAGAACGTTACCAATCTTGGCTGTAGACATTTTTATTTATATTTTTGTTTTGTTTTAGTGTATAAAAGTATATTAATATACATATATATCGATTATTTTTGGATCCGCCGGGGTAGTGCAATAGCGGTAGAATAGGATTTAACCAAATGACTAGTGTGTATATATAGTTCAATTTTTTGCCTTCGACTCTTTCGGTCTCTTAAAAAAAATCGAAAAAAAAAATAAAGTTTAATACAGGACATTTAGGATTTTTAGAGGGTTTTTACGGTTTCCTGTATGGTTGTGTCGACTTTGTCTCGGTTAGGGTATTTTGGGTACTTAACTAATGGTTGCATTTCCTGACCGACCACTGACGAGACTATTTAGAAAGTATTATATTATATATATTATATATAATACAGTACGGTTTCGAGAGTCATGGCCTCTCTGAAATTAGCTTAGATGGCTGCGCAGGATCGATATTAAATTTTTCTTCTTACTTTCAATTATTTACTTCCCAAACCAACAATACGCAAAAAGTCAAAGACCTAACTTCAGGGCGGCCACTGCGTGTCGACCGAACCGTATGTGTTTTTTTGATATGGACTTTTATTCCCCCACATTCGAGTTTTGTAGGTGACTTTTTTCGTGTCGTGTTTATTAATAAGGCGCAAGTGCCTTAGCTTTGCGTGTTTGCGTTTTACCTCCTCCCGTGCTTTGGTTGCCGAATTCCGAACGATCTTTGACTCGAACACGGATTTCGGTCTGATATCGATTTCGGTTGTGACGCTTCGTGACATCGGTTCAATGAAAGACGCATCACAACCGAAACGACTCTAAGCGTTAAGTAGTGAATTTGTAATTATTAGAGCGTTTTAGTGGGAATTATTTGCCTATACTTACGCGCGGCGCGGCACTACGTCCATACCTTACTGTATTCTAACGATTGTAGACAAATTGAAAATGTTATATACATATATATTATATTTTTTTCTTAGACTTAGACCTATTTATAGATGGAGTGGTGCGTCGCGATTTCAGAGTTTAAAAATGCACACATGCGTGCGATAATAATAGTTAAATAAATAGATTTGAAATAGAAATTAATGCGAAGGTTTCCTCTTTAAAATATATAATTAGAAGTTTTAGGTGATTTCGAACACGCTCTATAAGACCCCAATATCTTTCTCACTCTCACGGCACTATTTCTATCCCATTCACGCGTTTTCTTTTGAAGTTGGACTGTTCCGATTGTTCTGCATTTGATGATTTTTTAAATATATTTTTTTACTGTTGTGACAACACTGTATCATTTGGACTTTCCGGCGTTAATTCGGTTGATCGATTTAAAAACAAAATAGATTGGTTAACCGATCATTATTCGTCTTAAACAACTGAACTGATTTGGACAACCGAACGCTTGGTACATTGAACGGTTGATTTGAATTGATGCCGGATTATTTGACAGCTGTGACGTGACTCCGTAGCTCGATGTGTGTGCATTTTCAATAATTATTTTGTACGTGATTGCTCAATCGTTTTTGATAAATTGTTTAACGTGCCCCCTACCCCCGAGCGAGCGGTACGGAAGCGTGGTTGTCGTATGATTGGTCGCACTGTCCCATTTTGTATTTTTGTATTTTTATAAAAAACTAATGTGGAATTCGGATGTTTTTTACTTTATGCGCAACGTATGTACTTGTACTCGTAGTAGATGCCAGACTTGGACTGGTCGAATGAATAATTGGTGTTAGAACCGAGTCGTCTGGGATATGTGGTCTGTTGGGTGGTTGTCGACTGCTGATCCCGCGGAGGCTGGAACGATACGACTGTACAGAGGGAGTTTGGAGCTGTCCTCTTTTTTAATATATTGTTAGGAGTTTTGCTTATATTTATTTGTTTCGGCACCGCGGCAGTTTATAATTGTTTTAATTTCTAGGTCCTTTGAAGTTTCCTTTTTAGTTGTATAATTTTATGCCGCGACTCGCCTCGCTTTGTTTTGTTAGTTGGTAGGTTGTTCCTTTCTTGTTTATGGCCTCGCGCCGTTTGTTCTCGTTGTATATTAATGTTTTCTATTATATTATAGCTATTACAATGCTACTTTTCGTTTTAGATAGTAATTTTGCATATCACGTGGTTTCACCGTACGGGGGGCATTGTCTTAAATTTTTTGACGTGTATTTGACGTACTTTGAAATGACCTTAGGTATAATTGTTGTTGTTGAGTCGACGTTTTGTCCCCTCGTCACGTCCCCGAGTGGTTTGCGCACGTTCACTTGCATGCGAATAGTGGATATTCCAAAAATCCGCATTTTTTTAATAATTCGGCGGCGGACCGAGTTTAGGTAATTTTTTTCTTAGTGCGCCACGTCTCGTTACGGCGGGCTTGTAATTTACTAGAAATTTTAGTGAAATTATTACGTAATTATGAGAAAAACTAGCAAAAGTAGAGAAATTCATTATTAAACCTAAACCTAGATGATTAATATATAGTATAAAAACTTGACGTTGCCGGACAATATTGTTTTATACAGCACTGTCATGTCTGTCTGTCTGTCTGTCTGTCATCACATTGATCCATTACAGGCCGGGATGGTGCATAAGAATGTATTTTTTTAATAAATTTTATAACCCGACTCCTTGAACGCAAGTTTTTAATGTTGGCAATATTAAAATTTTCAGCCTAATTTTTTAAAAAGATTGCTTTTAGTGTACTAAAGTTTATAATATTACAATGATTTGTTGTGTGCTCTACGAGGGGTCGGTTCACTATCATTTCAAATTAAGATTTATATATTTTTATAGACAGTTGTTTCTATTGTTATTATACCTACTATCAATTTTGTTGAGAATATCTAGTTTTGAATGTTACTTTTACGACCAAAGCCTTACAATGTAAATAATAATAAAAAAAACTCAAAAATGAAGTTTTAAGATCAATTTCGTTGCAAAGCAAGTCCAATCTAGCAAATTATACACGATTTGGTCCAAAAAGTGACATTTGAAACAAAATTTTAAAATGTGTATCAATATAAATAAAATAATTTGCTATCAAAATATCGTTTGAGAATTCGCTTGGTTCGATGGCTGCTTGTATGTTGGTCACAGCATCGAGCGAGAGCCAATTAGTTTTTTTTCCACAATTTGTATTTGAATTGTATGATGTTTTAGCTTTTGTAATTTTCACCTTCATTTGACATTTGCAATTGATTTAGACTTGAAATATTAAAAATGAATTTAAAACTTGTGTTTGTTTTCTGTTTTTTGGGATCATGATTTTATTTCTCACTCACGTCATAACTACTGTGTTGTCACATATTTTGTAGGTTTTTTTAGCTGTTTTTTTATTCTTTGACCAAAGACGTTTTTGCCAAAAAGACAGCGGGTCTACAGAGGACCCGGCAATTCCTAAACGGTGAAAATGCTTCGATTTTTTATATGACGTTTTATTTTTTTATGTATTGTACTGTAGTTTGGTTGTTTCGGTTGATCCGGCACTTTTTGGTTGATCAACTTCTTTGCCTAACAATTTTTTTTGTTGTTTCTATTTATGATTTTGTTATTAGCCAGAGTTACTTAAATTTAAAATAATAAGATAAATTTTAAAAGTTCCGAAAAAGAGAAAGCCGGAAAATGTAACGTATTCAATTTCGATTCAACTGAACTACCGTTACAAGAATATTAGAAGTAGTTATTCCCGCTTGTTTGGAAGTATATTAATTCCTATTTATTTATTTTTTACCATTTTTTGTATAACTTTTTTTATTATTATTATTAATATTATATATAAATAATAATATATTGATTAGTGTTGTTTATTTTTAGTGGTAATTCGTTTTTTTTTCAGTATTTCGATAGTTTTTAAAAAGTAATTTATAACACTGCATTCTAGGATTTTAAGCTTCGCCGATAAATTTGCACATTGGCTGTAAAAATAAGAGTATTTATGTATTATATTATTATTATTATCTTATAGCAAATATTGTAAAAAAATAAAGTTTTCAAATAGTTTCAGAATTTCTAAATTAAATGAGAGCTTTACGATATATTATTGTATAATTTGAAAGTATTTTCCAAAAGTGAGAGCGCTGTACTGTTTTTTATATATTTATATTATATTAATTATGTGAACAATGATTGCTATAGAGTGTAGACTTGAGTTTTTTTTAATTTTGTTCTTAAGAGTGTTTATTTTTGTTGTTTGAAATAGTATTTTAGTATGTAGGTGATGCGGCGATGGGGCGGCTTTTGTTAGTGCTGTGCTACTTTTGACGTTTTGGGCATGAATTGAAGATTGCCGAACATGGCTAAATGTTAAAACTAGATTCCAAATATTGCAGGTGGGCCAAAGAGCGTGTCACAATGCACTGGATGTAGCTTTTTGAAAAAATCAGTCCTTTTGGGTTATTTTTATTATTTAATTTTCTTGGATATTTTTTTGCTTTTTTTATACTCTTGACTATTTTTTGGGTTAAATACAAATTGTGCTGTTATATATATATTTCGTTTGTTACTATTTTTTTGCCCACTTTGCCCATTTCGGTCGTTGCACTTTGGAGCGGTAACACGTTTCGATGCATTTTAACGTAAGCTATCTCCATCGTCTCTAGTAGGTATTGTTTAAACTGAAATACTTGAATTTTTATATGAATTTTATTATTATAATATGGTATTTTACTAAATATTAGCCCAATATTAAATATTTGTATGCTTGTTTTATTTTTTATCCCCATTTAATGTATGTTATATATGTAAGTGTTTATGTAATATTTATATTTGAAGTTGTTAGATTGCTGTGAAGTCTAGGACTTCGGTACTGAAGTTTTGATTGTGTGATGTGGTGATGTGAAATATACATATCACCTGTTATTTTTGACACAATAGCAAATATTAATCTTTATTCTTATTAAGTATGTAGAAATACTAAATATTTTAACAAAAAAAAATATAAAAATTGAGTCCATTGTGGCGTAGCTGCACAGCGTTTGACTAAACAGGATGACTGTGGGCTGGATTTCCACTCCGGGGAATAAATAATGTTCATCTCTTCGCGTTGGTAACAACGCAAAAGTACTCGCAAAACTATTAAGATATTTCGAATTTGAAAACAAAGGGAAAAAAACTTCAATTTATAATAAATTAAAACTTTGTTTTTATATTTATGGACCTATTTATATAACCAAGAGATATGATTCGTGGCAGAATAAGACAGGATAATTAAATAAATAAGTATGAATTATAGCGGCCATCTTATTTGACATATCTTTTATTATGTTGGGCTGTCACAAACTAAATATAATATATAAGAATCTGAAGTTGAACTACTTATAATGATTGTGTCATCGTGAAACTTGGCGGTTACGTTGCTTAGGTGACAACACATTGTCATGACATCAACGAGCTGGTGTGATGGAGCCAGGACCTGAATAGTGGAACTCTTGATAGGTTACTAGTAAGCCATTGTGCACACGATTTAAAGTTTTTTTGACTATTTAATATTATAATATACATATAAATGGCTTGTCTGGTATGGGGTAATGGTGTATGCTGGCAGTTCCCAGCCCCATTATGTGGAGTAAGCTATTCGTATTCGTATATATTCTTAATTTTCCTCAAACTGTTAGTAGCAATTAAAACAAATATACACGAGAAAGTGGTTTATTATAGAAAAAATACAACCTACTTTGACAATATCAGTTTTATTTATCTGTATTTTAAATATTTATTTAATTAAAGGGTAATCAAAAACTAATATACATCCTTATATCTATTTATAGAGAGCCTTTTAAATAAGTACCAAAAAAATTTAATTGTAAGTTCTATACTAAAATTAATTTAAGTGTATGGTTCAGTACAAAAGCTTAACTAATAAAAAAATATATAAACTGAAAAGCACAAAAAATATATATTTTACACAAGGAAGAAATATTGTAGAAAAATAATGTTAGATTTATCGGTAGGCAAAGAGAGCTGGAACTGCACATTTTAAGCCTAACTCAACGCCGCACTTTGACCAGAGCAGGAATAAAATAATTTAAAGATACAGCGCACAGCGCAAGCGTGACTGTAAACGCAACAGGTTATAGATTTGATTCCCTCTGCAATGGAAATTGCAAATGGAATATTTAATATTTTCATTTCATCCGCGTGTGTCCGCCACTCGACACGCAATGCTTCTAGATTTCGGCGGTGTCTTAACACTAGTCTCCCTTTGCCTACCCTGCCCCATACGGGATAGTGTGAAGATGAAACAAATATGATGTATATCGAACCTACATTCATTTCACATACTGTCAGTAAATGAGACACATTGCGAATATAATACAACTAGTAAAAGGAAGGCAATATAAATAAGTGTATGCTTTAAATTAACAATTTATTAACTAAAAAATGAATTTCATTTCAAATGAATATATTTTTATATTTAACTATAAGTATAGGTTTATAAAACAAAATAATATGACTGTTTTATTAAATAGGCAGCTTCTTGCTGGTTCCCGCATATAGTAGTCTAGCTAGAGGGCACCTAATGTTAGACATTACTTTCCTCATACACTACTCAATTTTTTAAATATTGTGTGTCGAGTGGTGGAACTCAACGCCGCGCTTGGGCTTGCTCGAGCGGTGAAATGAAAATAATTCCATTTCTCCAAGTAAAGATTTGACCCACAATCATAATGGGATAAGGATAATTATATGCTGATATATGATAGTTTTTTAAAGTAAACAATTTTACAAAAAAATTATGACAATGATATGGAAAGTAAATAATTTTACAAAATTAAATGATTTTGAACAAAATTGATATTCAATTTATACCACTTATAGTAATACTATACAGTTTATGAGTTTGATTTGATGAATGTGCTAATCTCATGACCTATTAGTACTAACTGATTTTTTTGTCATATAGTCATTTATCCTATAGCCTATAGGCTATATTACAACATGATAATAATTTCAATATAAATATTACAGTTATGGTGCAGCAGCACAGCAACTGAATGTAAATACAATAGAGATTGACCACCATTTTGGGGAATAAATTATTTTAAATATTCAGTTCTGCCACTCAACACACAATGTGTTAAAAATTGGGTGGTGGTTGGAGGGATTAGTGTTTTAGCAATGAGTTCCTTGAGCTTACTAGGCTAAAAAAAGAGTACATTATTTCTATGTTTTTTAAACAGTATTAAGCTCCTTGTAATTTTAGAATCACAAATAAATACATTAACAGTAAAGAATGTTGTTATGAGTATAGAAGTACATAATAAATAAAAAAAATAATAATAATAAAATTAGATAAAAGGCCAGCAACGCACCTGTAATTTAAGTTTAAAATATCTTTTATAAATTAATTTTATTTTTCAAACTAAGCAAATATACTTCTTATTCAATTAAATTAAGACACTCCACTTCTCACTTTCTGCTCAATTCTTTAAAACATTAAGTGTTGAGAAGTGTAACCTAAAGCCACTACATTTGGTTGCATTGCTGCATTGCAATGTCTACTAGAGCAAGCAAATGAAAATAATAAAAATATGATTTTTTAATGGCTTACAGTGTATCAGACTTATATTGTATTGAAATATAATCATTCCCTAAATTTTGTTCATGGAGGTCAGTCACTGACCAATTTGTCACTATTGCCTTACTTAATCCATATTTTATTATGTGAAAACAAAAAAGAGTAAATATTACCAAGAAAATACACTTTTAAACATAAATAAATAATACTAGAAAAAAAATTACGCAATAAATCATAATCGCTTATGAATTCTATTTAGATGAGTCAACAGAGATTGTTTTGCTTTAAACTTTAAAGAGCAATGATCACATTCAAAGGTAACATTCTTGAATGTGTGTTTGTTTGTAACATGCTTGATTAGACGCTCCTTACTTGTAAATTTCTTTTGACATTTTACACAGGCATTCTCAGCTAAAATCTGCTTTAATTTCATATGTCGACGCAAACAGTATCTCGATTTGAACGTAATGGCACAAGACTCACATTTAGATTTGCTTTTTATCTGATGCTGAGTTTGACAATGTATATCCAAGTTGCTTTTCTTGTTAAACACAATTTGACACTCGTGGCATTCGAAAGTCGCTTCTTTTTGTTGACTCTGATGATTAGAAGTCATGTGGCGGAAGAAATGACTGTTTTGTGTAAATTTCACGCGACAATATTGACAGGTGTATATATAATTTCTGTCGTCCTGCTTGGGCTCCTGGTTCTTTCTGTTGGCCGGCCTGGTTATTCGGATCCGAGGGCCCGTTCTCACCGGTTTTTTATTCATCACTAAGCCTTATTTTGTACAGTTTTAGGTTTATAGCATTTTTGGGAATCACACACTAAATAATCAACACGTAGACAAATATGACCTAACGTATATTAATTAAAAAATTTTCATATAACATTTATGTATAATGTGTCTGTTAATATTTAAAGTATTGATAAGGTATAATTGCTGTATATTTTGAAAATATTTAACAATTTTTGTTTTGGAGTCTACACACAAAACGTCAAAAAATTAAAGTTTGGCAAAATGCGTTCGGAAATGAACGTGTTACTTTCACTTCAAGCTTAACGAAGTAAATTTGAAATAAAATAAAAATGCACATTTAATTTCATTACGGTTATTTTTTAGTAATAATTATTGCAACTTTGTAGATAAATGATGCGTGATGTAGTTTTTATTTACATTAATAAATTCGGAATTAAAAAATTAGTCAAATTAAAATTATATTTACTTATAGATAAATTGCATTATTAATATTATATTCAAGCAATAAATAAAATTATAAATAAAATATAGATAGATAACCTAGAGAAATATTAAATAAAGAAAAATAGATTTTTTTTATTTTTAATATTTTTTTTTGCTGTATAAATTTACACTTAAAATCTATATTTCAATTACATTATTTAAAAAAACCATTTCATTTTAATAGTAAAGAAATACAATTTTATTTTTAAATATTTTTTACCAAAGTTGAACCTGCACTTCAAACAACAAAAATTATTGATAATTACTCAACAATAAATTATCAATTTCTCGAACAGATTAAAATAATTACATAAGAAACATTACATCATTTAAAGATTTTAAGTCTGATATTAGAAAATCACGTACAAAGATTTTTCTTAACACGTATCTTAACTTTTATTTCAATAAAATGGTTCTTATAACCTTATAACTTATGAAATAGTGATCAAATTTCAATAACCAAATATTTAATAAAATGATTACTAAATAATTTAATTGTTAACAATATATAAAGCAAGTTTTTTGTGATTTTTGATTCATAATTTTAATAAAAATGCGCCGTTTCGGTGTTTTAATTTTATTCACAATTGTGAGTTGCGTTTTTTGTTTGAACAAATCGAAAATTGTTGATACAAATGAAGGAAAAGTGGAAGGATATTTGTCGGAAAGTGGTTTGTTTTATGAATATTTGGGTATAAGATATGGAATACCACAGAAATTTAGAGTAAGTATAATATTATGTATTATTATTGAAGTTTAATTGTAAGCATAACCGTGGATTAGATTCCGCTCGGGGGAGTCAATTTCAATTTCCATTTTCATCTCTCGAGTAAAGAGAGATAAAAATGGAAGAGAAAACGAAAGGACAACATCTTGAAATTTGAGCAGAGAGTGGTTAACGAACTGTCATAACAATAGGTTCCCTCTGGTGACCTTGCTATATGCCGGACACAAATTAATTTTTTTTTCTTTGCATCAGTCCAGACCAGTATAACTGTAAAACCGACTGGTTGCGGGTTCGATCCCCACTGGAGTAGATGAAATATTTACTTAAATTTATATTTCCATTTCTGCGCTCTGGTGTCGAGGCAAAGCGCGGCGTTGAGTTCTGCCACTCAACACGCAATGGCTCCAGAATTCGGCAGAAAGTAGTAACTGCTGTGTGTGGAATTCAGCGTGAAGCTAATTTATTTATTTATTCTTTGTACCAGCGATCAGAGTAACCTCGCAATATTTAAAATCATACTTTGTTTCATATACGTATGTATATTCTGATTCCTTACACAACATTTTTTATTTCTAGGCACCATCACCACCAACAAAGTTTTCAGGAGTTTACAAAGCGAATAACCCGAATGTGCTCTGCCCACAATTCTTTACCCATGATCCTCTTGCTGCTCCCAGTGACAACGAGGACTGCTTAGTACTAAATATTTACGTTCCATCATTCCTAAATGCCACTTTCCCAGTTATGGTATTTATCCATGGTGGAGATTTTGGTGTTGGGTCAGGATCTCCAAGCTTTTATGGAGCTCAGTACCTAATTAGTCACGGAGTAGTCGTCGTTACCATAAACTATAGACTAAATGTTTATGGTTTCCTCAATTTGGATGTAAAGGAAGCACCAGGAAATGCTGGGCTGAAGGATATTAGGGCAGCTTTGAGATGGGTTCAGCAAAACATTGATAATTTCAATGGTGATCCTGATAACGTGACAGTTTTTGGTCAAGGTAGTGGTGGGTTAGCAGCTATTTACTTAACAATGTCCGAATCTACTAAAGGCTTATTCCATAGAGTTATATCGGAAAGTGGGACGCCTTTTGCTCCTCAGTCTTTTGACCCAAAACCTCTCAACACAGCTAGTCAAGTCGCCAAATCACTCGGAGTGAATACTAAGAAACCTAAAGAACTGCTCAAAATATATTCAGAAACTGACATAAATAAAGTAGAAGAAGCCATAGAAAAGCAAATGAATGCCAAATCTGTATTCTTACCGTCAGTGGAATCAATTTTCGATGGAGAAGAGCCATTTTTGACAGATACTCCTTACAATATCCTTTCTACAAGAGGTCGTAGCTTTAATCCTGTACCGATGATAATTGGTCTTAACACAGTTGAAGGCTTAACTAGCACTTTGGACTACTACACGATAACTAGTCAAATGAATAGAATAAAGAACGAGGATTACACTGCTTTAGACCAAAGAAGTTTAATAGTGCCAGAAGAAGATAAAGAAGAGTATAGAAACATAATAAAAGAGACTTTCTTCACTAACACTAGCTCAGACGAGGTTCTTGTGGGTGGGATAATCAATTTGAACACCGATTTCTCCTTTGTGGGACCAGTTTCGTTGTTTTCGGAGTTATACGCTAATAATTCTGGTATGCCAATATATGAGTATATATTCAGTTATATTGGCAATAGGAATTTAGGCAGGTTATTAACGAATAGTAGTTTAGGAGCTACGGCAAATAGAGACGAACTATTTTACATATTTGAATTGGAAAGGCTGCCCTTACCAATGGACGAGAATGATGCAAGAATTATAACTTTCATGACAATGATGTGGACGAATTTCGCTAAATTTGGGTAAGTTAATTATTAATTATTTAGTAAAGCGCGGCGTTGAGTTCTGCCACTCAACATGCAGTGTGTCATACATTAAGGAGAACAGAGTGTTTTAGGATCAAGCGTTACACAGTTATTCGAGAAATAACTTAAAAATATATGTAATCATACTTATTTAGGAAACGTATAAAAATTTGTACGTAGTGGGATTTGAAAACCGTCCAAGCGCTCTGATTTCTGAGCCTTACGTTCTTATCAAGCTACGTCGATACGTAGCTTTTTACAAGTTCTAAGAACTACGACAAATAATACTAACAAAACAAATAAATTGTAACAAGCATATAAGAATTTCGACGCCACTTGACGAGAATGAGAGGCGCGAGTGCAAATCCCACTACGTTCAAATTTTTACACGATTTTTTCCCAAGTGCGGAATAACACTTTGAGAATGTTAAAAATATTTATAATCATTTTAATTTGATTTACGGGTAGATGTTAACCACGCCTTTATAAGGAAATGCATAACAAAATTTATAACTAAATCTGATATCATAGTGGCTTTGAAACCCATTAAATAATACAGGGTGGAAGCGTTAGCACCACTTTAAATGAAACCACAGTTTTAACTACTTTACAAAAGCCTACTTATTATTTTTTTCTAAATAAATGAAAAGACGTTTTTTTTTCAAACAAAATAAATAATTAAATTATCGTTATAAAATAAAACGCCATTTATCAAGAACGACGCACACAGCATAAACCTACCATAGGGAAACCGCCGCATACGTCTCATTCCGAAATCGAGTCATAGGTATTGGCGGTAAAGTTCAAAGTTTTAACCTTTAGTAGTATTTTTGTAGTAATATGTGTTTACGCTATTGGTATTTATGCGTGACTGCGTTACACGAAATATAGGTATGGATAAACATCGTGAAATGAAATAAACTGTTGAGGTATCTTGATTAACTTCTTTAGCTATGGGCTTAAAATATTTTACCCTATATGCTGTTCCCGTAAAAGAAGCGCTGACGCTTCCATCCTGTTTAAAAAAGATTCTGGTCTTACCAGACCGAATCTTACAGAGAGACGAAGCTACTGAACACACAATATCTCAATTTTATATGGAAAGCTATGAAAGAAATGTCTCAACACTAAGTAACCTTTTAATATATACTCCGTTTCTATTAAGACACTTCTGCTCCCCACTTTTCACCGAATTCTGTTAGTAGCGTAGTGTAGTGGCGGAACTCAACGCCACGCTTTGCCTCGTTATCAGAGCAAGGTAATAAACATTATGAAATATCTTATTTCCTCGAGTTGGACGTGGTCACGACTGGCTTCAAAATAATATTAAGCCGGATTAATCAAGTCTATTTAGTTTTATACATTTTAGGAGACGATAGTTTAGCTTCAATAGTCTAGCTTCTGAGTTATTAAGGACAATTGAATTGTACAAAATGTATAAGTAAAATGAAATCTAGATCCGGATCAAATTAAGATTATTTTAAAATTCTTTCAGTTCTCCCACCCCGGACCCTGCGAACGGGGAGTGGCTGCCCTATCCCCACCACCTGGCTATCAACATCGAACCGCAATACGTCGCCCCATTGACGCCGGACCGAGCTATGTTCTGGAGATATTTCTATTATAAATATGGTGCTGATATACCGAAATAGTGTGTAATATACATATATTATCATTTTATTTATAAGTTTAAATAATACAGATATATAAATTAAAAATATACTATAAAAACTTTTTGTGTTTTGGAATGGACTTTAACCAGCCCAGGACTTTAACCTTGTTGTTTTTATGCACTAGATTCAACCTACGGCTTTGCCAGCATGAAGTAACTCTGTCCGCATACACTTTACGGGCGTAGAAATAGGGATACGGGCGTAGGCCAGGTGGGTCGTGCCCACCCCAAAATATATTGTGCTCACCTCAGAATGTATAGTTTACTAACAAAAAACAGCTCTGAAAAACCAAAACTATAAATATTTTTAGATACCTAGGTACGCCCATGCCGCAAGTGTAATGGCCAGTGGATTACAGCAAAACGATTATCGTGCCTTCCTCGATATAGGCATGGACTATCCAATACAAAAATAATTTGACAATTAATTTATTTATTGTAAAATTTCCTTAAACCGTAATTTTTATAGTGAGATAAAATCTAAACAAGCTTTTTTAAATAATTACTTTATTTTTTAAAATAACATCTAATTTAGACACATTGCGTGTTTACTGGCGGGAACGGAAGTATCTTAATAAGAACGGTGTGTTATAACACATTAGGTTCCCAGGTTCCCTCTGCCAGCCATGTTATCTGCGACATACAGTGTGAATCTAAAGAAATACTATATATATAAGAAATACTATATTATAATTAAATATTCATTAAAAATATTCTTTTTAAGACACTTTGTTAAAAAAAAATGATACTATAAAACACACGTCAAACCTTAGTCATTTTTAATTTTTAGTTATAGCTTACATTATCAGTGTAATAGTTTTAAAACAATTGTATATTTCTTCAATTTATAAAAGACCTTCTTATATCTGCGAGTTCTCAAAAAAAATCCTTATACGAGTCTTATATGAGACGAAGTACATATATATATATATATATATATATATATATATATATATATATATATATATATATATATATATAATATACTTATAATACAGGTAGGGCTAGGTATCTATCCTCAATCAGTAGTTTCTGAGATTCAACCAAACAAACTCTTCAGCTTATAATATTAGTACCTATAGAAATAAACCAACATTTACCATATTTTATAGAATTCAACATAAATTACGTAATTTTCTTTTTTTTTTAATATAATCATCATTTCCAATATACATGCTTAAAATCTTATCCTATTCCGCCTAAATATATTTAAAAATATTTTTTGTCTATAACTATTAAGGCACTAACTTAAACAGATAATATATATAAAAGCTATAATGACTTTATAATAATTTCTGTAAATATTTTTTTTCTTCAATAAATACATCTGTCAATGCCAAAGTGATCTAACCTTTATTTATCTTTGTTGAATTTTGAAACATATGCGACTGTTTTAAATATAAAATATTATATTCTTTGATTATGATTTAAGATGTTCAAATCCAAAAATAAGACTTCATTTTGTATTTCAGCTTCAGCTTTATTTTTGGAACATCAGACGGCTACTGAACATAAAATTATATTGATCATACAGCTGATATACTTACATATTGTAAATAAAGTTGACTTTTGCGCGGGTCATTTACATGGCATCCAGATTTTTTCAATAAAAATATAAGTTATATCACTATAACATTAAGCAAAACAGTCACCACAAGATACAAAACGTCGAAAAATTTTACACCAAACGCCAAAATTCCCGCAGACACTTGACAGCTGTCATTCCAAAATGACACATGACAATCGAACACAATGTATTTTTTTAAAACCAACAATTTTTTTTATGTAAACGCTCAACTCGAACTGTCGGAGCTGTCGCTTGATTCATGTCGCTTTTTCTTTTTCTCGCGTCTCTCGTGCTTGTCGCGCTTAGGGCTCCGTTTGGGGCTCTCGCGACGGACCCGATGATGTCAAATGCCTGAGTCGTCTGTTGTATGATGAATATTGTTGATCGATTCCTCGGAGGATTCCGGTTTTTGTTTTCGTTTGGATCTGGAAGGTGTTATAAATTTGTTCACTTGTATATTTTTAAGTGGCGAACACGGCGAAATATTGCTGTAATAATGTTGGGATGCAAAAATTGGAGTGTTTGTACATTCTCCTGCACTTTCTGAAGTAAAATATAGACGTGACTAGACGTCCCGTTTTGAATGTGACTGTCTCGTTTTTCGCTTGTGTCTTTTGGATGCCCCTAAACATGGCAGCATCAGGACGAACAAATGTCTCGAATGGCCATAAAATGGCAGCAAAATAGGGTCTTTGGAATCAAAGACCACTGAATAGAATAGCCCAGGAAGAAAACGAAAGCACTCATAATTGTAGTCAGCTATACCCAAAAAGCCAAATAACAGCAGACGTCTAAAAAAACGAAAAGCACCAATGCTAAAATAAACATTAAAAAGTTGAATGTTAATACCTAATAGTTAACTATAATTAAAATTGCAAATTATAATACCGATGTCCCGTCTTGAGACGGTCACGCAAACAAACAATGGTCACGCTAGTCATAACTCACTCTCTTCTTATTTACCTACTTTATTGTTATGCAAAGAATGGGAATATATTATATAATAGAATGGGTCTAAGATATCTAGCGTCCTTATTGATATAGCTTTCAAAAAGGGCAAGCAGTAAAAAATGTAAGTGAATAGATAATTAAAATTAAATAGCGTTTATCATAATAGCGAGCGTGCGACTGTTGCAGGATCGATTCCCTTTGGGGGAAAGAATTATTTAATATATTCGTTTCCTCGCTCTGGTAAAAAGACAAAGCGCGGTCTTAAATTCCGCCAATCACGACGCAATGTCATGAAAAGTTGGCGGAAAATGAGGAACAGAATGTCTTAGCCCTAGGGTCCCTCTGCCTACCATGTCACATGTGGGACACAAAAAAAGATACCTGATTCGCTTGAGGCTTAAACCTTGGTAAAATGTTAAGAAATTCTTATTTGAAAGGGAACAAGTCCAACTACTGACGTACTTACGCTTTTTTCTTTTCATTATCAACAGTCACTTGTTCCTTGAAGAATTTCGATATCTCTAGTTCCTTGATTTCATCCGAGTTAGTTAAGATTATTGCTCTGAAAAGAAAACATTATTATTAATTATTATTAATAATTAACTTGCAGTCATCCCCCGCGTAGTCATATGAGAATGAGAGAGTAGAGTAGTATGACACACTCAATTATTTTGTAACTTCACTCTGTATCTCGCAAATACCATGGTGTGAAGACACTCTACGTTTCCCACAGGCAGCCCGAATACCAGCGAACGTATAGGTTATATTACTGTAAAGTTTTAACTCAATAGAAAAGTAGTTTTTGCATGAAGCCGGAGTGGCAGGAACTCGCGACATGTTCTTTGCCTCGTTACCATAGCGTGGAAATGAAAACATTCATTTTTTCATTTGTTCGAATGGGAATTGATCCATAGGAGAAAGGGATATTTATCATACTATTTATAGTTTATTTTCTAAGCAACGTTGAATGTATACAAGCTACAAAGTAAGAATAAGCATACATCGTTAAACGGGATTTATTAGATTTTCCACGTAACCGTGGGTGTAGCCTGTAGCCGTAACGTAAATAAACGAGAGATGCTATATCAGATTAATGTGACATTGTATGTGACTATGTGTGTGGGTTCGATTCCCACTCGCTGGAATATTAGATATATTGCTTTAAATTAGGTTATTTAAAAGTAATTGATCGATCCTCGCTGGTTCCGCTTGCAAACTCCCAGATTACAATATTCAAATGTTCCGCTCTCACAAAAGCACTCACAAGCAGCCTTTGATGTTTCGATTAAATGATCACTGTCTGCACATGAAAGATATATGAGACAATCTATTATTACATTTTCTCATATACCTTTCATTTGACAATGCAATAGAGCCCAAAGCAATGATTATGAAGGTTTTTATCTCTTTGTCTAATTATCTGTGAATTTGTACACTATAATCTCAGAAACGGCTTAATCGATTTAAATAAAGTACTGTTTGTGTGTTGTTTTCACTATAGTATTTTGGAGGACTCTTTGGAACAATTTGTGTTTGATTTATTTCAATGGGTTCATAAATAAAACCTTACATCAATATAAATTATTTTGTTTAACTAAATTACTGTAAAAAATCTATTTTAAAAAATCTATTATATTAAACCTTAGTGTTCAATGTATAGATATTGTCTTTAAAATGATAATTTTACTGAAACAACAAAGTAACTTGGACTAGTTAATAAATAATTTCGTTGTTCACGTGGATAAAGCCGCGGTTAGATCGCTATTTTATATAAAAGACTATACTGTGTGTATTTGAGACAGGTATGGAGCAGTGGTACAGCATCTGACTGTAAACACGACGGTGGTGGGTTTCCTATTAAATTCCCCATTTGAAGAGAACTATTTGTATACTATAGGAAACAAGACAAAGTACGGCGTTGAGTTCCGCTACTCCACACACAATACTGCGAATTCGAATGTCTCAACATTCTGCAGTTGTTAAATTATCTTTATTAACCCCGCGGTATGTCCGCTATGTCCGCTCCAGCATAAAGCTACACCTTTACCATAAATACAGCTCTCAATTATCATAACTAACTACTTTATAATATACAATTCTTTATCATATTTTTATTCTAATTCCTTAGCCAATTTCTAATTAGAGTACCTCTTTCTATAGAACAAATATAAAAAAACAGTTTGTCTAAAGCTGGATAGGTATACGTTATCAATGGGGTGCGGAGTCACCTTGGCACGAGCAAATCACTGTTTGTAGGGTTGTGCAAATATTACATTTGTTGCTATCGATATCGATACTTTGTGTGGGGTCATCGTTCCAATAAAAAGGTAAGTATTTATATTTTTCAAGATTGGGTCTGTGATGATATGCATCAGGAATGCATTTAATTTCAATTCAGTTCAATCATTGTTTTTTATTTATTATATCATTCAAAGATATAGTTTTAATGTTTAATTTTTTCCAATTTTATTATTTTCTGCGTAGCAGGGTAGGCAAAAGGAACTTTCTGTAAAGACACTCTGCTTGACCCTTTCAGTCCAAATTTCGAGACATGAGACCAAAATGAAATGTCTTTCAGAGTGAGGAAATAAAAATAACGGAAAAAAATAAAGGAAATCTTTCATTAAAAGAAATTGTGTTTATCAATTTCAATCCTCAAATATAAAAAACTTTAAATTAAATTTAAAATAACTGAAAATTTTATATAAAATTTACAAATTTTTTACGCGTTTCTACTTTTACTAAATTAACTTTTCTATTCAAAAAGAATAATTTAATAATATTCTGAAGTAACGCTCACAAAAATGCATATTTAAAAAAAAAGAGAAAAATCCGATCTATCGAAAAAACAACGACGCCGCACTATTAAGGGAGCGCCAAACGACTTTAGGGCAAATAATTTGAAATGACCCTTTCTTTATATATAGGTACATATAGGTATATATAAATATAGATACTTCTTTGTGTTTGTCACGCGATAGTGGACAAAGATTGGTTGAAGTTGTCAGTATGATGTAATAATGGAAGTATTGTCAGTCTAAAGATGATTAGCTAAGTCAGTGAAGCAAATTAGTTGCTATATAATATTTTTTATTTATACAATATAATGTATATTTACCAATTTCTAGCAGGTTAAGTAGAAAGAAACATTACGATACACATTTCTGATATCTTATAAATAAATTTAACGGTCTAGCAAACCCATAAGCTACAGTAGCACAATCAGCTCCGGGTGTAAAGCCTAGCGTTTTTTTCTTACGACTTACACCAGTGAAAAGTTGCTGAAGAAAAAGATTTTTTCATGGGCGAGTTTTATTTTGACTGCCTCTGGCTGACACAACGCAGTGTTGAGTTACATTACTGAACACAAATTAGGTGTTGCCCTCTAGGTCCCCTATGCATACACTGCTATATCAGGATACAGCGCGAAATATTTTTAAATATACAACTTAAATATCTTACCGTATACGACCACTGTCGATCCTGTCCTGTCTTTTATCGCTTATAATGGATATTGAGGTTTCACCAATTTCCGGTCTCTTCTTATGCTTCTTCACTTTGTGTTCCCTGAAATAAATAATGGAGTATAGTAATGTGTTATTTCTTAATCTATAAACATACTTCGTACTATCTGTATATGGAAGATATATAGGAATATTTGTTATAGGGAGCATTAAACGATGTTATGGAACCCTAAACAATGATTATTAATTTTTTTATCTGTTTGTTTGTTAGTCGGTTTGTCTGTTGTTCTGTGCGATTGTGCACGCTAATATTAGAATCGGCCTAACAGATTTAAATGCAATTTTTCCCAACTGCAAAGGAATGTTATGTTTATGCACGTATCTAGTATGTATGTATGTGCATATGTATAGAAGATTCTTTATTACATTATATCTCCAGACCAGCTAAAAAGATTTACATAATAGAGGTATCGTTTGTAACTTTGTATTCGTAGACCAAGTCTTGTAAATAGGTGAGGTTAAAAAACCTAACAAGGTGGATGTACTACGACATAATTTTACTTAGTGACAATTTTTTTTTTCGAATGCTACAATATGAGTATCAAATGAAAGGACTCGACAAAGGATTTCTAAAAGGTACATATTGATTATCATTGCCGTAATACTAATAAATTATTATTTTATGATAATATATCAATGAGAAAATTTAAAAACATAGATACGCTGGGATAGTAGCCGCGATAGCGTCCTCTAAAATTCGGACTTGGAAAGCGAGTTAACCCCTTCAATATAATAATGAGATTTCGAAATTATTCGTTTTATAATCCTACTACCAAAGGTAAATAGTTTCACTCCTCACTTTTTATTCTGCACACTGTTTCCACGCATAAAGCGGATGGCAGGGGGCAGAGGGAAACCTAGAGTTAATACATCCCCTATTTTCCAATATACTACCCTAATTCCACACATTGCGTATTAAATGGCGGACATCAATGTAGGTAGCGCGAAAGCAAGAAATGAAAATAATTAGTTCTCTCAGATATGTATTGAACCTTCAATAATCACATTTACAGACAGACCCGCTACGCCATTATAGACTAGCAAATAGTATCTAATAAAACATACAACATAGCGCAAATAAAATGCAAAAAAAATATTTTAAAACTACCCTACTCTTTCACATTACCTATGTTTCTTGTCTCTCTCCTTCTTATCAACGGATTTGTGTTTGCGTCTCTTTCTATAAACCGAACCGCTATTAACTTCGTCGACTTTTTCCAAATGTAGCACATAAAGTCTATATATTTGTAGTAGAATTACCTAAAAGTATAAAAGAATGTAAATAGATGAAATATATTTTAAAATAATTTTGTTTTTTCCATATTAAAAAAGCTTCACGCTTTATCCTACATTACAGCAAAACAATGAAAGGTATTCATTCTCTTGAGTGAAAATCGATCCACTACATACGCCAAGATACCAAAACGCCAAATTGAAGCTTAACGTCGCGGAGTTCCAAAGATCACATATATCTCCCTATCAGTCCCTTAGTAACGGAACAGTTTTATAAAATAATATATATAGAGGTACATTAGGAGAAAATAAATAAAATACTCACCAAAGTATTTTTGCACGTGAAGAATATGTTCATATAATTGATAATTTTATAATGGGCAATGATCAAAAGTCGGAAGGCCAGAAACGGGGCGTCTTGAAGCGCTATATTCATTATTATCGCACAAACTTCTATAGAGCAACAACACGCTGTGCTCGTGTTTCTGTTGAAAAATAAAATAAGATATAAATATTTTTTTTTAACTTCACGCTGTATCCCTCACATCGTATGGTCAGCAGATGGAACCGTTCCGCACACTGGAGCCATTGCGTATGGAATGGCGGAGCTCAACGCCGCGCTTGTAATCTTTTTGGAAAGCTTATAAAATTTTAAGCCTATGCAGAAATAAATATAATTATAAAATATTATTAATTATATTATAAATGATCTCAACCATCGGCCTCTTGTTCATCGCCCAAGCGCTCTTACCACATTATGATAGGAGATACTAATAAAAGTGATAACTAGTTTTCAATTTTGATATTAATAATAATAATATACGAAATAGAAAATCTAGAATGTGTCGAAACACGTCACTATTAGTTAAAAAGGAACCAGTGTATTTTCCACTAATATAATTAATTTATTTTTTATTATAATTGCTTTATAAGAACACGCTGTATACAACAATTTATTGTACCATCTTTTTTTAATTTCACATAACTCATACTTACATTGATACACTGAAAAATAGTTTAAAAAATCCGTACATACTTTAATATCTAATTGTATTGCTATAAGAAAACACAAAATAACAAAATTGGCACAGTTTTTACAACATTTATATTTTAAAGTAGCAATAAGCATAAATAATTAAATATATACAATAATACAAAAGTGGTATAACCCATATATTGTTTCAATAATCTATGCCGATATTATAACTATAAAGAGTTTGTCTGGTAGAACGCGCTAATCTAAGGTAGCACGCTTTCAAATTGAAAAATTGTTTTTGTATTATAGATTGTTAATATATTTTTTTAGCTTTCCGCTTTATTTCTCATATAGCAAATAGGCAGGAAAATGTCTCTGCCTATATGCTTTACGGGAAAAAATGTGAGCCATGCATTTTTAAGAAATTATATAAATATATTTATATTTCTGCAGAGCGTACGACCGAATCTAACGCAATCAGATACAGCTTTACGCTGTATCCCGCACACAGCAGGGTATCCAGAGGGAACCTAGTGTTAAGACACTCCGTTCCCGACTTTCTGCCGAATTCTTGAGGCATTGCGTATTAAGTGGCAGAACTCAACGCCGCGCTTTGTCTCGACACCAGAGCGAAGAAATAGAAATATAAATTTAAGTAAATTTTTCATCTCCTCGAGTTGGGATCGAACACACAACCAGTCGGTTTTATAGTCACACTTCGTGCCGCTGGATTCGACCGCTGCCGCGATCAGGTGGATGGAGATGTCAGATTGTATCAGATTGATACAATACATTACTTGTATAATGTACAATACAATCTTGTTCTAAGAAATTTTAAATATTATTATTTTTTATATTTTAAATTTTAATTTTAAATAATAAAATTTTAAATATTAAAAGATTAAGAGACAAATATCAGAAGAAAAAAGACTAAATAATTAAAATACGGGTTACACCACCGTTGTTTCAAAAGCTACATTTTATATATACTAAAAATTAGAAGCTTATAAGCGTACTCGTATGTATAACTCAGTATCTAAAACATAGCTATACACATACAAATGAAGTGCGGGTTCGAATACATTATATATACAATAGTCGCTCCTGAGTATGACTAGTAATCCACGGGTCTAACTGATAGAACTTAGACAAAAACGGACATTTTATCACTTAATAGACCGACCGAAGATGAAATTAGTATTAAATATCCAGGTCTACGGTCCCTTATACCACATAAAAAGTCAAGCTTCTAAGTCAACGCAATCAAAAAATTAATTTGGAATTAAGGAAAAAAGGAACCTTTATAAGATCACTTTATTGTTCTTCTGTCTGTCTATCTGTCTGTCTGTCAAGAGCTTTTATCACAAAAATGCTTGGAGATATTGAATTGTAATTCAAACCATATATATACTCAGATATACGGTTTCTTGATTTGAAAAACAAAAAGACATGGCCGTTTATATCCCAAAAAACGCGTATTTCGACGCTATCAAGGGATTCAAAAATTCCATTGCCTATAAATATATGGGCCATATTTATAAACCACTTTCAAATCTAAGACCGTTCTTGAGATGCCGTTTTCATTCATAATTATTAATATCGAGCATTATTTATTATTTGAAAACAAATATACGTTTGAATCCAATTTTAAACAAAACAGATATTTTTTTTTGACGTTTGACTCGAAAATTAGAAACTTCTAATGTTATACAAAAAAATATTTAGTCAAAGGAGGAAAAACGGATTATTTTTATCCTTAACTTAGCTTTAAGTCAAACCCGAGGATTGACTATAATAGTATAGTCAAACCTAGGGCCCGTATTTATAAATCGCTTTGAACTGACAAGATGCCGTTTTCATTTATAAATTATAATCTATTAAAGATAATGGTATCCCCACAACGCTCTCAAGATCGATTTTAGTCGTACGAGGGCTTCGATGTATAAAAGTTAGTGTTTTACAGTTAAATTTTCAAATAATTATTTTACACTAAAACACTTTTTTTTAACTTTGTAAAGAATATATTTTCTATATTTTTTTAGAACTGAAATAATTTTGATAACGGTTTGGTGTGGTTCTTTTAATGTAAAATAAATGCTAATTGATGTGTCTGAGTGCAACTGGCTTAAGAATTGTCTATGGTAAGAAATATATGGTGTTATAAAATGAAGTCACTTTATTAAACTAGTGATGGCATTTTACTCTAGGATTATTATATTTAAATTACTTTCATTTATTTTGTTTAGTTCCACCACTTAACACGCAATGTGTCCAAATTGGGTGGACAGTAAAGAAAGGAGAGTCTTGACTCTAGGTTGCCTCTGCCTACCCTAGTACCTACGCGTAGAGAAATGTAAATCTGTCATAAAGCGTAAAGACAAGAAAAAAATTGTTCTTAATTTTTACCATAGACAATTCAATATTCGAACAAAATAAAATGTGTATGTGAAGTATATATATTATGTATGTTATGTGAAGTGGGCTAGGGGGTACATATCCTGGAAAACTTTTAACTTTAAAATTAATAACATAAACAAAACAGCAATTAAAGTCAGAAAATAAATAAATAAATTATTTTGTCATTACTATTAGGCATTAATTAGTTCCTCATTATGTTTATTGAAAAATTTTAATTATATTACTATTACGTCGAAGTCGTCAGTCGAAAATCAAATCTTCTAACACAAATTCTTTACTTTAATGAAAAAGTCAAAAGAAAATCTTTTTATAACTTTTCTCTACCCCAAACCTATATAACCAAAAAAAGTTTTTTAAAAACACTCATTTTCCAGTACATGACCGTTACCCAAGCATGTGCATGCGTGCATCACATACGTACATGTCAGACCTATGAGCTGTTCCACGTGACTTCCTGGACTTGGTAGCGGTGAGGACCACCGTAAACTGCATCAGGGACCACGACCATATGGCCAGGGTCAGGAGAACGAGCACCTTCTCTGTAGCCACCTTCTCATCTTTGAAGGAGTCGAAGAATTCTATTATGTCTGCTGCTGTACCTAGATACAAAAAATGGGGTAAAAATGACTTATTTGCAACTAACAGAGAAAACCTAATGAGATTCAAGACCTTCTGTTGTTTATCTTCCACCACATTTAGAGATATATCAAACTCAATGCTGTGTTTTATCTTGTTATCAAAATTCAAATAAAATATATTCCTCCGAATGATCGTCCTACATCCACAACCATTGCGTTATTATAAATTTTATATAGGATCCATCATTTGTATTACAGGTCATGATTGGTTTTTTTTTTAATTGGCTTTATTGCTGTTGACTTAGGACAATCTTGACAGTGTCACCGAGCGCCCGAGAGGCCCTCAAGAACTCTTTCAATTGGTTAGTAAAAATGAACAAAAAAATTCCGGGGTAACAGCACTCTCCACCTAATTTTCTGTCAAATCAACTCCTATTATCTCTATAATGTATTGAAGCAGCTACTTACCAATATACACCAATAGTAATTGGCTGAGCTGGTCCCTGGTCAAGTCTCCTTTTGGCAGAAGCCACCTTCCCACGATGAGGGTCAGCATCAGGAACTGCTCGATAAGTGTCACCCACATGTCTGTCGGTATTTTTGTCGCGCCAGGGATTGATATTTCCGTCTGTTGATAGATTTGAATAAAAATGCCTGTGTAGAGAATATATTAGTATAGTAGAGTACGCAGAAAGACCTTGCCAAGTCATTGTGTTGACTTACACAATGCCTTTGCTTTGTCTTGTTACCAAAGCAAGGAAATGAAAAGATTAAATAATTCATTCCCCTGAGGGAGAATCCAACTTACACACATTGCGTTTACAACAGCCTCAAATATGATTTTGTGAATAAAAAATGCTCGTGCAATGAATAAATAAAAGCAGCTTCACGCTTTTCCCTTGAAGCAGGGTAAGCAGAGACAACCTAGTGTTAAGATACTCCGTACCACACGCTGCACCCAATTGTTTTATCTAAAACCCCTTCTGGGGTGGACACTAACCTCTTCTGGGATGGAGTCTACCAGATTACTGATATTTTACTATATATCTAGAGACGTCTGATATACCTATACTTACTTCAATAACCGCATACGTGCTATTTGCTTTCTTCTGCAATCTTAAATCCACTTTGTGTAGTTCCAGCAGCCATATCGCAGGTACAACGAGACCTAAGTAGATGAAAACAGATGGGCAGAACCTGTAGACAAAATGTTATTATTATTATTATTATTATATAAATTAAACTACAATTTTTACTTGTGGCCTCGCGCGCATTGATCAATTAAATCCGCTTCTATAGGTATCCGATCTAAAAACAAATTTCAATTTGAACCAGTAGTTCCTGAGATCAGCGCGATTAAATGAAAAAAATCTTCAGCTTCATATCATTAGTGTAAACAAAAACATCCCCGAGATCAAATGCGAGCCCACAACCATCGTCCAAACATGACGTCATATAACTTGACTTTGACTCTGTCACAGTTCGTTCAGTTAACCTCTAACTTCCAAGCGTCAAGGACTGTCGGGCTCTGTTGAACATTCACAAAGAACTAAAATGTCACCCTCGTCCGAAAATAAATTACCCCTTTATCCATTACTAAGTGAAAAAAAAAACGATATTAAAGGAAGCTTCACGCTGTATCCCGCACGTAATAGGATAGGCAGAGGGAACCTAATGTTAAGGCACTTCTTTCCTCACGCACTGTGCAATTTTCGAGACATTGCGTGTTAAGTGGCGAAGCTCAACGCCGTAGTTTGTCTGCCAGAGCGAGAAAATGAGTTAAATGTAATCCTCCGTGATTGAATTGAACCCAAGACCGTTGGGATTACAGACAGACATTGTTCCTCTGCGACTAGCGGGCCTCCACATAGAATGAAATTCTAATTATTAGACCGCACCTTTAGAATTATAGTGACCTAATCAAAAAACCATGATTTTGATTTTTTGCCAGAAATTGACCTAAAACGACGACCTAAAACGACAGTACACAGCAGGGTAGGCAAAGAGAACTTAGAATTAAGACACTTCACCTCACATAAGTGGGGAATAAGGTCAATTTCTGACAAAAACTCAGTCATTGTTTTTTTTTGATCAGGTCACTATAATTCTAAAGGTGCGATATATTCAAATAGAGTTTTTAAACATTTGAATTGTTGCAAGAAAACAATTCTACCAGTATAACCCACATTTGTGGAGATGATACTTTATATTATAGATGGTAATTCAAAGGCCCCACGATGAGTTGCGCCACTCAACACGCAATACTGCGAAAAATTCGGCGGAAAGTAGGGAACCGAGTGTCTTAATAGTAGGTTCCCATTGCGTACCCTGCTATACAGTGGGGGGATACAGTGTGAAGCTGTTAAAAACATATAGTTACTTTTTATGTTAAATACGATAATTTTGGCGAGCAATATCAAATGGAATCATAAAAGATAAAAAATACGAATTGTATAATCGTACTAAAATAACCAACCATTTACATACATTTATACATACGTTCCCATTAGAGTCTAGTTCAAAATAATATCACATGTTTTAGAACGTCCAATAATTTACCACCGATTGGTTACTTACTGCCAAGACCTGAGAAAAACCGCAAAAAACGAGGTGGGACTTCTATTTTTCAAATCGATGAATCTGAACAGTCTGGATCGAACCCACGACTATCGCGTGTACAGTCAGAAAGCAAACATAACACCTACAGGGTATACCTATATAAATAAATAAATAAAAAGCAAATCACCATACAGGAAGGAGTACAATTCTTTGAACGCTAATGGGCCTAAAGGGACTTCCGGCGACGTGTCATCACCGCACCCTCTCTTGTAATTCCCTAACTAGAACCAAATGGCTATTTAGACAAGGCAAGAAATTAGTACTATATACAGATTTTGTTTAAATAAAAAGTTCCAAAAAAAAAAAGAAAAAATGCAGTAGGCAGGGTATTTTCCGCTCAATTTCCTAGTCATTGTTGTGTGTCAAAAAATAAACTGCTCTATTAAAACTAACCCCGGTGTTTAGTTATGCAACTCAGCAGGCAATGTTTCAAAACGGGTGGCATTTGGACTATAATAAAGATTTTCCTATTTCCACATTTAAATGTAACAAAAAGAACGTTTGTTCAGGCGTCTAACGGTAAGCACGAAATTTGTGGGTTCGATTTCCACTCGGAGACGTCATTTCCCCGCTCTGGTAACAAGACAAAGCGCGGCGTTGAGCTCCACCATGTCTTGAAAAATTGATGATGACGCTTTGTGTCTACCCTGCTATGAGCGGGATACAGTGAGAAGCTAAAAAAATGGTAAAATTTGAAACTTACCATTTCCACTCTTGATTCTCTTTTATAGTAAGAGTGAAGAGTCCTTCAAAAATAAGAAGAAGTATAGGAGACGCAAGGTACCAATACACTATGCTATTCTTGAACACAGTAACCTGCCATATAGCTATAATACCGTGACAAGCGAAAACTAAGCGAGTTATAACAGCTTTGATTGTCGCCAAAACTTTGCCGATGTTCGCCATTTTATTGATTTCCTTTGACTTTCATTGATTCCTTTTGATTTTCATTAATTTAGTAGTATTTAATAGGTTTCGTAGATGTATTATTGTTTATATTGACATCTTTATTTACTAAATATTTTTCCAAAAATATATTTTTGTAAAACCATGTCTCTTTTTTTATAATAACAATTAAAATATTAACAAGGCTTTTGTCCAGACACAGTATTAACTAAATTTAAATGTTTAATTTTTGAAAGTTTATATTAAATTAAAGTATATTATAATTCACATTTTAAAATTCATTTCATTTATTGAAAATTAAATAAATATGCTGAATTTATATCTTTCTTTATATTTGATTGTTCTTTTTTATAAAAAATAAATTTAATAAGATGAATTATTTTTTTTTCTGAAAACTGTTACATACAATACTTTAATTCATAAGTTTTAAAACTTTTATGAAAAAAGCAGAAAGTGCCTGACAATGAGTATTCAAACGAGTTAACGCGTATCCAAACTAGCTCTAAAGACTATCTCTACAGGAATGAAGAGAGCATTGTGTTCTGAAGGAAAGTTGAGTAAGTGTTGAGTTTATTATACATTGATGCTTTTGGTAATTTATTTCTATGGCACCTGTAAAAAAAGTTTTTGTGGTAGTAAGAAAAAGAGAAAAAAGACACATCTACAGGACGTTATACAATTATAAGATACTTTAAGAAAGTGTTGTCATTGAACTTACAATCTGTTGGGTTTACAGTCGAACGCTTGTGCCCCTGCGCCATGACTGGCTGGTAAAGAACCAAAGCCCGGCGTTGAATCTCGCCACTAAACAAACAAAGCCTCCAGAACTCGATGGAATGTGTGGAACGGACTATCTTAACACTTCCCTCTTAACACGGTTCCCTCTGACTACCCTGAACTTAGTGAGGCCAGTAGTGGCACAGGGACACAAAGTATGACTATAAAATCAACTGGTTGTAGGTTCAATCCCCCTCCGAGGAAATAAAATATTTTCCATTTCTTCACTCTACCGTTCCGTTTGAATGGCGAGTTCCGCCATTCAACACGCAATGCCTCCAGAATTCAGCGGAAAGTGGGGAACGGAGTATCTTAATACTAGGTACCCTCTGCCTACACTGCTGTGTGCGGGATACAGCGTGAAGCTGATTTGGTTTAATTTAATTTTGATTTATTCTATGTAATTATTTTATGTAGATATCAATAATATTTATTCACGTAAAAATAAGCATTTTTATATTTACACTATATAGATGAACACAATATTAATATGAACCAACTAACACTTCCTTTGCTATAAAAATGCCCTAAAAAACAAGCAATGTACACAACACAAGGCTGAAATTCACGTTATTCCTAATGTTTTTGCGCGCGCATCTTTCAAATTGGCCAATCAGGTTAAACCCTAAAAATGAGCTGTTTGTAATATAATAAAACTAAATTGTCCGTTTGTTTATTGCGTTTGTTTATATTGAGAAAAAGAGAGAGACCATTAATTGTGAGAAAGAGAGGGAACTTAATCTTGCAGTTTTTGAACTTAAATTGAACAAAATTTATAATAATAGTTTTTTATTATAGTTTCACGCTGTATCTCTCATATAGCAAGGTAGACAGAATCAAGTGTCAAGACACTCTGTTATTGCACTTTCGTTAAATAACAATAATTTATTTTAAAAAATTATATTAATATTGCAATATTTTAGGTCAGACAAAGCCGAGTGAAAAGTTAGTAAGTAGTTCTTGAATTTCAGGTGAAAATGAACAAGTCCTTTTACCTAATGCAATAGAGTTCAAAATAATGTGGTAACCTTTCTAAGTCCTTATAAACATAGAAATAGAGTGGAAAATTGACTGTTTTGTTTACAATGTTATACCTACAATTAGTGTTATAGTATATAGTTCTTATATAGACAGAAATAGGGTTGATAGTCGGTTAAAAATACTTTTTTGATTATTTTAGTTAGGTTTAGGGAAGTTCCGACAGTCATTTGGTGGCAATTGTGAAATGGGAGTGAGTCAGAAACAGCTTTAATTTAAGTCAGATTTATTTGACACGTGTAGAGACTACTCTATATGGATGTATATTTCTATAAATCGTTTTTTATTCATCGTCACGCTGTATCCCGCATGTAGCAGAGTAGGCAGAGGGAACCTGTTAGTCTTAACACTCTGTCACTCCACCCAAATTCGAGACATTGTGTGTTAAGGTGACAACCAATCATCGTACTGTCTTATCAGAGCGGGGAAATGAAAATTCAATTCAATCCCCAGAGTGGGGACTGAACTTCTTAAATCGAACTACAACCATCTCCTACAATATCCAAAACTTTTATTCTTATTTATTATGTTATTACACGCTAGCTCGATGGTAGTAGATTCATAGATACTTCAATAAACTAAACATTAAAACATGTAACACTAATTTTAAAAAAAATTAAAAAAATATGTGGGTAAAATTATATTCAACTTGTGTTCTTCTTCTAGTATATCTAATCCTACCAAAAATATCTTCACTTAAAAAACCCGTCACTTAAAAAAAAAAAGAAAATGTGACGTCGTCGTCATATTTTCCTTTATATGAACAATACAATAATACTTTTGCCTTCTGCATTTGCATTGCATTGCATTTCTGGTGTTGAGGCAAAGCGCGGCGTCGAGTTTCGCCAATCACCGACAGAATTCAGCGGAAAGTGGGGAAAAGAGTGTCTTAACACTTGGTATCCTCTGCCCACCCTGCTGTGTGCGGCACACCGTCCTGCCGCCCCCCGATACCTTTTTAGCTACGATATATAAATCGAGGGCGAAGCGAGTGATTTTAAACATTATTATAAATTACTGATCGACTCCCTCAATAACTAAGTAAAACAATTTATATACTTATATACAATTTTAATATATGGGAAAGTCGTTATCAACATATTTCGACCACGCGTGTAGTCCTCCCACTAGATCTTTGACTTTGAACCTGTGTCCTTCTTCTAGTAAGTCTAATACCTTTTTAGCTACAATTTGTGAATCGTTGCCTCTTCTACAAATGAATGTTACTGAAAAAAAAAAACAAAAAAAAATTAATGCCCTAATAGTTTGTTATTTTTTTGTTATTCTATTAATTTATTTTTAAAACTAAAGGGTACAAATATAAATTTGTTCAAAATGTTACACAAAATTAATATTTATAAGGCCGTTGAGTAATTATTTGACTATAAACAATGCAATGTTTCCGCTCGGAGAAATGGATTATTTTTACGAACCACTATCGTAAAGGAAAGCGCGGAATTGAATTACGCCACTGAACACGCACAATTTAAGTTCCTTCTATCCTGCTTTGTGCGGGATACAGCGAAGAACCTGAAAAAAAGAATTCAAAATAAAAGGTAAAAATATTTACCCTGCTTTTCCCATTTTTTTATCTCTTCTAAAAGGCTAAGCATGTTTTGATGCAACTTATCTATGGGAAAGTTCATAGAACCTTCCAAATTACACATTTTATACTCATTTTCGTTTCTTACATCTATAATTTTTGTTGTATTTATATTTTTATATAAATCTTTTGCTGATATTCGATGTTCTTTTAGTAGAATTTTCAATTCTAAATCCTGAAAACGTTTTATAAGGTTAAAAAGTTTATTTATAGTGAAATTGCTGAAACGATTTTAAAGGATTTTTTCCTTGATAAAGCTGAAACAATAAGCGTTTACGAGTGTCAATAGGACTGCTTTGGTCTAGAACCCGAAGGTTGTTAGTTTAATATCTCTTTGGGGAATACATCATTTTTGGATTTCTAAAAAATGGGAATAGTTATATAAAAAGAACAAAAAGAATTCATTTCAAACCATAATACTTTCTGAGATTAGCACGTCCAGCCGAACAAGCTATTCATTCAGCTTTATAATTTTAGTATAGATTAAAACCATACCTTTTCAATAGCTTGGGAGTCGCATAATACCTCATAATTCAACAATTTAGTGATTTTCGGTGTGTCCGAACAAATTTCGCATTGCGGATTACGACTTCGAAGTTTTACTGAAACAAAAATTCGTATTAAACACACCGTTGAGGATACTATTTAACGATTACTATTGCCGGCCTACGGAGTTGCGTAACATAATTACGTAAAATTGTTCAATTTTTTTATATTGGATTCGATCATGATTATGGGTACGTTTTTTTTTATTTAGATATCCAAAAGTTCTACTTTAGGTTACGATGCGGATATGAACGGAGTCTAAATGGGACTTGTTGACAGATTTTAGATTTTGTCTTACCGAACCGACAAACTTTATATAGAGTATGAAGTACCGACAACAAAGAGCACAAGAGGATTCTTTGAACATAAATTTCTCAAAAATGTAATAAGCAACCTATCTAACCTAAAATTGGATGGAAAAGTAACGGATAATCCGCAATAATTTATATTCGTAATAGAAAATGAAATCGGTGTAGTATTTTTCTACTCGTATCCGTATTCAGAACCTAAATATTACGTCCAATACATCTCTGGTGAGTACATATATGTATCTAAGATACAATTTACTGTTTTATTTTCCAACAGCATTATAGTGCCCAGTACTAGGGTAGGGTAGGGTTTTCCATACCGAATTAGGCTTAGGGCATTATCCCCAACACACAAATATATGTATAATAAACAGTATGTAACTGTACTTGTAGTGATGATTGTGGGTTCAATACACGAGGGAGACGAATAAAAAAATATATTGGCATAGTTAAGCTATGTATCTATAACGGACGAAAAATGTTAAGTGGAATGACTTACCATATATTCTGTATAATATCCGTAAAGTAAAAAAAACTTATATAAATGTTTGTACTCAGCCTATAATCTCCTTAACTTCAACACTATTTTATGTAGTCTTAATTTATTATTATAAAAGTAAATAATATAAAATTGAGTATATATTTCTTTTTTTATTTAACCTTGTGTTGTTAAAGAAATTGAGTACATTGGGACGAATATAAAACTAAATATTATTGAGCTCGAGAGTTCAAATCCATCGATGTATTTTTATATAAATATAGTTTTCTATACAAACCCGTTCTAAACGTCATATCTTCACCGTCGAATAACAACAATCGACCGACTAAGAGCTGTTTGTATGAATGTCCCACTATTAATTTTATCGCTTCTAAGGCTTGTAATGTACCTGTGGAAGAAATATATATGTATCATTTAACGTTAAATCACAGTTTTTCACCTCTAGTTTACAAATCTATAAGAGTTGCACATAACAAGAAATATTTTTCATAAATATTTTTCATTAACATTTAATTTATTTCTTTTCAATTTAAATACATTAACTTATTTCAACAAGACCCGTCGTGGCGCAGTGGCACGAAGTGTGACTGTGAAACCGACTGGTTGTGGGTTCGATCCCCACTCGAGGAGATGAAATATTTACTTAAATTCATATTTACATTTCTTCGCTCTGATGTCGAGTCTAAGCGCGGCGTTGAATTCCGCCACACAACACGCAGTGCCTCCAGAATTCGGCAGAAAGTGAGGATGTGCGGGATACAGCGTGAAGCTGATTTCAACTATGTCTGATTCATTGGACACACGTGCTTTTAGTGGCACACGAATCAAATGTTCGACGCGTTCTTTCTGGACAACGTCAAACAACAAGGAAAAAACTGTAAACTATCTAAGGTACAGAGTACCAAGCTAGCATTCAACATAACCCTACCTATAACTCCCGGTATTGGACCCGCAACCCCTTGCGCTGAGCAACTACCCACTGTACCAGCGGGTGGTGGCGTCGGAAACACGCACCTATAGCATGGACCGGTGGGATCCTGCTGGGAAAAAATGATAACTTATTGAAGTATTGATTAAAGTTACATTCGGATATTATGATAAAATATTCAAATTATCCCACATTCTCCACAATTTTATACAAATACAAATAAGTATATTAATATGTTATATATAGCCATTGAAGACTTAACTGCCTTACAAGGTAGATCAAAACATTTATGGTTTAAGTATAGTACATTTCCATTAAAAACATTTTATACTGGTATCTATAACCACTGGAAGCTTTATTTAAAACTCTAATAAATGGATAAATAATAAATTTAACCCTTTCCCCAACAATCTTGCTTTTTTACTTAAAACGTTAAAAAATCTTCTTTTTCCTGAGATAAATTCCTGCAACCCTGGGATATATATGTATAAGTATGTACAATAATAAATTATATTCAAAATGATTCCAATTCCATTAAATATAAAATATTTAAAAAAAAACTTACACCACATTTCTCCCCTCTATACCCATATATAGTGAGTTGTCCCTCCATTTTTAGAGCACTTCCAGATATTAGAGGAATCTGTAATATAAAATATAGAAATATACATATTGTTAGCGTACTCGTGTGAAAGAGGGTAGATTTAGGTGAAAAAGAGGATAAAAGCAGTGGAATTGTGTCAATCGGCGGCTATTGCTTGTGGGTAACGGCCCCTATTGGAAGGAAACTAGTGTGAAGTATTGTTATTAGGTGATTCATGTCACTTATTGCAATTACGTAGTATCCCTTTCCAAATAGTCAAGACAAATAGTCTAGAGCATATGGACGATGTGTATTTTTATCGTGTTTTTTTAAAAACTATAACCACTTCCGATTTCTAACAATATGTATAATATTCGTGGGTGGATTCGATTCATTAAATATATCATTTCCTCGCTATGGCAACGAGGCACAAAGAGCGGCGTTGAGTTCCGCCACTCAACACGCAATGTCTCCAGCATTGTGCGGAAACTGGGAAACGGAAATGTCTTAATGAGAATGGATATTATACTAGGTTCTCAGATTGCCTCTGCCAACTCTGCTATGTAGGTGATACAGCGGGATGCTAAAAAACATACATATACCTACATATATATATTTAAAAGTTTAAACTACACAAAAAATGTTGCATTAGAAACCATTTACACACAAAATTAATGAATTATAACATCTGAAATAGGTGTTTTTTTTGTTTTTCCTTACCTTACTTAACACACTGACGTCATTCAACATATACCTCGTGGGTACGTTGTCGGTACAGTCTAATATTAGATCATATTTCATAGCTATATCTAAAGCATTTTCTGGATTTAGGTCTACTTTGTATGGAGTCACTTTGATATTTGAGTTGATACTAGAAAAAAACTAAAATTTAAAAAACACATTAACTGATGTTGCACAAGCGTTCGGCTGTAATCCCGACAGGTTGTGTAAGACGCAATTCTTACTCGAACCTAACTCGGTAACGAGGTAAAGTGCAGCGTTAAGATCCGCAACGTAACGCGCAATGCCTCCAGATTCGACGGAAAATGGGGAACGGAAGTGTCTTGACACTAAGTTCTCTCTGCCTGCAGGCAGATGCTATGTCCCGGATACATCGTAAAACTAAAAAATTACCTTTACTCTTCTTACCTTGATGTAGACAAGTATCTTAGAGAAGACCTACCTATCTAGATAGAAAAACTTTATAGCACACAAAATATATATAACTATAATATATAATCTGGCCACGAGTCACGATTGTACTTTAAACTATGCGAGTATATATTAATAACAAGTAACAACATGAACGTTCAGGGCGATCGTGCCTCTCTATCGCTAGTTCAGTCGCTCTCGCTCGCACGCCCCCAGAGCTGCAACGTGACAATGAGTCATGCCTCTTCATGCGTACAGCCGACGCTCATTCATTCATGTGCAGGTCTAGGGCCACATTATAGAAAACGTCAATGCCTATAATCGCGACAAATAATACTTTTATTTAGCTTCACGCTGTATCCCGCACACAGCAAGGTAGGCAGAGGGAACTTAGTGTTAAGACACGCCGTTCCCCACTGTCTGCCGAATTCTGGAGGCATTGCGTGTTGAGTAGCAGAATTCAACGCCGCGCTTTGCCTCGACACCAGAGCGAAGAAATGGAAATATACATTTAAGTAAATATTCATCTCCTCGAGTGGGGATCGAACTCACCACCAGTCGGTTTTACAGTCACACTTTGTGCCGCTGCGCCACGACTGGCGGAAAAATATATTTCTTAGAGAATTTTTTTTTTATAAAGATTCACATTATTTTTTCATTATAAAACAATATATAAATTTACCTTCTCAAACTGTTAGCCGCTGATTCAGCTTTACTTATATTCTGATCGCGTTCACTGTGTAATATCTGTCTGTGAATGTTTGTTATTTCCACTTCATCATAGTCCACTATACCTATTTCTCCTAAATAAAAATTACAAATTTGCGATTAACAAGAATTACATTATATACATACTTAATAAAATTGTAGTTCTTTTTATTTTGGCCAGCGGGGGCGCAGCAGCAAAGTGCGACTGGTTGTGGGTTCGATCCGCACTCGAGGAGATGAAATGCTTACTTAAATTTATATATCCATTTCTTCGCTCTGTTGTCGAAGCACAGTGCGGCGTTGAGTTCTGCCACTCAACACGCAATGCCTCCAGAATTCGGCAGAAAGTGGGGAAAGGAATGTCTTAACAATAGGTTCCCTCTGCTGTGTGCGGGATACAGCGTGAAGCTGATTTTATAGCTTCACACTGTAACCTGCATATAGCAGGGTAGGAGGAAGGAACTTAATATTAAGATCCCTTACCAATGCACCAACTAATTTTTGAGACATTTCATGTTAAGTGGCTAATTGTTATCATCCATGCTAGATAAATTCTCACAAGCATTTCTAATTATAATAACAAGAGCTATAATTTGGTTTATTTTGTTTTAAAATTAATTAAGTGAACCTAAAAACTTTCCAGACTTTTGCATATTCACCAATTCTGGTTTCTAAGAATACATAACATTAACTATACTTTTTTTGTATCTTGCAAATAACATTTGCAGATGAGGAATGAGTTCCCATGTTTCATCTGATGTAAATAAAAAAATCCATACCAACTCCTGCTCCAGCTAAATAAGCGGCGGCCGGACAGCCGAGGCCTCCTGCGCCTATTATCAACACTTTGGCCTTCATTAATTTCTCCTGCCCGACAACACCTATATCTGGGAGGAGGATTTGACGACTATATCTAAAAAAATATATTACTGTAATTCTAATTTATATAATTAATCAATTAAAATTGAAGGATAATGTAGTGCAATAGCACAAGCATGTGACTGTAGGTGTGGCAGTTGTGGGTTCAATTCCCAGTTGGAAGGAAGAAATATTAAGTAAATATTCTCATTTCCTTGTTCTAGTAACAAATCAAGGCATGTCATATTCAAGATACGACATGAAACAAAAAAAAAATTTCTTATACTTAAATAATTGTAAATATATTTTTAAGCAAGATAAATAATTGATATATTGAATACATAGTCAAGCTTAAATAATATTAAGATCTAACAACAGGGTAGATATAGGGAATGTAGCGTATGCAATAGAAATGTGTATATTCCAATTGTGTTAAATATATATATTTTTTATATAAAATGTGTAGCATGTTGTTTTTGATTTACCTTTCTATTGCCCATTTAGGTAAAGTGTTAACAAATTTAATTTTATTGTCAATTTTCATGTTTTCATTTTCATTATTTAAAGTACCATTGATAGTCTGTAATCAGAAAATTTCTTTTTTTGTTACAAATTAATTAAAGAAATTAAAAAAATATATGTTTTTTTTTAAGTCAGTAAAAGGAATGTATCTGCATTGTTCTTTGATCATGGCAGTCCAAACTTATCTAGAATTGAGTCTGATATATAAAACTTTGTATAAATTCAGATACAGACCAAGTCTAAACAACACTTGTTATATGAAAATCTAAAATCAATCAGCTTCACACTGTATCCCACACACAGCAGGGTAGTCAGATGGAACCTAGTATTAAAACACCCCGTTTCCCATTTTCCACCGAGTTCTGGTGGCATTGTGTGTCTGCCTGCCGTACCTCGACACCAGAGCAAAGAAATGAAAATATAAATGTAAATAAATATTTCATTTCATCAAGTAGAGATTGAACCCACAAGCAGTCGATTTTACAGTCACACTTGTGCCACAAATGGCCTCTATATCTTGTATCTTGAAGTAATTTTAGTACTTAAAAAAAATAACCACAAATATTCTATCATACTGTCAATACCAGATTCTTAAGAAAATTCTTATAAATCTAATGTCAATATCTAAAATTAGCAGATAATCTTAGATAATTTTATATCTGAAACATCACCAATACAGAGTTTTTTTAATTATTGTTAAAAAGTATTATTTTGTGGCACTGACTTCTTAGATTATAGCATTCTAATTGTGCAAGTTACGCACTAATCACTTCATCAATGTCATATTGTATGGAGAATACATGATAGAGGTTGTAGATTGTAGTAAACAATTGATAAAATTGTATAAAACATAAAATTAAGGTTTTTGTTTTTAAAATTCTGTAAGATTAAATTAAGTTACCAAAATCGCACCAGTACAATAATTTTATAAAATTTTGTAACTGTTTGTTACACTACTTCAATAAAATACTCCACTTTTATTTGTTGTTGAAAAATATTTATGATCCAACCTGTTGCAAAGTGTTCTTTACATCTTGTAATTCTTTTTCTTTTTGACGCAATTTCTCTTTTAAATTTAATATTTCATTTTCGAGACGTTCAATGATATCCATTTTATTTTTATTTTATATAAATGTAACAAACGTTATTATTTACAAAATTTAAACAATTTATAGGTTATGTTTACAACTCAAAATGTCAACCGTAAATTGTATGTATAACAGCTAGCAAATTTCACAGATTAATAATATTAGTGGAGAACGGAGTGTCTTAAGTCTTAAAACAAAGTTCCCAGATACCCTCTACTTACCCTGTCACATATGGAATATAGCATGAAGCTAAAATGTATATATATTATAATATACTAAATCTCTGTTTTACATATGCTGAACTGAACTTAATTTAATATTAACTAGAAGTCTTAATAAACTAAACTAAACAAAAGACCGTCGTTGCGGTCCACTCACACTTGGCTAAATTTGAAGTAGATCCCATCCCTGATAATGCAGTCTAATGTCTACTACTGGACAACTTATTATGATGTATTTACATACTTACTTACATACTTGATACAAGATATGTATGTAGAAAAAAAGTGTAGGCTTATTAAGAAATGCAGATTTTCCCTACCTTTTAAGGAAAAAGGAATTCTCATAAGATCATTTTGTTGCCCATCTGTCTGTCTGCCAAGAGTCTTTGCCTCACTTGGTTGAAATTCAAACTATATACTTAGATCTATGGCCCCATGATTTCCTGGTACAAAACTAATTTCTATATTTACTTTGAAATATGGACGTTTATATCGGAAAATCGCATATTTCGACACTATAAAGGGAATCAAATTAATAGGTACTTGCGGTTGACCTAAAATTATAAAATTTGTGTAATGATACCACAATTAGAATGATAGAAACAGCTCGACCGGACTCGAATAAAGGGAAATTCGGTTTTATCCCATTCCCGTAGGAAATACGAGCTCTCCTCTGTTAGTACGCTTCTACTCTGAAGGCTCCTAAGTGGAAATTGCTTATATTACACATTTTAACTTTCGTAGAAAGTTAAAATTTTACTGTTAAACACATTACACAATGTGTAAGAAAGTCCAGTAGTTTCGTTAGTGCGTTGTCTGTCAGACACTCAGTAATAGACCTTTTATAAATGGGATATATAGATAGGTATATTTATTACTTATTTAGAAAACGTATAAACATTTGAATGTAGCGGGACTCGAACCCGCGCCTCCTGAAAACAGACCAGGCGCTTTGACCACAAAGCCATACGTTCTCATCATATTTGTGACACATCTTAAGGCCGTTGTCGCGCATTTTTGCAGCGGTTATGAGTCCGCTTATTTCCACTCGGGGGAATGAAATATTTAATATTTTCAGTATTTCGCTCTGGTAACAAGGCAGAGCAGGCATTGAGTTCCGTCACTCAACCCATTGCGGGTTTGAAAATTGGGCCGAATTTGCAGTTTCTATAAATTACTTATAAAAAATAAATGTATACATTACATATGATTGTCTACTTATAAAAATATGTATTAAATATTTTTTTTATGACATGATTCAATTTAAGTAACTATAGATTATATAATATAGAGGGAATCTAATTAAGATATATATATAATATGGAAAGTTCAATTATATAACACATTTTCTCGAATAAAAATTGAACCCACAACCATCGTATAATCAGACATTTTATTCTGTACACAATGGGTTCTAAACTAATCGTAATATATTTTATAACTACATATATGTATCTCATTACATATTTTGATAACAAAGATGCTTATTGAACGCAACCTATAGTTTCTAGGAATCCCCATTAGTTTATAGTTATCTATGGAAATCATGGGTTTACCAAAAGTATCATTATAGTTTTAGTATTGTTTAATGTTTTATTTAAATTTATTTGATAATAATATAAAATATTTGGCGTGCTGCTTATAAAATAAATGAAACTATAAAATAAATTTCGTAAGTATGACTTTGGTTGTATGTTGTTGACCTAGATTGTATTTATCTAATAAGAATATTATTAGATAAATAAAATTATAGGACATTTTATGTTCTTATATCTATGTATAAAATAAAAGAGAGCAAGTAGAAATATTTCTTATTTGAGATGAATGACGTATCTTAAAATAAGGTCTTAAAGTCATATTTTAGGAAAATCTAGCTTAAAATATTTAGAGCTACGTCACTCTTCTTTTAAGAATATCATATCATGAATGTTCAACATGAAATGATTTAATCATCAAAAAAACATTGTTACTACCACATTATTTTCATCACGAAAATCTCGTATGCAATATGAGCCAGACACGCTTTACTTAGCAGCTTCATGCTGTATTCCTGGGAACGCTCCGTTTTTTACTTTAAGGTAATAACTTCCGAGGAAAGTACAGAACAGAGGACGTAAAAAACAAACAGACATTGCAAGTTGAGTAGCAGAACTCAACGCCGCGTTTTTTCGCCAAGGCGAGAAAATCAAAATAACCAACTGTTTTAATTTATATTTATAAAGTGATTTTTTTTAATAGTTGAAGCCTGTTGAACATGTTTATAAGATCCTAAGCGTAGGCGCTCCTAATTCCCCTACGTGGGCACACCCAGACAAGTGCAAAGCCCACTGGTACATATTACCTACAAATAAAATATAATTATAGACAAGCCAACGACGTTGCATGCACTAATCTAAGCGTTGGCTGCTTTTGGCACCTACCTGCTGACAAGAGATAGAGAATATTACTGAAGAGGAAAAAAATGTTTGCACGGATGTTGCGTAGTAAAAATGTTATTGAAACTACGGTTTCTTCTCTCGAAAGTTTTTTTTTTATTTTTGCTACAAATCCTCGTAACCGTGTATTTTCTAGTGCCATCACAAGGCGGAACTTTTCTCTTAGCGCCCTTAGAGGGAGAGGAGAAGCGGTTTAAGGGCTAAAAGGGAGCGGAAAGAATGAGCTATGCATCGTGAGCGGTCAGGCCGACAGGCAGGTGAGATCCCTGGTTGCCCAGATGTTAGTGCGGCTTGAGCGACGAGCGACTAAAGCTAGAGTTACGGAAAGATGTCCCAGACTGTTAGCAAGGGCCCGTTTTTACACGCCTAAATACTATACTGTGACTTTAGAGAGTAACAGAGGTCCTCGCAGTTTCGATTTTGCGATGGTTTTCGATCGAGTACAGCGCGGGGCGCTCCTTGCAAAACTTCAATCTTACGGATAAGAACTTATGCAAGTCGATTGACAGCTTTCTCACTGGGCGCAGCATCTATTCCTCTCTATACGATTTGTGGTCCGAATACATTCCTCAAACAGACGTGACGTGGTGGTCACTTACCATCAGGTGACCTGTACACGCGTTTGTAAATTGATGACTTAAACCTCTGGTGTTTTAAAAATCTTTAAAATACAGCGAGGCCAGTCGTGGCGCAGGGGCACAAGCTGTGACTTACAATGCGACTGCCACAACCAGCTCGATCCCCATTCGAGGAAATGAAATATTTATTTAAATTTATATTTTCATTTCTACTCTCTGGTGTCGAGGCAAGG